>OZ030007.1:146120254-146512754 GCA_964023405.1 Apodemus agrarius | reverse complement strand
CTTCCACAGTGAGATGGGAGAAGAGACAGCTCTCTGGAAGCCCACGGTCCACTTAGCGTGGCATGTGCAGCAGCCAGCAACAAAGAGCCCTTGTCTCGGAGGGTTAAGGAGAGGACTGACTTACTCACACACCAGGCTTAATGCTTAATGCTGGTACTCTGTCCAAGCTCCACCCCACAGTTACCTGGCAATACCCAGGTATGCCCCGTCCCATAAACCTGGCCCACTATAAAAGGGGTTGCCTGCCCCCCCCCTCTCATATCGCTCTGTTCGCTCTTACCTCTCTGCCCCTCTTGGGCGCTCTTCCCCTCCCCCACCTCCACATGGTCATGACCGGCCTCCACTCTCCTCTCTCTTCTCCTCTCCTCTCCTCTCCACCACTTCTGCTACATTACACACAGAGTGAGCTTTTAAACAAATGAAAATTAAAAAATAATTGAGCACACAATGTTTTTTCTTTATTTATTAGCTGCCTCTTACAATTCTCAGTTTGTTTTCCAATTTTAATCAACTATGTAGGCAAAATAAGGTCTTTACAAATAAATATTTTGGGCACTGAGGGTGTAATGTTCAGTAGTACAGTACCTACCTGGACTAGGTAGGGTTCAAAGCCAGCTCCCTGCACTGCTGCACTGCATGCTGCCCACAAATCTTCAGTATTGGTTACTTTAAAGGTTTCTATTTTGGTCTCTAAAGCACAGCTTCTTAAGTTTGATCATTGTTATTTAAGGAAAAACTTTCAGTAAGGCAGTTGCTAATCTCCAGCTCCTTTGGTCTAACCAGGCACCATAGTTATGACAGGAAATAGCAATAGGGTCAAGAACTTAACCTCATAAACTGAATTAAAAGCAAATATAAGAGTTTGGCCAAGATCTGAGAGGAGATAAGAGAGCAGTTTGTGTGAGTGAAATACCAAAAAAACAAGAATTATCAGCCAAAAATACAGTATGCTTGGCAGCCGAACAGCCTGTGGGCACAGGGAGGAGACTGTATTTACATTGCAAGTAGCAGGTTTTGTTTTTCTACACTAGCTAGCTCTGCCTCACGTTGGCTCCTGTGCCCCTTGGTTGGACTTTACCATTCTGGGGTAGCGTGCCTGCTTCCTGATTTGGCAGACCCACAGTGTCATGTGGTCCTTGAGACCCCTGAAGGGCTGTTTGAAGTTCCTGAGTGAGCTCACACGTTGTTCCCATGGGTTCATCCCTAGTGAGTCCATACTTGTGCACGAAAGGGAGCGGTTCTGAGGGGGCTCCCAGGGCTGTGCAGGCTGAGAGGTCCGGCATGCCATCTGCAAATGGCAGAACAGGAAAGAACATTCCAGAGCCTCAGAGTCAGGTGGCTGACGTGTAGGTGGAGGCCTGAGAGAGGCAAGACAACCCAGAGAGGCAAGCCTGCAGGTGAGCTGGGTGGCCGGCATAGCAGTGTCTGCCCTCTATGCAGGGAAGAGGCCTGCGGACGGAGAGTCTGCGCCCTCCGCTCTTGCTGGGGATTGGGTAGCAGGTGCAAGTGGATCCTGTGTCGTCCACGGTGCCCAGCTGCTCTGGCAACACCTTGGGCAAATGTGCCTCAGTTGATGTCCCCGCTGGTGGCCTGGTCTGCGAGCCACCATACTCCAACTTCCATCCATGTTTCCTTAGCTTCCCAAGTGTCGCCGTCAGACCAGTGCTTTATGGACTGGCTTGCCTGGTGGCCATGGAGATTTTAACTCACTGTTTAATGATTTTTCTCAGGTGGTTGGCCATTAACTCATATTCTTCCTGCTGTGGCCTGGGATTACCGTGCCCAGTGTTTGCTGCTGGTGGTGTTTTGAGGCTCTCTTGTAACTCACTGTAAACTCAAGCTCACTGTATAGCTAGTGCTATTCAAATCTACTTACCAAGTGCTGGAATCAGAGTTGTGCCCCCCACCCCCAGCGTGCTTTTGTGTCAGTGGAATGGCCCACCTTTACACTTTACTGTACACTAAGGCATTGGTGCTAAACGATGAACGCTACGTCAAGTGTTTGAATGGGGTCCCACGCCACACCGGGCCCAAGAGGCTTTAAAATACATATTTAAAAATAAAAGTTTAATAAATAAGGTTTTGACATTCATTGCTAATCTACATTTCTTTGGTAAAACTTCACCTGCCTGTATACAAGTTAACAGTTGAGGTGGATTTAAAGTGGGAGAAGCCAGACATGTAGAAATATATTATGGCAATTTTCCTGGAAAGAGGTTTAAAGAAAGAATAGGTTCAGACAGTGCTTTATTTTGATTAAGGCAAATTAAATTATGCAAATACTGTTTTGTATTATCTTACTCTAGTGCAGTGGTTCTCAACCTGTGAGTCGTCACCCTTTTGGCAAAACTCTCTCTAAAAAAATATTTACGATTCCCAAGCATAGCAGAATCAGAGTTGTGAAGTAGCAAGGAAGTAGTGTATGGTTGGCGTCACCACAGCATAAGGGTGGAAGACCAGGAAGATGGGGGACTGCCATAAGGGCCTTCAAAACGGATGCCTGGGGCGCACGGAACTGCTTATTGCAGGAAGGTCTTCCTGAGGTCCAGCTGAACCCAGAGCCAGATACGCTAGCTGAGGCTGTGTTGGGTAAGCACAGGCTGCCTTTTAGAATGCTTCTAATTTAGTCAGTTTGTCTGAAAAAGATATGTATTGGAAGGTGAGTTTAAAATGGTATTAAGACTTAAAAGCCTGAGTGTGTTTTTTTTTCGGGAGTGGGGTGGGGTGGGCATGTTTTTGGATTTGGTTTTTTTCGAGACAGGGTTTCTCTGTGTAGCCCTGGCTGTCCTGGAACTCACTCTGTAGACCAGGCTTACCTCAAACTCAGAAATCCGCCTGCCTCTGTCTCCCAGAGTGCTGGGATTACAGGCGTGCGCCAGCACTGCCCGGTCGTGAGTGTGTTAAGTCCTGCTCCCTGTAAGGTGTGGAGACTGCTTCTTACCCGCTGGACAAGCGAAATGGCACCGTGAGGTTAAGGTGACTGTGTGCAGTGTTACAGGAAACATCCATTTCCTAACTTAGAACTCTTTCTTTGAAGAATAGTACAGTAATATTTTGGGACACAGAGAAAAGTATCCCATGCCAGGTATAATGTTTGAACAAGGATCCCAGGGAGAATAACATTTTTAAATAGTTGTGGATGGTTTAGGAAGATTTCTGACCAAAAGTAGATGGCCTTTTTAAACCAGAATTCAGATGAGAACTACTACTTGATTTTTGTGGCTGAGTTTTCACTGATTTTTACTTTTTAATTTTTGTTAGGCACTGAAGATCAAAGCCAGACTTTGCACATGCTAGGGTGGCTATCTACAAGGTTGCTAAAATTGTTCAAATCCCTTCTACTTACAGTAAGAATGAAGAAATTGATCTATTTGCACTGTAATATTCCCAGAGCTAGATAGCCTTTCCCTTGCTCTTATCTAAAAGGCCAAGATGCAGTTGAGTGACACTGTGCCTGCGTATTAGTTAACATGTTACATTACTTCTGACATTTCTGGAAAGTAGAGATTCGAGACTTAATTTCTTTCATTTCATATTCTTCAAATATAGGTATTGTTTTTACAGTATACCAACATGGCATAAACCTTATGGTTATATTCCTCTCACTGATACTGATACTGAGTAGTAAGGTGTTACTCTAATCTCTCCGCTATGGTCTGTTATAAGTGTTCTCCACTGATGAAATGAGCCAATTTAACCCAAATTAAAGTATAAAAGGTTGGCTGGGAAGCTGCTTTCGGTTGGGTTCACTGGTCCCAAGAAAACGCACCAGGGAAGTTGCAATGGGGAGAGAGAAAGAGTGTGCACACGCACGGAGAGAAAAATTGCAGAGTGAGGGAGAGAGGAGACCAAAAATGTCTGGACTGTATAGGGAAGAGCTTCTTCGGGACGGGAGGCTAGAAAGTTCTGAGTAGAGGTCCCAGTGCGCCAGCCTTGCCTGTAACAGGTAGGAACTGAGGGATGCTGGGAGAACCCAGGGCCAGGTCTGCTTTGATACGTAAAACATGCACCTCATCTGCTTGTCCAGGGTCTGCGTCCCAGTCTGAACATGAATTATGTCTCTTCAAAATTCATGTTGAAATTTAGTCTCAATGTGTTGTACCTGTGGTGTGAGTCCTTGAGTAGGTGGTGATGCATGTAGGTTTCCATGTGGTCTTTTTAAATATCCTTTAGTGTTATTCTTGCCCCTGTCCGTGTCTCTGCCCTCTGCCCCCATTCCTCTTGCCTCGCAAACCCCCCTCCCCATCGTCATTCTTCCTCCTTTATAGGTAGAACCCGGGACCCGAGAGAGGGACTGGTGGTGGGAAGGGAGAAGAAAGACCTGACGGGAGGAGAACTTAGGTGATGTGCAGGATAATCTGACAGGCTCTTCCTCCTTCATGCATCTCGTGATGTCTAGTTTGTTATTGCTGTACGTTCTACAGATAGAAGTCGCTTACAGAGGACAGTGCTATACCACGAGGAGATGAAAAGTCCTCAATATTCTATCTTATGAAAATGCTCTTTTATCACAAAGTTAACCTAATTTCTTTTTTTTTCTTTCTTTCTTTTTTTTCCTTTTTTTTTTTTTTCCGAGACAGGGTTTCTCTGTGTATCCCTGGCTGTCCTGGAACTAGCTCTGTAGACCAGGCTGGCCTCGAACTCAGAGATCCGCCTGCCTCTGCCTCCCAAGTGCTGGGATTAAAGGCGTGCACCACCACCGCCGCCCGGCCAACCTAATTTCTTGTTTGTCTTTTAAAAAATTCTGATTAGTAGTAGGCCCGAGTTCATGTTGCTAGGTAATAGTGGAATGTCTTAGTGGCAACTGGGACGAAGGCTCAGTGTGCTCAGGTGGAGACAACAACTTCATCATCACGTGTTTGCCACACTGCTGGGGTGCGTGCGGGTACTAGGTTAGTTCTTTCCATGTTGGAAATCTGAACCAAACCCCATTATGCTAAGCTTGTTGATTAGTTGATTAATATGGAAGTTTAAAAGTGTTACTAAAAAGTCTTTTTATTTGGAACCTCCGCCTCCCCCTGCCCCCATTCCCCAGCGCTGAATGGCACCTTGTTGGGAACAGTCTTGTGAGTTAGAATCAGCTCACATTAGATCATCAGAGCGAGCGTGCTTCAGTGTGGACAGACACATAGACACGTGGACGCTGGCCACATGCAGATTATACAGAGAAGCAGGCCGACGTGCTGAGGGAAGGAGCGGGATGAGCGCGCTGGCTCCCAAGAGGCCTGCCGCGTGCGTGCGTGCGTGGGTTGTGAGTTGAAGTCACTGGAACTGAGCTGAGGTCTATGAGCTTAATCCTAGCCACTTAGAAACTGCTGCCATGGATGCAGACTTGAATGCTTTGTGCTAGACAAGCGGCTTCTTTTATTTAAATTGATGTGCTTTTCGGAGATGATAAGGATTTTTTACTGGGGTAAATTACAGGTCTTCACACTCGATGTTTGTGTGTTCTCTTCTTAGAATGCTGCTAGGTTTGGGACGTTGGAAAGGCACAGTGCTTACTTACAGGACCTGCCTCAGCTCTGGAACCCTTGGTAGTTTAGGCGGGATGGAGGTGGGAGGGCTCAGCCTTCCTTATAGTCCTGTCTCTGCTGAGGCATGGCGTCCCGGCCCATAGGCTGCGGTGGTAATGACTTATACAGGGATCTGGGGAGAAGGAGAGCCCTGCCGAATTTTATACTCCATCCACACACAGTTTCTGATGCAGTTACCACTAGCCATGTGCATGTGCAGACTCTTAACCTTGTTCGACACTTGGTCCTGTGTTTTCTTGACCTCTTTGCTGACATTTTGAGAGTATGCAGTGCAATGGCAGTGTAGAGATTGGAGCACCTGTAACCCACTAAACTGCTAGAAAGGATTGGAGAATTGGAGAAATAAAGCCAGTGTCTTTATTTCTGCACCACTACCAGGTACAGTACATGGTGAATGTGATTCCGCAGGGCCCAGATTCTGTGTCTTTGTCGCCGTATATACTGTTAAGAAAGCTATAGTCCTTTGTAGCCTTGAACAAGATCTTTGTGAAGCAAAGCTTATGGGAGAGAGCTCAGTTTCAAGTTGCAGCTGCAGAGAGAGTCTTGGTAACTGGATCTCGGCAGCAGAGAAGCTGTGCTGCTCCACCCAAGCAGAGTGCGGAGTGCAGAGTGTGGGGGCTGTTGTGGAACGGGATGCAGCCTAGACTGTCTACAAGGCCTATTCTCTTTCGAGGCCCTGGTGGTGGCGGGGGTGGCGGTGGCGGTGGCGGTGGCTGTGGCTGCTGCTCTCCTCCCCCTCTTAAATGTATGTTCTTTTTAATAATAATAATAATAATAATAATAATAATAATAATAATAATTTTTAGGTAGTAAATAGAGTAATAGTTTTCAGGTCCGTTGGCTGGTAGAGCTGTGGTGTGATCAGGTGGTGGGAGGCTTGCTTCTGAGGCATCCCTTCCCCCTGAGATACCAGCCACATGGCAGGTAAAGTGTAGAACAGAGTTTATTTAGGGAGTGGGGAGGGGAGTCCAGGATGGAGTGAAGAGTCAGAAAGGGGGAGGGAGAAAGGAGAAGAGGCTGGCCAGGAACACACAGAAAGACAGGGGGAGAAGGGAGAGGAGACAGGGTAAGAGAGTAGGAGGTGGCAAACAGTAAAATCTTTGTGAGGTGCATGATGACTTAAGATAGCCATTTTCAGTGTAATTGTTAAATCACATGGGTGTCTGTGGAGAACTCCATATATAGAGGTGTGGCCTTAGAAAAATTAATTTTCTTAATTTCTCTAATGATTCAGAGTGACATGCCATATGTTTAATAGATACTAGATCTTTTGTGTACTGCTATTTGTGTTTTTATGGTAGTACCTGTTCTCTTGAGTACATTTTGAGCAGGATGGCTAATGCGTATCCCCATGTGAGCATAAATGGAAGGAGGAGTTAGGCCAAGTTAAAAATCTGAACAGTTGTGGCCTAATGAAGCAGTGTCCCTTCTTGTCAGGAAGCTGACGGTGAAAGAGAGATGGCGGTAACTGTACTTCTCAGAAGGAATGGGTTTCATACCCAGCCGTTCTCAGGCATGCCCAGGCCGGGGACAACCTGACTCCAGTGACCATAAAGAGTTTTTGTTTTGTTTTGTTTTTTAATAATGTGTGGTATGTACTGTTGTTATTTACTACATCAGATACTAAAAGTGTAAAAATTTATAATTCACATTTTAACGTAACTTCATGTATAGCATAATAACACAAATCATGTGTTTTATGAAATAAAAGTGTTTTCCAAGAAAAGTATTTAGATCGCATTGTTTTATGTTTTTGCAAATCCTTTAATCTCTGGCTTGATGCACAGCTGCGCACTCACAGCTGCTGTGAGTCCAAGTCTGAAGCTGTGCTGCTGCAGCTGACACACGGGAGCCCTGGCTGTGCAGAGCCCGAGTGTCTCCAAATTAAAACCACGATTGATTTTTGGAATAAGTTTCATAGTCTTCTTTATTGCCAGACTAAAATATCAGCAAATGAACAGTTCTTTTAAGGGTTCACTGTGATGCTGGATCAGTGAAAGTTTTGTATATGTGTTATTTTTTTGTTGTTATTTTTAATTAGGTATATATGTATGCATGCTGTCATCTCAAGCTCCTCCCCCATTTGGTGTTGGAACACTGCTCTGGACTGCTAAGCTCTCTGCCCCTTTTGTAATTCTTTCCTGTTAAAATATACACCAGTCATGCCTCAGATTCACTGACATACATCCACCTGCCTCTGCTTTTCAAGTTTTAGATTAATGATGTCTGCCACTACTCCTGGCCCTTTCTCAAACATTTTAACACACCCTCTATTCCTATGTCATTTTGTAAGTTTTGTGCTGGCCATTTGAAAGGGTCTAAGTTAAGAAAACCTTTCATGGGGCCTGGAGAGATGGCTCAGCAGTTAAGAGCACTGATCGCTCTTCCAGAAGTCCTGAGTTCAATTCCCAACAACCACATGGTGGTTCACAACCATCTGTAATGGGATTCAGTGCCCTCCTCTGGTGTATCTGAAGACAGCTACAGTGTGTTCTCGTTCTCTCTCTCTCTCTCTCTCTCTCTCTCTCTCTCTCTCTCTCTCTCTCTCTCTCTCTATATATATATATATATATATATATATATATATATATAATTAACATTATAACAGTGTTTCTAAAAGTCATAAGGTTTTTTTTTAGTATTTCCTTAGAAGTGAAAGTTTTGCCTTGTTCATTTGAAAGAAATACCTATGGGATGCCAACTGAGAAGTCATTCTGTTGTCTGAGATGTAAACTGACAAGGGTGCAGCCGCATTAGCCAGGAAACTAAGGCCTGCATGAGTTCGGTGCTCTGCGAACTGGGGCACTAAAGAACACACTGGTTCTTCAGGGGGAGCTTTGCATTTGGCTTTGTTGCTGTGCATAGTGATGAAGAGTCCATAACACGGTTTTCCTACCAGTGAGGCGGGAAGCACATCTTTGCTAGGTGACACGTGCAGATGTTAACTGGGTGAGAGCAGGAACACTGTAGTCACCCGGAAAGAAAGCCTGCCCCCACAGCACCATAACATCCTGCAGGCCTCCTAGAGACCAGTACTACACTATGCTTTAAAAGTTGATCACGTTTTGCCATGCACACAAGTTTATTCATTATATCTGACTTGAAGTTCTGAGTACTTGGGCTACCTTAACAATGAAACATGTTTTCTATGAATTGGCGAGGATGCATCTTTCCACGAGATACCTGCTCCTCATTGCAAACAGAGATCGCATAGCTTCCCTGGCAAGAGACTGCAAAGGACTGAACCCTGTTTGACCTCAGGTGGTTGCGAAAGAGATCTTTGCTTTGTGTTTTTGCCTTGCTTCCTCTATGGGTTTTGTTTTGTTTTGTTTTTGTTTTTGTTGTCTGTCTTCTTGCTTTTTGGAGCAGAAAACCTCCAAGTGCTGTCACCCTCTTGCTTTTCCCCTCAGTACTGAATGCAGTTTATACACTTTACACTTGACCTTAAACAGGCACTCGTTGTCCATTAGGTCAGTGATGATTTTATGGTTTTCTTCTGTTTTGAAACACCACACTGGGCACTTAGTCTCTGTGGATCAATCATCTGTTTGCTACAGGACCATCTGGTACAGATTTGGGCTCTTGCTCGTCTAGAGAATTCTAAGTACAACAGTATGTGAACACCTTCTCAACTTTTCCTTGCATACCTCCTTATTCTGGAAATGTTTTCCTGAACATTGTTATAATGTCTTGTTCTTTGGCCCAGCATGGTTTTCTCCATCCTTGTAGTACCTGAATTTTGAGCACAGGTTAAACTGTTCCGGTGGTTGACCAACTTTTGGAAAGCATGGATTGTGTTCAGTCCTGTACTCTGTTAGGACTGAAGTTGCAATAATGTACTAGATTGATGTAATTTGAGAAGATTGTGCTAGCTTTTCTATGCTGGTGGAACAGTGTAGCTTCCTGGCTTGATTTTTTTTCCATCCTGGACTTTCTCTCTGTTCTTTCTCAATGAGAATGTTGTTGGTTGCTTTGTATCCTGTAGTTGATTTCCAGCAGATAGAGGAGAAAATGTATAACGTACCCTGCTCACTGTCTACTAGATTTTCATGTCTCGCTCTTCAGTGCCCCCTGTCTATGTGTTTGAACTATAATTGATTGAGTTTTCAACAGAGTTAATGACTTCTGTATACTCTCCATTTTCAAAGGATCTTAGATACTTCTGTAAACAGTCACTCTTTTGAATGTTTTATAAATTGAAGACAGCATCTGAATTATGAAGTGGTCTAATCGATAGGAGTATAGGTAATGTTAATTAATGAAGTTGACTCTACCTGTAGATTCTGGTTGACTACTAGATTCATTGCTAAGACCCTTTAAAGTGACTAAATTTTGATTCCAACTAGTGTTCTATGGTATCAAACTATGATGATTTGTCTTGTTTGAAAACACATTAACTGTAAATACAGGAAGAAAGTACCCTTGAACATGCTGTCAAGTGTATTCTTTGGAGACTTACCTGAAGATGGTCATATGTCAAGAGAGAATGGTGATTTCCATTCATAACTGTTTCATCTTCTGCTTGTTCTGCTTTTATTGCTTTCTTAGATCCCTACATTTGTTCCTGTTACATGTTATCTGTCCAATAGAGCATTATATTTAAAGAATTAAATGTGTCTTATAAGAAAATGGGAGATGTAGATTCAGTGATTTTTATTTTAAAAGGACTTTTTTCCATTTTAGTGTGAATTTCATAGAATGAGTCTTAGGATTGGAAATACAATGTAAACAGCATTTATCCTTAGTTTAGGAGTCAGGTTTCTTCCTTTTTACAAATCTGCCCAGGTGGCACGCGTGTGGTCATGTGTGATTTAGGCGGTGTGGCACAGTTTGCATGCCCCACCTCCCACCTTGCTGTTGGCTGCTGTGTTTTTCTGCCAGCTCCCAAGATGCTCCTGCCTCTGCTCTCTGTCTCACACTGGGATTGCTGGGGTGAGAAACTCATGCTGTGGCTTCCAGGTGTCTGGACTCTGCTCCTGCTTTTGTGGCGAGTGCTTTGACGTGTTCTGGCTGCCTTTGAAGATGTAACAGTTAAGATAGCGTTGTGTGTAAACTGTTGTGCTTGCCTCCACTGCTCATGTAGCTTGGTGACTTGGGTCAAGGTTTGGGATTAGCAGTGACACCTACTAGTGTGGAGTGTTCCCTACAGATCTCATTCTTCCACTCTGTCCTGCACTTGTGGTCGCCATCAGAGATTCGTATTTGAATATTTCTGAGTAATAGCCTTGCCCATAGGAATGGTTTTCTCATATGTCAGTCTCATATTGAAGTGAGGAACAGATACTGAAAAAGGAAGGATTTTTTTCCTTGAAAGTTTTTTTTTTCTCGTTTTTTTTTTTTAAATGTCTTAGGAGGGCTAATATTTAACACACAATAATTACTGTGACATATAAGTTTCAGTGTCCATAAATAAAGTTTTAGTGGGACACCAGCATGTTCTTTTGTTTGCATTTACTGTACACCACACTGAGTAGTTGTGACCGGCTGTATAGCTGGCAGAACCTCAAATATTTACTGGCTCTTAAGAGAAAATTTCTGACCTCTTCTTAAATTATGAAAATAGATTTATGCTAATGTATTCTTAAAAGTCTTGTCTTAGCATGTCTCTTGCCCCACATCATCCTATTAGTAAGAGAATGTGGCATTATAAAACTGTTCCAGGCTCGTGGCTTTCTGCATATCCAGATCCTGTGTATATACACAGATTTGACCTCTGTGTTATGAGATTCTGAGACGGAGAGAGCAAGTCTACTAGGAGTGCAGAGATCATGGAGAGAGCTACAGGTCAGGGCTGGGTCCCTCCCTGCTCAGGCCTTTAAGATTGTGCCTTTTCCCAGTAACTGTTATGCCAAAATCTTAACTCTTGCCTTTTTTTTTTTTTTTTTTTTTTTTTTTAAACGTTAAGGAATCTATAAAGGGAGTTTGGAATTACATGCAATGCTAAGGGCCTTTGTGAATTTTTACCTTTTCAACAGGATGTTACCCCGTAGAAAAATAGCACTAGCTATGTTTTGTGTATGTGGTTTTACTACCTATGGAAATAACTATGTTAATACTGCAAAGCAATAAGAACCTTTGTTTTACATCATTTTATAAAATTAAATGTTTTTTTACAACATTGTTGACATCTTGTTTCAGTATACTTGTACTGAGAAAATAATGAACTTTGTTTTATTTTTAGGGTTATGTCCTGTGTTGTGACCTCATGGTTTAAGTGGGAATAAAGATGAGTATAAGCAGTGATGAGGTCAACTTCTTGGTATATAGGTACTTGCAAGAGTCAGGTGAGTACTGCTATAGAGATAGAGGCCGCAAATTCTTTCACTATCCTCAAAATAATTTTTTTGCATTTGAAATTTGTAACAGTCCAAACTGTTGAGCTTTGTCTGTTTCTTGATGTCTGGACTGCCACTTTAAAGCTGTGTTTGCTGCATGGTTTAACTCTCTGACTCTTTCAAATATGTTGGGATCATCTCAGGCAAATACATATAACTAGCAGTTTGTCTTTTGATGTCTAGAGGTAGGTTTTTAATTAGGAAGGTGTTATGACGTGACATTGTTGCGTATGTTTAGTAAGGACTCAGAAACATCAGCTTAGTAACGTATATTGCATGTACACAGTTAAGACTCGTGAAAGCTAAATTAATATTTTCAGAATATTTTTATAGGTATTAATCCCAATATATTTTGATCTGAATTCTGATTGATGTATTCAGGTAGTTATAGATACCTGATCATTGAATGTGGTTTGCAATTAATGTTGAGATATTGAACATCTCTGGTTTCTAGATAAAAAGTTCTAATCATAATATAGAAGTAGGACTGCAAGTGAAATGTTGCTGGACCAGGCAAGAGGTGTAAATACCACTATTCCTCTCTGAGTAGCTGGGAAGATAATATATGATCAGAAAAAGAACTGAGAGGGAAAGAGCTCAGAATAACCAACCAAGGGGGTAGGGGGTAGAAAGAAAGTACTGAGCAGAGTGTGTGTGGGGGGAAGATCAACTACAGGGAGGCAAGGAGAGATCTGAGAGATAAGGGTAACCCCCCCAACAGAGCATCACCTGCTGGGAAGCTTTGGAGTTTGTTTATACTGTGAGGGGAAAAGCAGATTAAACAGACTCCCGGAGACTTTTAATATACAATGATTAGTAAAGTCTCAGAACAGTAGCCCTGGTGACTGTTCCCAGTTCAGCATGTGAAAATGTTTACAAGTTGTTATGTAGCACTTTGCCTAACATGGGAAGGATTGGTAGTGTGGACACCATAGCTCAGACCACAGTCTTGAAGCTTTTGCATGAATAGTCAGTCATCAAGCAGTGCGAAGAACTGGTGGCTTTGTTAGGAAGTGTGTTAGAAAGACTATTCCTGGTTATGGCAAACCGCTGGGCATTACTGTTTGTCCAGTGCCCAGGTGAGGCAGGCGAGGAGCCTTACAGTGTTAACTGCTTGTTAAGAACTGATTCTCCTGTTTCCAAACAGTTCTAGAAACTGCTGTTTATAATTTTACAAGAAAATAATGAGAAAAGGGGGGAGGTAGCAAAATATTGATCTGTTTAATTTCTGAAAGAATATCCAGTGATGCAGTATTAAAAGTCTCATAAAGTTACCTGTATTCTTGTGAAAAAAATGTGAATTACACAAGTATTTGGATGGTGTAGGTTACAGTGGAGATCAAGGGAGAGAGCTGACAGTGTGATGGTGCCACCCACCCCTGTGGAGAGTCACATGGTCAGAAAGTGTGAACTAGCTACAGATGATTTAAGGCTAGCATGGGCTATATATAAGACCTTCTCCCACTAAAAGCAAACCTAAAGCAAGAATTGTATTTTCAAAGACCATGAATAGTCATCTCAAGTTATCTTATGTAATCAGTGTGCGTTGCATTACCAAATGGACTTTTTGTTATGTCTTATCTTACCATTATATTTTCCTAGTTCTGCTATTGAAGATTTAGTAAATACCATGTATAGAAGTGAAAAGGTATCTCTATAACTTTATATTGTAACTTACTGTGGAAGGAGAAAATTGGTGTACTCGATGACATTTTAACTGAGGATATTTCTCTTCCTGGTGCACCTTGCCATAAATGTTAACATACCTTCTGTTCCAGAGTTTGTGTCTGGTATTGTTTGTGTTCTTGGCTGCTTGTATTAGATTCTGTTGGTAAACAGCAGGAGGTCCAGGTGACTCAGGCCAAAGTTTAAAGGGCATGATTGTGTGTCAGTCATAGGACAATTTAAAATTCCCAGAGATGACTGGCAAGATGGATCAGTACATGGAAAGGTGCTTGCCTTGAAACCTAGTGACTCGTTTGGGATCCCTGGAATCCATGAAAATGTGAAAGAGAACACAGTCCATGAAGTTCTCTTAACTCCATCTCCCCTAATAATAACAATAATAAATAATGACAGTTACATTTTAAAATAGTTAAGTTTTCTCAAAAAGAGACAGCAAAGGAAGTACACATCATATATACAAGCATGTTCGTGAACTTATGAATAATGGACTTAGTCTAGAGTAAACAGCCTGAAAGGTGCATACTTGAGATGGGGACTGAGCTGTGTCTTCCAAGGACCATCATTGATAGTTGTAAGTGTGTAGACAAAGGTCAACAAGCAGTCCGGTGTGCTTTTATATACAAGATGACACCAGACTTTGCTTTTAAGTTTCTCCCACATGCAGAAGACAGTAGAGTTAAGGGATGTTACAGTTCTGTGAATTCAATACAAGAATCTGGAACCTAGTATCCCAGCCACTGCAGACTCCATTGGCTGTAGATCTGAGCACTTTCCTTGTGTTTAGAGGGCTAAGCCTTTGTTCTGACGTCTAATGATACATGACTGTTGTCATCTCTGGAAGCATGGGGTTGTATCTGCACTTGGTTTCAGGGGTGTTTATGGCAATCAGTTAAATACTTAAGTAGTATGGTACAAGTTGCTTGAGTCATAACGATTTCTCTTGAAATGTCTAACAACACAAAAGAAGCCTTCCTACTCCCTACCCATCATCCCCTATGAAATAAGGAGCTAGGCAGAAAGGAAGTCAAGGCATAGCACCCATGACAGAAATGCTTAAAAACTAGTGCTTTAAAAAAGTGACTGGATTAGAGTGAGGAAAGCCTTAGGAAGCTCTGGTTCTGTTTTGATAAATAGTTGGTTTAGAAGTAACATTTGCCAGTATGAATTTGTAATGTCTGTTCCCCGAATTCTGTATTTAATGTTGACTAGACTGTGGTATCCTTATATAGAGGGAATGAAGCTATTTTAGTTTTAAGCCTCTAGATGACTAACTTCAGAGATTTTTTTTTTTTTTTTTTTTTTAAAGAAATGGCAGGATGATAGTTTTCAGTACTCAGTTGGGGTTGCCTTTCCAAATTGGCCCGCACGGGTCAAGATAAAGACAAAAGTATTGACGATTATTGGGCTTGTTATGAGGTATTGTAACTGTACACTTCTCTCAGTTTTGGCTCGGTTAACTTTATGATGAGAAGATTGCTGAGATCCCACCATTGAGCATTCTTAGGAATCCAACCTAATGTAGCAAATACCTCTTAGGAAATGATTTTTTTTCCCTTTGAGGTATCCTAAAAATTCAAAGTACTTGTTACATATAAGTAAGGATTGACTTGAACCTGTGTTCCTCCTGTAGTTAGTGTTTGCCCCACGGTGTAAATTTGAATTGCTTATTGACTTATGCGGCTACTCTGTCAAGATGAACCATGTCATTGAACCGAACACAGTGTTCACTAGAGCTAAACTGATGTGGCTTTTTCCTACCACCCCAACCCACATCCAATTTTGTTTGTTAGGTGGGGGATGTTAAATAAAATTTCCTGGTAATTTCTTGTGAGCTTACTGGTACGTATTCTTCTAGCTGCTTTGTTCAAGAAGATAAAATTTCAGCCAAGCTCTGGTGATGCATGCCTTTAACCCTAGCACTTAAGCAAAGGCAGGTGGATCTCTGAGGTCAAGGCCACCCAGGGCTGCAGAGAAACCCTTTGCTTCTTTTATATGTTTGTTTGGAGAAGTCTTCACAGATCGGAGTGTCACTGCACATGTGTTCACGTGCTTGGTAGACATTTCTGTTGATGATGCCATGAAACAGAATATATTTTATGACTGAGAAATTGCAAAAATCAAAATCCACTTACTACCACTACCACCACCACCACCACCACCACCACCACCACCACCACCACCACCACCATTAAATCATTAGATTATGATGTTGGGAAGTCTTAGGAAGACCCCCCCCACCCCAGTTTTAGAACTGAGAGTCATGGTGCACACAGTCCAGGTTAGCACCTCTTCAAGAGGTATCAAGTCTTCTGGATGTAGGCCTACTATATATCCAGAAATTCCTAACCAAAAAAAAATCTGATATCTAAACTGCTTCAAAATCCATTATCATTTAATTTAATACAAATACAAAATTCCTCATCTAATCTCATGTTGTCCTGTCCTAGTTAAAATACAGGCACAGTACAGTGTTACAAAGAATTCCTCCAGATTTTTATAACAGGTGATATATACAGTCAATGAATCTGTTTTAACATGGGTATCAGTCCCACGAAAGCAGTCTCCCTTTTAGCTATGCAGACATTCCAGAATCTGAGGTTAGGAGTACATGTGGGATCTCAGACATGAAATACGTGACCCAAGCGTTGGTTACAAGATCACACACCACACCCACCATGTACTGTCTGTCTTGAACTCAGAACAGCGTGGAAATGTTTAACATTAAACCTCTATACCAGTCACTCTTCACTCACTTCTCTGCTTTGACAGTTTTCCATTAACCTCAGTAGTGTTAATAAAATGCCAGTAACCAAATGACAGCAGTTTCTGTTGACTCATGCAAAGGTAAGTAAGTGGGTAATCCTCCTCCCCTGTCCCGCCGGCCCTACCGCTCCGTTAAACTGGCGGTCAGTAGTTCACCGCTAGCCATGGAGAACAGCAGAGGGGAGCTGAGGGCGCGCCTGGCGTCATTTGCCTCTTCCGTGTCTTCTAGTGAGACGAGTGGTCACGGACACGCATACACTTGTGCTTCTTTATAATAACGTGTGTGATAAAGTAGGAATTGGCACTTTCAGACTTTCAAGTCAGTTTTTCTTATTTTTAAGTAGAATGATCATTTTGTATAGTATAGGAAATTGCTTTTTCTCATTTCAAGTGACAGTGTTAAAGACAAAAGACACCAGTCCAGAGTACTTGCTCAATCTTTGTCTCACCGTCTTTTTCTTTGCCTTTGTTTTGGGTTGTTATTTTTGACATGGTACTGCAGAACTACAAAGAAACCTGTATGTTACTAGTGGCTTTATGTGTTTGTGTAGTGTTTGGAAATCAGCATGATGGTCATAATGATCATCCTTAAATTCATTCTTTCTCTGCCCCCCTCACACCCCCTCATGCACATGCATACACACACACACACACACACACACACACACACACATTTTGAGGGAAACTTTTATGAATGGCAAAAGCCATCCATACACACAAGGTAGGAATCTGTACAAAAGAGAACTCCATGGCTTAATGCTGTGATTCTGATTAAATAGCTCAGAGGCTGTAATCTTCATATAAGCTCTAACTAGTTAGTAGATTTGCCTTTTGTGTGTTCCAGGGTGTGGAGAATGCTAAGGATCAGACAAGCCAGGTGCTTGGGTGTAGGTGATCTAGCACCAAGCTTACTCCTCAGTCCTCTTTTTAAAAGCAAAATTTAGGGGTTAGAAGCATGTATCTAGTGTGTGAGAGCTGTCTGTACCTCTGCAGAACTGAACGTTCTTTGTTAGCGCCCCCACCCTTTGTTTTTTCTGAAGCTGAGTCTAGAAGGCACCGCTGGAGGGTGTGGGTGGCGCGGACAGTGTGCGGGTTCTGAGCATTACTAGGCTGGAATCAGTCCTCTCCATCTCCCTACTCGGGCACTGCTGTGTTATTTAAGCTTTGCCTTGGGGGATGGGGAAGAGGCACTTTGCTTGTCCAATTGCCCTGTATGATAACCAATATTCAAGAACCATTTCATTTTTAAATTCTTGTCTTTTGTGTTTGCAAAGTAGAGTTACCAGGCTCCTGAGAACTCATTATCTTCTTAAAGCCCAGCTTGTCCTTGGAAAACACTACTTGTTTAACCAAGCAGTGTAGGAAATCAGGAACTGCGCGATTGACTGTATAATTCAGGCACACATACACTCACACATGTGCAAATACACACCCTGCCACTGTTTGTCCGTGCAGGGGCTCCTCTGCCCCCTGCTCTTAGGTATCCTACATGCATTATTGAGATGCTGCTTAGGTCAGAGTCACTTTCACCTGTGAAAAGAAGGGATGCTGGCTTCACTGAGACAGATTTCAACAGTTTTCAGATTTAAGAAAGTCCCTTTGCTCTTGTATAAATTTAACAGCATTTTCTTCAAATAAGTGGGAGCTTAAAGGGGAACATAAACCTGGTTCAAGTTTTAGTATTTTTTGGTTTTTGTTTGTTTGTCTTTTTAAACAAAGATTATGGTTTTTCTGGAGTGACCAGTTGATTTTTATATATTCTAAAGTGTGTTCTAATGGAGTACTGTTCTGAACAGATTATTAAACAGGTAACTCACTAGTTTCCCAGAGTTAAAGGATTTGAACCCTTTCCTTGGCTGCCATATCAAATAGCCGAGTAGGTTGTTTGGTTTAGCATTTACTGTGCATGTGTAACTGCTAAGATTACAGGAGAGGCTAATTAGCCTGGGATAGTGAGACGGCACTTGAGAAGACCGTAAGGCTCAGAGGAACGGGCTAGTGGAGCATGGTGAAGACGCCAGGTACCGTTTGCCGTCACTTAGACTCAGTGTGTGCACTGGGAACAGGGCTGTCCTGTGGGGTTATGGGGAGGTGAGACTCTGGAGGAAGGTAGGGCTGAGCTGCAGAAGTGGCTGTGTCTGTGTTGCAGGGCTTTGTTGTGACAGCTGAAGTGATTACCAGGAGGGCTTGTTAAGTGGTGCTGTCAGGAAACCGAAAGGAGGAAGGGAGGGACGGACGGATGGACAGATGGACTTAGGAGCAGGAACAGTCCAAACAGGATTAGGAAGACTAAACTTTGTTCTAGGTGACAAGGATAGGTTCACAGAGAATCCTAACAGTTTGGCGGTAGGGAGGTTGGGCGCTAGTGGCCAGGGGGATGTGGGAGTTTGCTAGAGATTCCAAGGAAAAGCGTTTCCAGAAGGAAAGCAGAGTGGCTGTGATAGGCCGACACTGAGACCCTGTGCATATGAGTCCCCCAGAGACGGCCTTCCAGGTCAGTGACTGGTCAGATGTGTACACACAGGCCTTTCTGGGGAGCAGGATGAGGAGTCCCGCTAGCCGGCAGCTGTTCCGGGTGTCCCTTTGCTGCTGAGCCCACGCAGCATATTTGCAGTGTCTTGAGGCTCCCACCAGCCTTTCTCCACGGCTGGCAAAGCAAGCCCTGTGCGCTTAGCCTTCCTGCTCTACTCGGGTTCTACCTGCTACTGCAAGCACTGACCTTGGACACACCATTAAGCTTAAATAGGAAGAAAGCTGCATAGGCCTGGCGTCTAGGAGTGCTGAGCAGTGCTGCATCTGAGGAGAGTGTAGAGCTCAGATCTCAGACCCTTCACGACTATAAATGAGCACAGTTGCCGTCCCCATCCTGGTTGCAAAGTTAGTAAGTGGCCCAGCGTTTCATGGGATGGCCTGTCCTCTTTCTCAGTCCCTGAGGGACAGCTGAGCAGCAGTGGACTTCTTCTTCCATATTTTGACTTTTTAAGAGAGGATACAGAATGGATTTGAGTCTCTAAGGTGTCCTGTGACTGTTTTCCAGCTTTAATTCGTAATAGAATATAATCAAAATCTCCTGTACCTATGTTGTCTAGCACACAGTGCCTTCCATAATGGCATCTTTTATTTCACAGTTTTCCCAGGTGGTCCCCCTGCCCCCATTCTTTGGTTGTTGAGGAGCTTCCTGAGGGTGAGGGCCTGCGTTGTTCCTGACGCTGGAGTCTCCTGTCTCCAGCTCCAGCCCCTCACCTCCAGCCCCTCACCTCCAGCCCCTCACCTCCAGCCCCTCACCTCCAGCCCCTCACCTCCAGCCCTCAACCCCAGCCCCTCACCTCTAGCCCTCAACCCCAGCCCCTCACCTCCAGCCCTCACCTCCAGCCCCTCACCTCCAGCCCTCAACCCCAACCCCTCACCTCCAGCCCTCAACCCCAACCCCTCACCCCCAGTCCCTCACCTCCAGCCCTCTTCCCCACACTCCCAGTGCCTAGTAGTCCTCTCTGTGTGAGCCGCTGCTCCGTGGCCTGCCCGACTCGGGGCCTTGGAGATTCTGAGGGATGGTCTTCCTCTCACGCCACATTTGCCTCAGCCATCTTTGTGATCCCTAATTAAACAGAAAACTCTTAAATGTCCTTAATCACAAGCTAGTCTGTGGGTGAAATCATGAAGTTAAAATTAAAAGCAAGGTCTCTAAGAAATGCTTTTCTCCCCTCTCCCACTGTGGGCCATTAAGGTAGAAGTGGGAGCCTTGAGGACCCAGCCACCTGGACATTAGTCCCCCCTGAGCCTTCCCCCGTCAGGTGCTATGTGGAATCATGCTTGGTGGACTGGGATGGGATTTTTGTTTTGTTTTGTTTTGTTTTGTTTTGTTTTGTTTTGTTTTGTTTTTCGAGACAGGGTTTCTCTGTGTAGCCTTGGCTGTCCTGGAACTCACTCTGTAGACCAGGCTGGCCTCGAACTCAGAAATCCGCCTGCCTCTGCCTCCCACGTGCTGGGATTAAAGGTGTGCACCACCACCGCCTGGCGGGATGGGATTTCAGTAAAGAGAGTGACCACCCTGTCAGTTACTGGACTAGTAACTGACTCTCTTTGCTCTCTGGACTAGATTTTCACAGCAGTACAAAGGAAGCTCATATAAGGAGATTGGCTATATACCCTCATGCTTTTAAGTATTTTTTAAAATTATTTATTTTTTTTTTCAAATGAACTGTGTGGCCCTGCTCCCCGCTATCCTGGAGTATGGTAGTGCTGGGGCTAGTTGTGAAAGGACGCCTAGAGACTGTATTTTCACTCTGTAGTTCCTACGGGTCTGCTTAGAGCCGGGTGGCGGATCACAGCACTCAGGGCGCAGAGGTGGGCACAGACCTCTGTGAGTCTGAGGCCAGTTTGTTCTGTAGAGCAAGGTCCAGGATAGCCAGGGCTACACAGAGAAACCTTATCATAGAGAAACAACAACAAAAAGTTTGTTTAGATGAGTTATTATTAAATAGTAAAATTCGTATTTTCTTTTAGTCAGTGAATATATAAAAATCATGTTTAATTCAGCTACAATTTGATATATATTTCCTTTGGAAACAGCTTCATACAGCCCAGGTTGCTCTCTATGTAGTCAAAGATAATCTTGAAGTCCGGTCCTCCCACCTCTGCACCTCTGAGTGCTGGCAGTATGGGTGTGCACCATTGCACACCGCCTGGCGGTGTCGCTCCCGGAAACCAAACGCGTGGTGGGCAGGCCCTGCTGACCCAGTCACGTCTGCAGCCCCACGCTGGGTCATTTGACTTGTTTCTGTTGTTTTCTAGTTTGGACTTTTTTTCTTTTTAAATATGCCACAGAAATAGGATCTGTCACATGAATCTTGATTTAATGTTGCCTCATGAGGCAGTGGAAGTGTGATGTATCTCACAGCTTTTCAGTGTTGTATCTGATGTGTTTTCTTGAGAGAAGTTATATAACTAGAAAAACTGAAGCCATGCACGTAGCCCCTTAGAAGCCAGGTGAACACTGAGCCCCGAGCAAAGGACAGTACAAGGCTGACGTGTTTCTCTTTTAATATCTCTATTTTAAATCATATTTTAGCTGTCAATTTACAATGTCAAGTGATGGTATGTAATTTTAAAAGATAGCAAAGGTTTTTCTGTTTGTAAGTTAATGTGATGCTACCAGCAACGTAAGTTCTCATGGCGCTTCTTTTGCTTTTAGGATTTTCTCATTCTGCATTTACCTTTGGTATAGAGAGCCATATAAGTCAGTCCAACATAAATGGTGCCCTGGTCCCGCCCGCTGCGCTCATCTCCATCATCCAGAAAGGCCTGCAGTATGTAGAGGCAGAAGTTAGCATAAATGAGGTAAGGACGATGAGTTTCCTGTCAAACCCAGATTCTGATTCTTAAATGTGTTTGTTTTTTTTTAAATTGAGTATCTGACCTTGACGTCACAGGTTCAGACAGATTAAATGTTCCCGTCTTCATACCAGCGGGCAATTTCTTTATATTATTACTTTAATTGTGTGTGTGTGTGTGTGTGTGTGTGTGTGTGTAAGCAAAGGAAATCATATTTAACACGTAAGTAATTTTGCTGGATAGTGCTGAGAACAAACTGATGGCAGGGACATAGCAAACCATTGTTAGTTTCCTGTACCCTGGTTGTGGAAGCCAGTTTATTTATAATTGATGCCAGCATTGGTTCTCGGAGCAGGGTGTCAGTAGCGTGTTTGTCTCCAGTGTCGGCATGCTGCTGCCGCCTGGGGCACTCTCACCTGCTCCCTGCTCTGTAAGTGAGCTTCACAGCAGAGCCAGACTCACTCACTCTGGCCTGTCACAAGGTGCTACTGGGAACGCGAGGCGCTGAAACAAGGATCTGCAAATCATCAATACACACAGCCTGCATGTGCTTCCTGAGCAGAGCTTTGTTGTAGCTACAGTGTTTAGTGTATGGCCGGAATATGTAGAGGCGAGCACATAGCCCCTCCCCTCATTTTTTGGTGAAAGTAAGTGAAAAGATTTCAGCTGTTTAAAGTAGTCTTTCAATACCCGTTGGTATCCTCCGGGTGGGTCCTGCATCGCCACAGTTCGCATTATCTGCGGGTGTTCTTCATTTGCTCCTAATGTCCAGTTTGTATATCAGATACATCTAGATCACTTATGTGCTATGATCATCCCATAATGTTTAGCAAAAACCATAAGATAAAGATCTGCTCCAGGCCAGTACAGGTGCATTCCTTTATTCCAAGGCCTGGATCCTTTGTTTTATGGCCTTTCGATATTGGTGAGTGTTTTTTTTACTAACAGCTTTCTTTACCTGAATGTTATACATCCGTCATTTATTATCTTTAGGCTTTTGTGACTGGCCTCTTGTATTGTTTGTCTTTGTGCAGAGTTGAGCAGCGTCAGAGACAGTTGGTGGCTGCTTCCGTTGTCTGTCTTGCTCCCTCCCTCCTCCTTTCCCCCTTCTTGCCCAGGTTCATGGTTTCCTCAGAATGAAGTTCTCCAGTTTGTTAATGGAATGTTTGTTAACCTCACAACTACGTCTCATTTTTCTTTCCCAATTTTCCAACCCCAGGATGGCACCTTGTTTGATGGTCGACCCATCGAGTCTCTGTCCCTGATAGATGCTGTTATGCCCGATGTGGTCCAGACAAGACAACAAGCCTACAGAGACAAGCTTGCACAGCAGCATGCAGCCGCCGCCGCTGCCGCCGCAGCCTCGAACCAGCAAGGATCTGCAAAAAATGGAGAGAACACAGCGAACGGGGAGGAGAATGGAGCCCACACCATCGCAAGTGAGCAGAGGCTGCTTAGAGATGCTTGCTCGCTTCCTCAGCACGGCGAGGTCCAGCGCAGCGCCCCATCCATAGAGCTGCACTGGTACCCAGTGTTTGCCTCTACACAGTTCGCATTTTATATCAAAAAGCTAAAGGCACTGTATGTTCGTTCCTAAATGTTTCTGAAACCTTTTTCTGCTCTTAAGTGAATTTTGCATCAGCATTTGATTTCTGAGTAAAATTTTAATAGTGTCTGTTAAAAACATCCAGCCAGGCTCTGACATTGAGCAGTACCGATGACTCATGCTGTATGCATGGTATCAGCAACCCCTACTGGCAGGACTTAGAATAGTATTGCCACAGACTGCCTAATTCAGCCACGCTGAGTCCCCATGCACATTCCCCGGGCATAGACACTCACACTTTTAAAACTAGTGCAGTTGTGCTTGCTAGACGAGTGCTTCCCTTCTGACAGAACTGCTGCTTTTCATGATGCAGATAATCACACCGACATGATGGAGGTCGATGGAGATGTGGAAATCCCTTCCAATAAAGCAGTTGTGCTTCGGGGCCACGAATCTGAAGTTTTCATCTGTGCCTGGAACCCTGTTAGTGATCTCCTTGCATCAGGGTAGGTTTTGCAAAGAGCTTTCTAGCTATTGAGAATTTTGCTTGGTTTTGGGCAGGCTTTACTGTTGTGGTCATAAAAGGAGAAAGAGGTTTGAGAATATGTTCTGTGGCGGTGTGGGAAGGGGCCGCCCCCACCCCCACCCCCAACCCCCACCCCGGGACTAGACACACCAACATAGTACAGAATAGAATTTATTTAGGGCATGGGAGGGGAGTTAGGGGGTAGTGGAGGGAGAGAGTAGAGAAGCAGAGGCTGGCCATGACCGTGTGGCGAGAGGGGAAAGGGGAGGAGAGCCCAAGAGGAAGTGAGAGAGGCGTAAGAGAGCGGAGGGGTGAGCAGCCCCCTTTATAGTGGGCCAGGCCATGGTGGGGCGGAGCTTACACAGAATCCTAACATTTACTGTTTAACCTTGACTGGTTGATGCTGGGGTGGGATGGGGCGGGGGAGGGCTTGGCCGTGCCAAGCACTGTGGTGGCATTTAAGAATGCCTCAACGAAAGGACTGCCACATATATATTTCACTGTCCAGCCACTTCTGTTGATTGCTTATGATCATTTTCCCTTAGTAGATTAGTATTATTAGAATTTGAAGTAATATTATAATTACTTGATAGGAGCTCTAAAATGTAGAAAAATATTAGAAATGTTTATGTCTAGTAGTCTACTTCTTACTCAGGTGCTAAGTGTGTGGTTGGGTTCTGGAACGCTTGCTCATGTGAAGACTTAGGCTGAGTTTTTGACTCTAAGGTCTGGAGACTCCACGGCTAGAATCTGGAACCTCAGTGAGAACAGCACAAGCGGTCCCACGCAGCTGGTGCTCAGACACTGCATACGGGAAGGCGGGCAGGACGTTCCCAGTAACAAGGATGTCACCTCTTTAGATTGGAATGTGAGTGCTCTTTTCTTGCATAAGTCATCTGTGAATGAAGACATTGGAAGACTTGGCATTATATAATCTTGAAATTAGATCCCAGTTTTAGCTTCAACCTAGCTCCATATTCCTAAAATCCTAATCCGAATTTAAAAGTGAATTGAAGACTTTACTTTTTACTTCTTATAAAAAGCATTCTCATGGTGTCATTTTTATGGTGTCCTTCCTGATCTCTACCTGCCCCATCCTCACTCATGGTCACATGTGAAAATGTTGTATAGAGGGACTGCAGTCTGCTCCACAGTGCTCCCTGCGGGTGCTCACACTTGGGCTGGGCCTGTCCAAGAACACTGGTTTTATCAGGGAAGGAACGGGCTTTTGCCAGTCCTCGTTGGCACTTACATATAGATCAAGGTCTTTTGTGCGTGGGACTTAAACAGGGAACGTGTGTGTAACAATTAAATGGCCATTTGAGTTGTGTAATGAATAAAATGTATTTCTCTACCAGAGTGAAGGTACACTTCTAGCAACTGGGTCATATGATGGATTTGCCAGAATATGGACTAAAGATGGTATGAAATTTTCTAACTTTATTGATGTTCTAAATTATAAAGTTTGAAATAATTTTAAAGGTTTGTTTGTTTGTTAAATTTAGGTAATCTTGCCAGCACCTTGGGTCAGCATAAAGGTCCTATATTTGCATTAAAATGGAATAAGAAAGGAAATTTCATCCTAAGTGCTGGGGTAGATAAGGTAAGGGGACGTTCAGCCATGCTCTGTCAAGAGTGTATTTGAAAGGAATTTGTTTTCTTTCCTGCTAATGACTTAAACAGACTTCAGTTCATTGAAGCTTGAAGTCATAGAAATTTCCTGAATCTGCGGTCTGTGTCTTTTGTTGGCTTGACCACTCCTCGTTTTTGCTGGGATGTGAACCTGGTGAGGCCTGAGAATTAGGCACTGTGTGCTTCCCAGGTGATATCAGTGGGGAAGGCGGCGGTTCCCAGCTAGTCAGTGCTGGGGCGGGGCATAAACTGGCTCAGACTCGTGTTTTCAGTGAGCAGTTTTAAAAGAGAGATGAAGAAATCAGGCCAAGAGAGGGAGAGGGAGAGCCAGCGCTTGTGACTTTGACGGGCAGTCTCCCAGTATCCGCTTAAATGTAACCAGCCTTTCTTTCAGGAGGAGGGGTCAGGGTGAGGTTCAAAAAAGGAAATCTTTTAGTGGTGATTTTACTATAGCAAGAGCTTCTTCCTTATAACCCCAGAGCCAGAAAAAAGCTTACCATTGCTGTGACATTCATTAAATGGTCTAATTCAATCCAGACACTTTGTTGCCAAACAAGAATTGTCATTGGAAATAAGATGGCGAGAAATCACCACAGCAAAATTAAGCGGCACCCTGATCCTTTCCCCTGAGCTGAGTGTAGGTGGCCTTGTGCTGTGAGGAATAAAGACACTGACGATGGCATTCAGCGCACAGGATCCTTCTGCCTTAATGCAGTCGGGGGTCTGTTCTGCCCCTCACACACTCTTTAACTTTTCTCTCCTTTTAATCTCAGACCACCATCATTTGGGATGCGCATACTGGTGAAGCCAAGCAGCAGTTTCCTTTCCATTCAGGTAAATCTTGACAACACACGCGGCAGCTGACGCGCTCTTCAGAGTTCACTCAGGGCCTCACGTGTCAGGCAGCGTGCTTGGTGCCGGTTCTCTCGGGAGGCATTCCATAGCTTTGGAAGGGTTCTTCCCAGGGTGTGTGTGTGTGTGTGTGTGTGTGTGTGTGTGTGTGAGTGAAATGTGCCATAAAGAAAGTACCCAGGTTGTGTAATTAGCATGATGATGTAGAGTCGGAAGGTCTGGCTGTAAATGTACTTTCTCTACCTGATACGCTCTCGGGTCCTTTAACGTTTGTAGGTTCATTTTTACTATATGTAAATGAGGGCTCCTTACTTATTGCAAGGACAAGAAAAATGCCTTAGAATAAATTACTGTTTACTCTCACATATGGCTGCCATCATGTGCATTTTAGATTGGTTTGTCTAGATCAGGCCTCTTTGGTGGGTTTCTTCCTGTGTGATGTACAGTACTCTGGGCACGCAGCTCAGTTCCCTCATTGCCTTCAGCCTGGAGCCACTGTGTCTGAGAAGGCAAGGAGGAACAACATCTTCCTACTTATACTAGGCTGGCTTCAGACCCACAGCACTCCTTCTTCCTCCTCCTCGGCCTCCAGAGTAGGAGAGTGTAGGTGTGCCATTGTGTCTGGCTTCTCAGGGAGTTTCTTGATGGCAGGGAAGACTGTCAGGGTAGTAGTTTTAGCACGTCTGATAATAGTTGCTGCTTTGAGACTTGCGCTCTGAGGATTTACTCTGTAGCTGATAGAAGGCTGTGGTTGTCATCCTCGTGTTCTTAGGAATGCACGGCCGTGTGTGAGGAGGCAGAGGTGAGAGCCAGCTTACCAGCTGGGGTGGGTCTGAGTGAGTCTGCAGACAGTGTGCAGCCCTGAGCAGGTAGCTCTATCAGCGTCCCTGTACTAATGTGCTCCCTGTGTGTGTCTGCTGCTTCTCCTTCAGCCTGGCTTTCAGTCCTTCCCCGGCTAGAGCTTTCCTTGGTCGCTGGCGAGTCCTGCATGTTTGCTCCTATTTCTTAACAGTGATATAAAGTTAAAGGAGTTGGGGGCGGCACACATACATGCTTAGCCACAGTGTAAAGAATGACAGCCGTTTGAGGTGTTTCTCAGTGTGTTCTCTCCGACTTCGAACCAGAGCTCACTGAGGGATAGACTAAGCCTTTTGTCCATTTGACCCTGCCTGGTGGATGCGCGCGCGCGTGTGTTTTGGGACACTGGGCTAAGGCACATGATACTCTTTCAGATGGGAACCAAAAGACAAGGAGACAGGAACCTGAGAGAAAGGAGTTAGTTAGGGGAGGGGGAGGGAACTGCAATGTTTAAAGTAAGAAGGTGTACTTTAGCAAGCTTCTGCTGAGGAGTAGTTGACACAAGGACTGAATGTATTTATCTTGAAATGATTGCCCATGTAGACACCCTTGAAACCATCACACTGAAGATAAAGGTATACGTATTGCTCTCAGGCTTCTCTCCTGACCCTCTGGTTGGTCTCATTCTCCATACACTCACAGTCGTCCCCAAAGATAAGTGTATGGTGTTCAGACAGAATCACAGGGATACTGTGTTCGGAGGGCTCTGGCCTCTCATTCTGCATAATTATGCTTCTGTGTTGTAGCGGACACTTACTCAGTACTTTCTTTTGTTGGGAAGATCTCTGGGAGGCCATATCTAGTGTGTTTGCCCACTATTGAAGTAAATTAGTGTCTTCTGTTTGGTCTTATTACAGATAAAACAACTATAAACTTTCAAAAGTCTTTAAATGAGCATGTATTTCTTAGGTAACGGAGTAGTAAAATCACTACACTGCTCAGAAACTAAAATTGTTTTCTAAAGCAGTTTAGTCTCACCAGCTATAGACCATCAGGTGTTTTTATATACTTTCCAGACCTTAGGGTATGACCCTATTTTTAATTGTAGCCAGTTTGATTATTTTGTCATGGCATCTTACTGTGGTTCTAATTTGACTATTTTCCGAAGGAACTAGAATGGGGGAGGGCACACAGGTGACTATGGAGGCCAAAGGGTCGCTATCCGGTGGTCAGGAGTCGTCCCCTGTCACTGTGCACCTTGGTTTTTGAGGCAGGCTCTCATTATTTGGACTGCACTGACTGGGTGACAAGGCCTTCCTGTCCCCAATCCCCCGTGCTGAGGAGGCAGGCGTGCACTGCCGTGTCTGACGTCTGCGTTGGTTCTGTGCGTCTAAACGCATCTTCATGTTTTCTGTGTAGCAGGGAGTTTATCTACTGAGCCATCTCCCCTCTTCTCATTTTGTTATTTATATTTTCCTCATACAAGTCACTCATTAGGTATATAGCGGAACTTTCTCTTTATCTGTGCTTTATCTTTGCTTTCGTTATGTTTTGTTTCGTCACAGGGACGGACTTGGTGTGCAGTCTTTACTGATCTCAGCTTCCCGGTGTTCCTGGGTTATAGACATACGTTCCATGTTTAATGGGTGTTCTTAATGTTGATGAATTCCATAATTAGTCTGTACCGTAATCGTCCCTTGTTACTTGTTTTTGAGACAGATTGCTAGCATGTAGCACCAGCTGGTTTGGAGCATGAGGTAGTCCTGCCTTAGTTGTCTGAGCGCTGAAATTGTAGGCTTCTCCCATGCAGATTCTGATGTTCATATGTGTGCTTTCCATTCCTCTTAGAAGGACTTTTTGACTGAGTTTTTCTCTTTGAACTGGTGGACAATTTAAATTATGTTGCTTGGTTTCTAAGTATTTGAGTCTCACAAGTACTGATTGCTAATTTAGTTTCACTCTTCTCATAAACATCATGTAGACTGATTCGTTTGTTAGCATTTAGTGTTAACGTTACTGATTTGTTTGTTTGTTTGTTATTTTTACCTCTTACTGCTTTTCCATTGTAGACCATCCATTTTTGAGAGACAGATACTGAAATCTCCCAACTACTGGAAAACATAAAATTAATATCCTCCCTCCCTCCCTCCCTCCCTCCCTCCCTCCCTCCCTCCCTCCCTCTGAGGCAGGCTCTCACACTGCACTCGGCATTCACTGGTGGCCAGCAAGCTCTAGCAATGTTTTGGGGTCTGCCCTCCATCGAAGTGTTGGAGGCAGTGATTCAGCACAGGCGTGGCCGGCCACACCTGGCTTGTCATGGGTGGTGGCAGCCGCACTCTCAGGTCCTCAGGCTCCTGTAGAGTGCACTTAAGCCTACTGAGCCATCTCTCCTCCCAGTTGATTCTGAAAGGCAAAGTAGAGGTTACCTAGAACTGAGGTTAGGGGTAGGGATTGTGAGTTAGTGCTTAGTAATAGTATTTAGGAAGTTTTTAGAAATAAGGACATAGGTCCATAACAGTTGTAGCGTGTAATTATTAAAAATCAATCTATGCTAACGCAATGAGATCTAACCCATTGGGAGCTGCAAGCTATCGTCTTTCCAGGTTCCCGCCATTAGCCTGCTGCCAAACTGCTTGCTTGCATTTCCCGAGTTGTCCTTCCCCTGCAGCTAGCCTGCTGACACTGGCAGCCGCTGGCTCTAAACACCCAGCCTCTTATAATGAAAACTCCAGAGGCTTATAAATTGTCAGCCAGATTTAGGACAGTAAATCTCCAATCCCCAAAATGCCCACACAAACTCATTTGATATAGATACAAGCTGCACACCTAGATGGGGCAAATGTGTTCCTACAGTCCTTCTGGGGCACTGTGGCTCCTGAGGCTGCGTGGATCTGGCTCCTCCTCCTCCTCCTCCTCCTCCTCCTCCTCCTCCTCCTCCTCCTCCTCCTCCTCCTCCTCTAGGCTCCATCTTGTCTCCTCACCCTCATCTCTCTTTCTCTCTGTCCCCTCTCTAAAACTTTCAGCTCCACTTTCTCTTCCCACTGCCCAATCACAGGCTCTAGCCTTATCTAACAAACAATATAAATAATGCTACAAATTTGTATATTATAACTAGTAAATTTTTTAGTATGTATGTCTTAGTCATTGTTCTATTGCTACAAAGAGACACCACGACCTCGGCAACTCTTAAAAAGTAAAGGACTTGATTGGGGCTGTGCTCGCAGTTTCAGACGATTAGCCGTCACTGTGATAGGAAGCATGAGAGCAGGCAAGCGCGGGGCCAGAGAAGTCGCATAGAGTTACACCCTGGTCCATGGGCCGAGAGGGACGGAGACAGACAGACAGACAGACAGACAGACAGACAGACAGGAAGAGGGGCATTTGACACCTCAGAGCCCATTCCCAGAGACACACTTTCTCCATCAGGGCTACACCCTATGGGGACCATCTTATTCAACCACCCTAGTGTATTTGGTCACCAAATTTAAAAACTAATGAAATACTCCCTACACCATTGACTAAAACACTTAAAATGGGTGAATTACATCTCAGTAAAGCCATTACAAATGCCAGTTAATTGTCAAAGAGAAAATTAAGAAATAAGAATATACTAATAGTAAATAAACGTGCCTTTTTCTTCATAGGTTTATTCTTTTCAAAATTATGGAATCTAAGTGGATTTCTAAAAATCAGAAGAGAGAATTTTTCATTTTACCTCTAAACGTTTTAAAATGTTTTATACTGGAAAATTACTTTTCTTAGCTTCCTCTAAGTGTGTAAAGTGTGACCATAAAAATAAATAGGCCTTCCATGTGTTGGGTACATGTTGGGCTAGGTTTGTAGTCCTAAAGGACTCATGCTGCCTGGGCTGCTCCAGGACTGACTCCCCAATATCTCCCTGGGCTGTATCAGGACTGACTCCCCAATATCTCCCTGTACTGTATCAGGACCGACTCCCCAATGTCTCCCTGGGCTGTATCAGGACGGACTCCCCAATGTCTCCCTGGGCTGTATCAGGACTGACTCCCCAATGTCTCCTTGGACTGTATCAGTACTGACTCCCCAATGTCTCCCTGGGCTGTATCAGGACTGACTCCCCAGTGTCTCCCTGGGTTGCCAAGTGGCCAGAAACATGGCAGGTGCTTTTATGATAGCACTGTTTAGCATTCCTAGCTGAAGTTCTTAGTTCCATAATATTCTTTTCTTTTCTCTTTTCTTTTCTTTTCTTTTCTTTTCTTTTCTTTTCTTTTCTTTTCTTTTCTTTTCACTCTCCTCTTTTCCTCTCCTCCCCTCCCCTCCCCTTCCTTCCCTCTCCCCTCCCCTCCCTTCCCCCTCCCCTCCCCTCCCCTCCCCTCCTTCCCTCCCTCCCTTCCTTCCTCCCCTCAATATTTCACAATCCTTTTTTCTTTTCATCAGGCAAGTTTTCCTAGAAGATTGAAAAATCCAGAAAAATCTCAAGTTTATGTTTAGAATATTCTCTTTGACATACAGTCTTCAAAACCAGCAGCACATGTTAATTGGTTTCCATGTTGTAATGGTTTGTAAGTGCTTGGCCCAGGGAGTGCCACTATTAGAAGGTGTGGCCCTGTTGGAGTAGGTGTGTCACTGTGGGTGTGGGCTTAAGACTCATCCTATCTGCCTGGAAGTCAGTATTCTGCTAGCAGGCTTCAATGAAGATGTAGACCTCTCAGCTCCTCCTGCACCATATCTTCCTGGATGCTGCCATGTTCCCACCTTGATGATACTGGACTGAACCTCTGATCCTGTAAGCCAGCCTTAATTAAATGTTGTCCTTATAAGAGGTCATGATGTCTGTTCACAGTAAAACCCTAACTAAGACACATGTCTTGCAAAGGTCCTTCCCCATGTCCCGCTGATTTTTTTTATTATTCTTTTTTCCCCATTAATTTATTTGTTCACTTTATATCCCAATCACTGTCCCTCCCAACCCTTCTTCTGTCCCGTCTTCCCCTTCTCTGAGAAGAGGCGGCCCCCTTGAGTACCAACCCACCCAGGCACATCAAGTCACTACAGGAGTAGGCACACCTCTCTCACTAAGGCCAGACAAGGCAGTCCAGTTAGGGGAACAGGACTCATAGGCAGGCAGCAGAGTCAGAGACAGCCCCCGCTCCAGTTGTTGGGGAGTCCACATGAACACCAAGCTGCATATCTGCTACATGTATGGTGGGGCCTAGGTCCAGCCCACATATGTTCTATGTTTTGTGCTTCAAACTCTGAGAACTCCTACGGGTCCAGGTTAATTGACTATCAGTTTTCCTATGGAGTATCTATCCCCTCCAAGTACCTCAGTCCTTTGACGAACTCTTCCACAAGACTCCCAGAGCTCCACCTAATGTTTACCTGTGACTCTCTTCATCTGTTTCAGTCATCTGCTGGGTGGAGCCTTTCAGAGGACAGTTATGCGAGGCTTCTGTCTATAGGCATAACAGAGTATCATTAGTAGTGTCAGGTCCTTGCCTGACCAAACCCACTCAGTCATTCAACTGGTTCTCCAGCCCAGGAGCAAGAATTAAAAAGACAAAAGACACCAGGCAATGGTGGCGCACACTTGTAATCCCAGCACTTGGGAGGCAGAGGCAGGCGGATTTCTGAGTTCAAGGCCAGCCTGGTCTACAGAGTGAGTTCCAGGACAGCCAGGGCTACACAGAGAAACCTTGTCTCGAAAAAACAAACAAACAAACAAACAAACAAACAAAAGACAAAAGACGATTAGACAACATTGCAGCATAATCCCAGTCAATTGTGAGACTGAAGGCGGGTTTAATAATTTTCAACCCACTTTTATACCAATTTAATTACATGAAAGTATTAAGATTGATAGTAGTACAATGAGGAACAAGGAAGACCGTAAAGACAAAATTGTCAAGGCAATAAGCAAAGTTCTGTGATAGTTGTTTCCAAGGGCTTGTCAGAATAACCAAAATACCTGAGCCTACTTCCTTGTCCAAGCCCAAAATTTGCCTGAAGCCTGCTTCTTTCATTCCACTCTGAGATTAAAATTCCTGCCATAACCTACTTCCCTATTATGCCCTAAAGTCAGACTCCTTCCGGGTGGCACAGCACCCCAGTAAGGCTCTCTACCCTTGCCCATAGGAGGGGCCTCCATTTGGGCCAGTCAGTGATCAGCCACTCTCCTCTGCGCCATGTTCACCTCTGCATTTCTTGTAGGCAGGACAGATTTTGGCTCAAAGGTTTTGTGGGTGGGGACTTCCAGTGGCGGGAGTCCTCCCTAACTACAGGATATAGTTTCCTTTTTTCCCTGAGCCCAAGGTGTGTCTGTTTTAGTGTGTCTTGTGATTTGTCAGCCTCCTTTCAAGTTTGGTGGCCACTCGGGCTTTTAGAGGCCATGTCGGACATTTGACCTTCTTCATATTATTGTTTGTATAATTATTTCCTAAAAGAATTAAAAATTTCAGCCTCCTCTTCCTCCCTTATTTTCTACTTCTTAATATTAGAGTTATAGTTCATTAAAATGAATGTTTTAAAGAAGGATATTTTATGTTAATTTTGCAGTGTTCACTGAGTCAGGATTTTGGCAGGAAGACAGTCTGTACTTGGGAATCCAGTACAGACTGGGACAGTACACTTGGGACTAAAGCAGAAGGAAGTCACTGTAGCAGTGTTGGGAAGAGGTCACCCAGAGAACAACTGAAGGGGAGACCAGAGAGATGTCAGATGCTGCCAGTCCAGTGGGAACCTGAATCACTGGAAGAGCTTGCCTAGTAACAGCAGGGACCATTGAGAAACCCAGGCTGAGCTAGGGGCAGGACCAGTGTGCCCCCTCCCACTCTAGAAGCAAGCTCAGGACTAGAAGCCCAAGAGTCTGGAAAGGTGAGGTTGTGAGAGTCAGCCTCCCGAGCGGGGTGAGCCTGAGGGCAGATGAACTGAAGTGGACAGCTAGCTGGCTTCACAGTGAATGGATGTACCAAATGTTTGCCGACAGTCACATGCTGCTGACCAGGGTGGGCACGGCTGCTGGCTGATGCTGCTCATATCCGTGTGGAAGTGATACCTAGCCAAATGTGAGTGAAGTGATAGGTTTAGGAAACTTCCAGAAAGCATCCTTCACTTTCCTGCTTCTCCTTGTGGCTAAGTGGGGTTGGCAGCCTTACCAGGTTCCGAAAGTCGCTGTTTCTAGTGGTGTAAACCATGCAGATGCATTGTACTGAGGCTGTCTAAATGTCCTATTTTTTCCCCTGTGAACGCCCCTTCACCACAGCAGACTGGAGTGTGAAGACAGTGTTCTCCATGTGTTCACACTGGACCTAGTCACTTGGCTTCCCTCGCCTTGATCTATGAGGCTAATTTCACAGATCCATTGCTGCTTGTTGTAAGAGAAAGAAATATGTAATCCTGTGAGGCTGCATACTAAGTCTTAGCCAAATTTTTGGACATTTGAGATTTTAAACTTTTAAGAGTCACTTGACAAGAATTTTTTAAAAGAAAACCTATTTGTCAAAAACATTCGCTGTTGGCAGTGGGGATGGCTCTGATCATTATCTGACGTGTAGTTTGTAGCATTCTATCGACATGTAGCTTCTTGCTTGGGCTTGGCAGCATCCTCAAGTACCAAGTGACGTTTAGAGGTTGGGTGTTAACCCCAGCATCTAAATAAAGGATCACCATGCTAGTAGGTTCAGCGACTCAGTGGCAGAACCAGAGTGTTCAATCCATTACATATGCACAGGTAAACAAACAGAAATATCAAGGTTTCTTTATCAAATCAACAGGGTTGGTTTTTTTTTTTTTTTTTCGGTTATACAAAAGAGATTTCTAGTTCACAGCTTGAGTTATCCTGCACAGTGATCATGTAGCTGAAAGTTATTGGCATTTTTGATCTCTTCTTCTCTCTCTCTCTCTCTCTCTCTCTCTCTCTCTCTCTCTCTCTCTCTCTCTCTCTCAAGTTAGAGTAGGAGCTCGAGGGATGGCTCAGTGGCTGTTCTTCCAGAGGATCCAGGTTTACTTCCTAGCACCCATATGGCAGTTCACAGTTTCTCAGTAACTCCAATTCCAGGGCATCTGACATACATGCAGGCAAATCTCCAGTGCACATGTGATTGAGTGAATGAATAGTAAAATCTTTTAAGTACTGCTTAGGACATGCTTCAGAGCTAAAGCTCCTGGGTAACATACGTGTGCTCAGTGCAGACCCCACCTGTGTTCCTTTCCAGCCCCAGCACTGGATGTGGACTGGCAGAGCAACAATACCTTTGCATCTTGTAGTACAGATATGTGCATTCATGTCTGCAAATTAGGACAAGACAGACCTATCAAGACATTCCAGGGGCACACGGTAAGAACGCTTTTCCCTTCTATAAATGGGTATTTTGAGTGAATAATATCAAGTAATGTTTCAGAATCATTTTTATGTATATTAAGTACCAAGTGGCAGACCATTGTATAAAATGAAAATATAAATATTTCCTGTTGTTTTTAGAATGAAGTAAATGCTATCAAGTGGGACCCAACTGGCAATCTCCTAGCCTCCTGCTCAGATGACATGACACTGAAGGTAACTCAGATAGTGGGTGCTTCATGTCCCATGGGCATTTTAAGGCTTCTCCCCCCCCTTTCTTTCTTTATTTTTGCGGGGGTGGGGGAGCTCTCACTATAGACCTCTGGCTGTTTTGGAATTCAAGTATGTAGATCAGGCTGGCCTTGAACTCCAGAGATTCATCATCCCCTGTCTTTTGAATGCTGGATAATGGCTTGCTGTACCATACCTGTCTTAAAGCTATTTAAAATGTCCTCTTGCTATGTAAACCTAAGTGTGAAGTTTTCTAGCTTCTTAATGGTTAATCTTGTTTCCTCTGAAATACTTACATACTTGAATATAGGAAATTCTATTAAAAGAATGGCCTCGCAGGTCAATTATGCTGCTGTATTTATCACAGTTCTCACTAGTAGTGAGGCAATCCACATAGATTAATCTATAAGAGACTTGTGAAAATCTATACACAATCATGGAGGTTGTGAATTCTCTGTTGTCTTCAAACTGGGAACCCAGGAAAGCTTTGTTACTTTTGTTATGCTAAGATACTATGATGAAGGCAACTTAGAGAAGAGTTTATTGGGCCTAACAGTTTCGGATGGTGGCGGCGACTCTATGACAGTGGGCAGGCAGGCAGGGCATTGGTTTACATCAACAATCGCAAGGGGTGTGTGTGTGTGTGTGTGTGTGTGTGAGAGAGAGAGAGAGAGAGAGAAATGGGAATGGTATCAGTAAAGCAGCCCATCCTCAGCGATACACACCATCCATCAAAGCCATGCCTCCTTGTCAGGTAGTTCCACCAACTGAGGACTGAACATTTACATATATAAGCCTATGGGGGCCGTTCTCATTCAAACCTCCATAGGCAGCCCGTGGTTCCAAACTTGTGGTGCCAGGGCCCAGCTGAAGGCAGAAAAACCTGTATTTCAGCTCAGTATTGAAGCTCCCTACAGGAATGCTGTCCATCAACATGGAGGATGCAGTCTGCTTTGTTCCTACTGGGTGACACGGGGAGATAATGCTTAGCCAGATATCTGACTCTCCCATGACTGGGTCAAGGTGAGATAGGGAATTAACCATCCATGAACACAGTGTGATGTGACTTTGTTCCCCAGGAAGTAAAAACATCATGCTGAGGTAAAGCCCAGCTTAGTGCTAGTCTCTGCGATGACTGAGCCTTTTCTCTTCCTCATGCCACACGTTCTATCCTCAGCTTCAGTGCCAGTGACCATAGTGTCAACCCTTACCAATAGGGAGGTCCTGCAGGAAAATAGCGTGGTTTGCTATGAAAGGCCAAGTGTTCCTTCCCCTCCCTTAACCTCCAGAGCAAATGTAGGACTTGGCTGTGCTAAGGAAGCATGACAGCACTGAGCTGCATCTTAGCCTTGTTTTTATTGTAGTTGGTTTGTGTGTGTGTGCGTGCGTGTGTGTTTATGTGTGTGCGCACACGCGCCATAATCTCACTATGTAGCCCAGGCTGGCTTTGAATTTGAGACCCTGCACATCCTCAAGCACTGGTTATAGGACGATGCCACCATATTGGCTTCCTTGTCCTCTCTTTGTGTGTGTGTGTGTTTTTTTTCTTCTCATGCACATGCATTAAAGCTTATACTATGAAGGAATGCCAGTATTCAGAGAAACTTGTTTCTTATATTGAGCTGCAAGCTGAAGAGCCTGGAACGAGATACCTCAGGGTCTAGACTGTAGCTTTTTTTCACCCAACAAAGAATTTTGGGTCACAGAGGATTTCAAAGCAGAAATGAAATGGGTGGTGTGTTATGAACAGCTGGCTATAGGATAATAAACCTCATAAAACAGAGTTCCCTATATTAAGATTGCCAAAGTGGAAAGAGGAATGTGACAAGGGTCACAGGAGTGACATAGTAGGCCTGCCAGTGCCAAACGCTTGGAAACAGAAGCAGTGTTTTAGACATGTGCGCTGAGCTTCATTCCCTAGGACTGTAAGCATCTCTTCTCTTAGCTCCTCACTGCAAGAGTGGGAATCCCAGTTGCTTTTGGTGTTTTCTGTTGGTGTGTTGGGAACCAGGGGCCTCACAATGCTAGACACTTACACACATATTACACCCCCAAGTTACTGGAACCCCACCTAGTTCAAGGACTTTGTAAATGTTGAGGTTAGTTACTCCACTCAGCCTTCAAGTTTTGCAATCAGAAGTATTTGGATCAAAGGTAAGTACTACAGTCAACTACTTTTACATTTCTTTGTCACCATTCTCGATGTTTGTGGGTTTTTGTGTGTTTGCTTGCTTGTTTTTTGAAGTATCTGTTGTACAGAAAACCGCCCATTTTTTCCTTTTGGTTTAGATCTGGAGTATGAAGCAAGATAACTGTGTCCATGATTTGCAAGCACATAATAAAGAAATTTATACTATTAAATGGAGTCCAACAGGACCAGGGACAAATAATCCAAATGCCAACCTTATGCTAGCAAGGTAATGTGCCTGTTTCACTTCTCCTGTTGAGTCTCTCATGCATAAAAATATTGGGAAAAATGTGGCAGAAAGTAGGGAGCAGCATATTTTGAGGGGAATATATTTCAGTGGGAACCTTTAAACATAGGTTTTTAATATTAGAATTTGATGGCTTATTGCTTTTTCTTAAAAAAAATATCTATCGATATAAAAGCCAATATGAGTAAAACCCAATAGTTAGGTTTTGCTTATTGGCAGATACTTATAATTCAGCACTTAGGCCTAGCAGAGTATGCCTGAAGCCAGCCTGGGCTCTGTAGTGAGCCTCTCTGTTTCAGTTAACAGCAGATTATTTGGACTTAGGATGATATAAGTCCATCAGCATCTTTTTTTCTTTTTTTTAATAAAGAGGTTCAGAACCATGAACCACTAACCAGGGTTGTTGGGAGTGGAATGACTAGGCGGGGCAGAGCCCGCTGCCTCTCACGTTTCCCTTCCAGTCCCTCAGTACTTGGATTTGCTAGCCTGTTAGGATGGGCAGAATGTGGGGGGCTGGGGCAAGGCCAAGAGAGTATTTGCTTACTTATAAAATTATTTTCCTTTCCATTTTTAGTGCATCCTTTGATTCTACAGTTAGGTTATGGGATGTAGACCGGGGGATTTGCATCCATACTTTGACAAAACATCAAGAGCCCGTGTACAGTGTGGCTTTTAGTCCTGATGGCAGGTATCTGGCAAGTGGTTCTTTTGACAAGTGTGTACACATCTGGAACACACAGGTAGGTCCTATTAATTTAAGCGGCACTTACTAAGTTAGAAACATTTACCCATTTATTTACATTGTTGTTTTTCTTTATGGGACATCAGTTTAATGCTTAGTTTTAAGAATATAAGAGTACTTTGGGGCACTTGATAGCTGAATCAACACTGATTGAAAGTTCATTTTTCTATGCAAAATCAATTTAGAAATAGATCTCCTGTTTTACTATTTTATTCTTGAACAGCATAGTACATATGAAATGAAGAAGCTTATGGTGAGCTTGACCTTTGTTGCACTTAAAGTACAAGCTCTCCTTAGTGACTTAACACTTGGCTGCCTTTTCAGGGACGGTAAAGAGCTGCCTCTGAACAGAAGCCAGTGTGTTGCTTTTGCAGCTTTTCTTTTGTGCCCAGTGAACCACCCTGCGTTCCCCAGGTCTGTGTTAGTGTAGGGTGTGCTAATACTAATACATTGAAGGCAGCCATTTCGTTCCGTAGGAGATTTCCACTGGAGTGTATTTGAGTTTCCTGCTATAAACCATTCACATTTGAGTATATCTCATGAAACTACATCTCCGGTGGCTCAAGAGCGTCCATACTGAGGAGCTTTGGCCATCTTTGCCTTCCTGGTCACCAGTGGCTTTTCTTCTCAGCCTCTTTCATCCTTACTGCATAAAGCACCGTTCTTATGGGTCATTCATACTCCGCGGTTCCAGTTTCTAGGTGGAGGATGATATTTTAGTGAGGTTTCAGCTTACATTATCACGGGACATGAAGCTGAGTATTATTCTGTACTTCAGTATGTAGGCTAACTTCTCTGCAGTTTTAAAACTTCTCTTGAATTTTACTTTTGAAAACTAGCACTTAAAGCAAAGTACATCATTATGACCTTTGTCCATCCTGTGGTTTTATTAAGCCTGTTCCCTGCTGCTCTCTCCTACCCTCTGCCCGCCCTTACCTTCACTTCTCCCGATGCCTCATGCTGCCCTCTCCCCCAGTAAGGCCCCCAGTCCCGCTCATCAACCGGTCTCCAGCTTCATGATGTGTACCCCAACCTACATTAATAAATGCTAAAATGCAGGATACTCGTGAGAGGAAACGTATTTGTTATTCGAGTCTGGCATTTTTCACTTACCAATACTTTTCCAGTCCCCCGATAGTCCTGTTAGAAATGTCATGGTTAATGTTTCTTTAAGGCTACATAACCTTCCATTTGTGTGTACGTGTTTCCTCTGCTCTCTTCACGCATCTGTCGATTCGCGTCTTGAAGAGTACCGCTGTGTACATGTCTGTGGGGTGTTGAGAGTCCTTTCTCTGTGTGCTTGTGTCACAGCGCCTTGGCTTCCGTCCCCCACTCTCTAGGGCCCTCCGTCGTGATTCCGTAGTGGTGCACTCCACTAGTTTGCCCGCCCACTAGCATGTTGGCACTTTGTCCTGACAGCCATTCCAGCTGGGGAAATGAGAACTCAAAGGAGTTTCAGCTCACCTTTCTCTAGTGGCCAGGGATTTTGAAAACTTAGAACATTTGTTGGCCATTTACATCTCTTCTGCCTGTTGCTTGTTTGGTTCTCTTGTTATTGACTGGTTTAGTTGCCTATTGATTAGTTACCTATGTGGTGGGTTTTTAAAAGATGTATTCTTTCTGACTGTATAGATTGAAGTGATTCGCACAGGTGGTCTCCCATTTCCATCCTCTGTCTCTCCTCTGCTGGGGCTGCGCTGCTGTGCACGGGATTTCACTTCCCAGGACCTCCCTCCTCGGCTCCCGGGCTCCCTCCTGTCACTTGAGGCCTGTTGTAGGTCGTGTCCTTTCCTTTTTCAGTTGGATTGTTAACAGTTTTGGTTTTGGTGGAAAAGGACTCACTTGAGATCCCCCTGCCTCCCCTTCTAAGTTCTGAGATCAGAGGCTGTTCCTGATTTAAAGTAAAAATTCTCCCTTAGTATCTTTGTAGATAGTATCTTAACTCTCTTCTTTCATTTTTATCTTTATGAGCATATGCCAGGCAAATTCTGTAGTTACGAAGTAAACGTTTAAAGCCACCATTCCCGCCTTTACCCGTGTGTTCCTAAGAGAGCACTGATGTACCCAGCTCCGCTTTTCAAAACTGAACGCAGTGATGTGTACCTGAGGCTAAACCATAGGCTTAACATAAGGCTAGATTTATTCTATAAGGACATTTTGCCATGTTTCTTGTAGATATCTTTCTTCTGGTTCTCAAAGGAATTTCAACTTAATTGTTTTTTATTAACAGGTAAAGGGTTTAACTTTCTGTCTGTTGCTTCAGTTGAGAAGAGCTGTCAGCACTTACTTCCCATAGTAACCAGTGCATACACAGAATAGTATAGGATATGCTACGTGTTTTTTAAGGCTCATGATGTGCACCAGAAATTTCTGCTTTATAGCCATAGGAGTTTATGCATGGCTAAAATAGTAGTTTGATTTATCTTGTTATTGGTGAAATAATATTCTAAACAGGGAACCAGCCTTTTTCTAATGCCTGTATGGGCATTTGTTCAAGTATATTTGCACATCTGTGTATATATGTGTATTTCTGTATTTGTTTGTGGATACTCACATAGGAAACCATGGGTTCATGAAGTGTCCATGGCCAACTCCTACCAAGAGAACCCATACCAGTTTGCCTTTAATTTTTCCTCTTTCCTGAATTGCCAGTTTGCCAAATGCTTCTGTGATGTAGTGGATGGCATGGGCCCCCTTGCCCTTCCTCAGTTGCTGTGTGGAGCAGCACACTCAGGTTGGAGCAGGCGCAGGCCAGCTTCCCCCCCCCCCCACACTCTTGACACGTTGGTGTTCTTTGTGTGCTCTGGGCATTCTTTTGTCCTGGCTGTGTTCACAGAGGTCTTGCCATCTGTCTCATGGGGAAATTACTAATCACTCTTTTTAAATGAGTGCAGATTGGTACTTTTTATAGCTTTATGTATTGTTTATATACAATGTCCCTGGGATCTCTGATGCTTTTTCCTACAGTGTTTAATCTTGATTTTGTTTGTGGTCCCTCAGTGTTGGTCCGTATGATTTAAGGTCTGGAAGGAAAGTTGTCTTTATGCATTGGTGGGCAGTTGTCTGGGAGTCCTTTGTGGTCTCCTTACTCTTATCGCTTGGACCAAGTTTGTAATTCGTGTGCATGATTGGCTTGCCACTTCCTCCTTGCCTCAGAGACCTCAGTGGTGCTGGGTGAGCGCCCTGCGCTGAGCTGCATCTTGGCCCCGAGCCCTCTTTGTACCATCAGTTCTTCTGTGCAGAGCTGAGTCCATAGTCACAGGCTGATTCACTGTCCACAGTATGTGCCTTGATCCTTGTCACTCTTCAGCATTCCCCAAAATAAATAACTGTACATTTCTGCATTTGTTTGATCCCTAAGTTTGCAGGTTACCTCGAGTTCCTTGCTGAGGAATGTGCTATATCTGCTTATCTGTCTATCTTCTTCAATAAATACATATTCTTTGTAGTTGTTGTTAAATGGTTGGGAGATTTTTCAGTGAGAATCCATTGTGACAAAATAATTTTAGTGAAATGTAGCTCTCTGAAGGTGCATCGTCAGCTGTCTGCTGTTTTGAACCCCTTTACCTTTGGAAAGTTCAGTATGAAATGGCAGATGGCACCTGGTGATATATGCAGGCATTGCTGATGCCCTCTGGGATTGTTCCTTGATGTTGCTCATAGTGTCCCTCCTGTGGGTATGACAGGAAGGGGCTGTGTCTTACTCCAGCATACAGATCAGATGGTGTGGCCCACTCACCCTCTCTGTCTTACTCCAGCATACAGATCAGATGGTGTGGCCCATTCACCCTCTCTGTCTTACTCCAGCATACAGATCAGATGGTGTGGCCCACTCACCCTCTCTGTCTTACTCCAGCATACAGATCAGATGGTGTGGCCCACTCACCCTCTCTGTCTTCCTCCAGCATACAGATCAGATGGTGTGGCCCACTCACCCTCTCTGTCTTACTCTAGCATACAGGTCAGATGGTGTGGCCCACTCACCCTCTCTGTCTTATTCCAGCATACAGGTCAGATGGTGTGGCCCACTCACCCTCTCTGTCTTCCTCCAGCATACAGATCAGATGGTGTGGCCCACTCACCCTCTCTGTCTTACTCCAGCATACAGATCAGATGGTGTGGCCCATTCACCCTCTCTGTCTTACTCCAGCATACAGATCAGATGGTGTGGCCCACTAACCCTCTCTGTCATGGTTCTCCTATTGGATCTGTGTAGGCTCATTATTGTTCTGTTTGAATGTAGAGATAGATTGCCACCTGTTCTTAAGGTGTATAGGGAGGGAGGTAGTTTAGCCAACCAGGTGGCCCTTTGTTTGCCCCCACATCCATCCATCAGCGGTCTGCAGGTCTGCAGGGGTTGCCTCCCTCACTTCCTGGCTGCTCCTTCCTTTTGTCAGTAGCCACAGATGCTTAATACTAAGCTTTTATTTCAGTCTACAATCATGAACTTTTTTGTTTGTTTGTTTGTTTGTTTGTTTGTTTGTTTTTGGATTTTTGTTTTTTCGAGACAGGGTTACTCTTTATAGCCCTGGCTGTCCTGGAACTCACTCTGTACACCAGGCTGGCCTCGAACTCAGAAATCTGCCTGCCTCTGCCTCCCAGAGTGCTGGGATTACAGGCATGCACCACCACTGCCCGACTCCATGAAAACTCTTAAAAAGGACGAAAAATTTTCAAATTTCAATAAGATTTCTGATCCCCAAGATCTTGGTTTGCACATGATATTGGGCTGGATTTGAAGAGGAACTACCCAGAGCATTCTGTACTATCTCTCTACCACTGCACAGCCTCTGCCCTCTGCCCTCTGCTCTATTGCTTCACAGGACATTACATTTCTGGTCCGAATTTAGTTTGATGGCAGCCAGTTTTGAGTTTGTTGAAGGAATAAAATAGCTATACTTGGAATTCAGCTAAGACAATGGGATCGTTAACATTCCTGGACACGTTTTTAGGAAACTTCTGTAACATCTTTCAAGAGGAATTCTTCCTCTATCTTCTTTGGACTATCTCTGTACCACGCCCTCTACTCTAGGAAACATGCTGTAAATAGCATGAACACAAAGTCTTTCTTAATTTTTACACTTCATCTTTGTGAGGCATTTTTTTCTGTTGGCAAAATGCATATGTGCCAACATTGTTCATTGTAGGTATTGTTTCAATGAAGCTAAAAATCCTCATGGGGAATGGTCACCAACACTAGAAAAGCAGCTTGTGCTGAAATCATTCCTTGATATGAAACCATATCTTTTCTGATAACATCTGTGAAAGGATTACCATAGAATTATTATTTATGGAGGAATAAAACCTGCCTATATTTTTATTTGAAACCAAGTCCCACCTCTGATTGTTAGAAAATCATATACTTTTGACTCATTCTCAGACCCAATCTATTTATAAATTCTTTTGTTTTTGACAGTTTACTTTGAGCCCATATACTGCCTTTTAAATTAATTATTTATGCTGTTTATTTGGATTACTGTAATTCTATAGTAGCCTATAAGTAGGTTCTCTTCTCCTTCCCTTTCTCCTCCCTTCCCTGTCTTTTCCAATTAAAAGTTACTATATAGTAACTACACATACCAATACGTTTAATCATGATATGCTTATACACGATACAGCACTTCCGTCAGCCCTCCTCCACCATTCTGGGGTCACATTCCCACTGATTCACTTCTCCCATTTAGTTCTCTTCACCTAACAGCATCTGGGAGATTGGAATAAAGTTGCTATGGGAGCACAGGCAACTTATCAGTGGGTACACACACCACTGAAGAAACTGTGTCTTCCTCCTCCAGCAGCGGAGAGAGCCTCACAGAGGGGTGGGGGTAAGAACAGGGTTTGTGAGTTCCTTTCCCACATTACGGATTTCTATAATGGTACTCAGGGCTCTGCTCTTCATCTTTTAGACAGGTGCTTTAGTCCACAGTTACAGAGGGACAGGCGGGATTTTTGAAGTTTGCTGGAATGCAGCCGGAGACAAAGTTGGAGCCAGTGCTTCGGATGGCTCGGTGAGTACGCGCACGAGTTTCCAAGGAGAGGGGGGTTAGGGACGCAGTGAGTTCTTTACAAAATAATAAATGTTGGTTAAGGCGTCAACACCATTCCCAACACGCCTCCCTGGGCTGTGTGCTAAATATATCCGTTATGTTTGTATAATATAAATAAAACTTAGGGGTGGCTTTGCCAAAGAGTCTTAATAAACAAGTAATGAGCAGTTTTCAGTGTAAACCTTGCATTTGTGGAATAAATTGTAATGAAGTATCTCTTGCTAATGGTATTTGAAAGCCCTTTCCCCAGTTCTCCTCTTTGTAGAGGAGTGTTGGAGGATGAAGGAAGGAGGCTGATTTCTGCGGGAAGATATTTGGTACTGACCTTCAGCATGTTTAGTAGGTTGTTGGGAAAAAAATGGTAGTGTAGCCTCTACCGTTGTAAAAACGGGGAAAGCTGGGGAGAGTGAAGCTGAACAGTGTGGTGAGAGGGCCCCAGGCCTCCTGGTGTCTTCAGATCCAAGTCTGCATTGTATGCTTCCCATCTTGTACTGACTATAAAGACTAAGTCCTAAAACTTTTCAGCTGCATTCCCGCAGTTATTGTAGCTTGTGAGGCTCATATCACAGCATAGTGACCTAAAGTCCTTCAGTGAAAGTTTCTTTATGATTTGTTACTTTGATTTTATGAATTTGCATCTTAGAAACAGATTGTAGATCACACTGTACTCTTCACAGAAGTTAGGCTTGCAGTGCCATGCAGATTTCTCGATACTGGCTGACTGTTGCCGTCTCTTACAGGTTTGTGTCTTAGACCTTCGGAAATAGCATCACTAGTGGGAAGCCATGGACCGACTATGAATGTGTACATAGCCACAAGACTGTCCCTGACCCATATACTGCTCTCGTCCCACTTGAACCATGGCCAGTCCACTACAGCCAAACCTAAGAAAAGTATACACACGCAGTATATCTGAACACAGCTGTACCCTGAAGATGACAGTCTCATCCCAGCTTGGGAATTCTGCTCAACAAGCGCTGGGATCTAACCTGCTGTGCCCCTAAGTAGCGTTTAGAAGTTTGGATATGAAAACCAGAAGAGAAGGAGTATGCATTATAAGAGCAAACCACACATGTCCCAGTTTTGAATCTTAATGACAGCCTTGTTTCTCCCCTTTGATCAGCAGACACCATGGATTATGTTCGTTTTCCCCTTCAGTAGTGCGCAGTTTGTATGTACAGAGAACATGGACTTAACAAAAGCTTGCGGCAGTAGCTGGCTCTTGCCTCCAGGTTTGTTTTGGTTTAAATGATGGATGCATGAAGTACGGGAGTGAAGCATTTTCTTGCTTTTTTCCCCTCACCTTTTAAACAACAACAAAAAATTCTTAAAAATATTTTAGTGCATTCTTTGGAAGAGGTAGATGTTTGGTACATTTGATGGCTCCCAGAGCATATACTCAGTAGGTGCATATTGTGGAGGGGATTGGAATGACAGGGACCTGCATGGCTTCTGTCATGTCGTTCTCTGACACATCAGCAAAGGGTGTTACGGTATCTTTGTTTTGGGTTTTTTGTTTGTTTGTTTTTGTTCTGTTTTAATTCTTTCTGTGAGTGAGTGAGTGAGAAAGAGATTGATATATATAGAGAGAGATAGCTTAGATAAAATAGTTTCTTTTGGGGGACGTATTTCTGCCAATTAAAGACTAGAAGGGCACAACCTTTTTTTTTTTTTTTTTTTTTTTAAATACCATAAAGAAGAGACTTTAAAAAAAATCTTCTGATGTTTTGTAGCCATAGCTAAATTATGGTTAAATGTGCACTATTGTTGAGACGGAGCAACATAGTTTGGGGCTTTTATTTTATTTTATTTTTTTTATTTTACCATTTGTCTGTTTTACTTTGTTTCTTAAGAGATTAAAATATTTCTGGATAAGGATTAGCTTCTCAAAGTGTCCATCATTCTGTATAGAAGCTTAAGTATGTAATGTAACCAGATTCCAGTATTAAAAATCTCTCATGTTAGTTTTCTTTTTACAAAGCAAGATTACAGCATATAACACTGCCATTACGTGGCTAAATGTTTGCTACCTTAGTTTTAAGAACAGTTTTAAAGGCTTGCTTTGAGGCATTTTTGGATAGCAGTGATGGAGAATTTAGAAGTGTGGCTGAGGCTAGCCCGCTGCCTGCGTCTGTGGCGCCAAAGCTGCACTTTGTCAAGCGACATAGATCTAAGCTGCTGTTTTTTCCAGTAATCACTACTATATCATGTCTTTTACTCTCGTTTATATCACGTATTTTTTTTTTTAAAGATACAGGTATCCAATCAGATCTCTTATGTTCAGCTAAAAGTAAAATATACCTATAAATGTTCACCAGAGGCTGTGTTTGTGGAGGTGGTTAACAGGACAGTCGATGTTCATTGAAGAACCCGGGGGCATTGGTTCTGAAGAGAAAGAACAGTTGTCAAATTTATATCTTTAAATTTTTAATTAAGAAGTTGCTGAGCAAATTTATAACACTATTTGTGTCAGTAGTTATTTTGAGGCCTTTGACTCCTAAGTCCCGCCTTTGTTCTACGAAGCGGCTCTAACCCAGCCCCGCAGCCCCGCAGCCCGCAGCCTTGATGCTCTGTGCTTTGCTGCCTTGCTCTTTACAAAACAGCGTGGATTGATGGAGGCCTTGGCCTCACTAAGGTAGGGTGGCATTGGCTTTGGTAAAGAGGATGAATCCACTTAAATTTTACCATACATTGTTATATCTACCCCATTGTTGTTAGTGGGGACTATGATACTGTAATAATATTAGGAGTTGCATCCAGAGAGGCAGTCATCTATGGCTTGTGCCAGGCGTGTTTAGGGTTCGAATACATTGAGATATTTAGAACCCATTGCTCTGTGGCTCTATAGGAATTCTAAAATGCTGAGTGTCTGGCACTTGAGATTTTGCTTTTACTGCAAGAGGGTCACATGTGTTGGCCTCTGTTGTTGTTTAAAAAAATAAAAAATAAAAAAAAAACTGTGCAATAATTTTGAAATGTGCTCCCAGGAATAGACACAAATGTTTTGAGTATGCCTACGCTGCGTTTCCCTCAGCGATGCATTTGTCAATTGCACTGAATCTGAACCTGAAAGTCAGAGGTGATTGTTGATAGTGCTTTTGTATTTTGATATGGACATTTTATTCATTTGCATACAGTCATTGACGTTCTTCCCAGCTGATTCAAAGACAGTCACAAATTCCTGAAATACAGCTGCCAAAATGACGGCTGAATTTTCTGATATTGTCTTGCTTTCTGTTGGGTGTGTGTTTATTGGTTTGTTTTGGTTGGTTTGTTTGTTTTTGTATTTCTTTGCCTATTTTACTTCAGCACACTAGCTGTGATAGATTGTCTGATAGAAGATAAGTGCAGAGCTTTGCTATCCCAGAGCCTCGGGTCTTTCCCTCGGAGATGTGGCTGAAGACGTCCACCTTTAGGCTGGTTCTCGTGAGCGTAGGACTGTGTGCTTTGCTGCTGCTCTCACTGTCACTATAGCCTGCTGACGTGCCACAATGCTGCTCCACAGACACCACACCATGTCTTCACCCGAGCAGTCAGATGACCACCGGACACCACACTTGAGTGTGTCAAGTGCTGTCATGGGGTTCTCTACTTTCCTTCTTGTCTTTTTCTAGGAATTGGCTCTGAATAACCAGACTCCAGTAGTCTTTCTATGGTATTCATTTAGATCATTGTTTTATATGCTACTGTAAGGAAGAGAATAGGAGGCTTAAATGAATATCATTGATTAAAGTAGACTGGAGGGAGCAGCTGCCACCCTTGAAAGGCATGAAGGTACCTGTGTACTCCATGCAGGAGGCGCTTGGGGACTTAGGTGTACCCCACTCCTGTTTTCTTTGATCAGGTAATATCATTGACTTTCAAATGATTTAGGAGTGGTAACTGGAATAGGTCATAGAGTGTAGCAAATTCTGTTTTCATGAGTTATCCTCTAGGGGAGTATGTTTTAGGATTAAACACCTTTTACAGATACTGAAAGTGCCTCCTTTTGTGGTATACAAAAACAAATTATGGTGCAAAAAGTAATCAATAGATTGAATCACATGAAGGGTTTTTTGCTTTTTGACATAAAAATGTCAAGAGACAGGCCAAAGATTTGTACTTTTCACTTATAAAGCACTCCTTTTTTTCCTTAAAATTCTTTCTGTCGATCAGATTTAATGAAAGAGTACTATTTTTAAGGAGCTATCTGTTTGTGTAGAATGATTTTGTTAGAGGAGTGATGTAAACTATGAATGAGGAGCAGAGGCCCGCAGAGGACTGGGCCCTTTGCTGTTTAAAGGACTCACGGATGACCAGGCTTCTGCAAGCACACACGTTCTCCTAACTGCATAGGAAAGCCATCTCACAGTGCTGTCTCGCTCTTTTAAAGACCGTTTATGGTTTTGTAAGCGCATTGCACATTTCCACAGAAGCTGGATTCTCAGGAGCTCAGAGCCGTACTTGCACAGTTGCTGCGGAAATCCTGCCTCCGTGGATCAGCATCGTGGCACAGCAGTGTATGGGGGCTAGCAGCCAGCCTACAGAGGCCCTGGGGGTGGCTTTCTGTTTGTTTTTCATTCCCTTCTTTTGTCTGAAATCATCAGGGAGGGATCAGTAATAGCTCTGAAGTGTCACATTTAATATCAGTCTTTTAATACACAATCCTAGTCAAATGTAGGAGAGGAAAAAAGGGGGGGTGCTCACACTTTTTTAATCCGCTCATTCAGAATCTGGTGTCTTTATATAACAGTTCTGAGGTGTCCATAGTAGTCTTTATTTCTGCCCTTCTGTGATAGTGTTGAAGCAGGATGAATAAGTAGGCTCTTTTTTTTTTTGTTTTGTTTTTTGTTTTTTGTTTTTTTTTTTTTTTTTAAACTTAGCACGGTGTTTCATGTTTTCTTTGGCATTTCTGGGTAAGTTTGAGGAAACACTCTGCGTGTTCTGTCTGGTGTGCTGTTTTCATCTCATTACAGACAGGCAGGCTTCGTTGTGTATCTGCCATCCTTAAATACAGAAGTGATTTTCTTTCCTGACTTTGACATTGTTGCTATATAGATAATGTTTTTATTTGAGTTTTATTTGCAAATCCTTTGGGTCTAATTCTGTGAGCCTATCTTAGCACTGGGTGATGATGTCTGCAGCCTTTCTTTAGCCCCACAGTTAACCTGAAAGCTGTTGGAGAAGTGTAAACCAGCCCATGACAGTTTTTTTGTACATGCTTAAGAACTTTATTGTTCAATTTTCATGATGATTGTGTAAGGAAGACTGATACAGATGTTTATCTCTCCTGGACCATGTCAATGACATTTATGATGTATTTTGGTTCTACATCACAGTGATTTGTCCTCAATGACCCTTCGACCCTTTCCAGGCACATTTTGTGTGTGTGTGTGTGTGTGTGTGTGTGTGTGTATTGTTGTTGCAGTTTTCCCTTTGCATTGTATTGCTTTGACAACTGTAATTTGAATCAGATCTGAAAGAGGTCCAGAATAAAATATATTTTGATATTATGTTGGCTGTGTACATATATAAAACCTTTGATATCGATGTGGTTTGTATAGACTATTTAGTCAAGTAAAGAGAGGGATGGTGTTTGTTTACAATTTCCTGTTTACATTTCAATTGCTTTTAGCCCCCACTCTTCAGTGTAGAATAAATGATTTTGCTCCAAGAGTCTTCCCTACTACAATGGTCTTCCCTATTACAACCTACCTATCCTAGCTCCTGCTCTCCAGTGAATACAACTGCCATGGGAATCACTGTTTTCATAAACATTGTTTCCAAGATGTATACTTTAAAGAAGCCCATAGATGAAATTAAAGTTTTTGCTATTTTATTACTTCTTGCAGGGGATAAGATTTTTTAAAATGAAGGGATTATTTTCTATATTTGTTAAATAATAGCATGTAATCAGCTAAGGATAATGATGACTCCTGAGTGATTTTGAAATACCGATAGCTTATTTAGAGGACTTCACACATGAACTAAGACTTGAGATTCACTGTTAGCTTAGCATCCAATAGCATAATGCTCACCAAGTGTGTGGCTGAGGGCTTTCAGCGCACAGGAGCTCTTCCTTCCTGCTGCTCGCCTGTCCGTGCCAACCAGACACCGCAGTGGTTTCCACCCGTAGCCGATTGCTGATCTCATACAACCCCAGTGACAGACGAGGAACTTCCCAAGGCGCCATCCAGCCTCCATTACCTCCAGCTCTGGTCGTTGGTTTCCTTGGTCAGGTTGCCGTCTCTGTGCCCTCTGCCTTTCTTGGGTTTCCTCTGTAGATGCAGGCAGCCATAGCCTTGTCCTGCCCTCACTGCGAACTGCTACAGCTAACAACCTTTAGTTTCCAAGGGGTCCATTTCTATTGCATGGCATAGGTTGTTAATGATATTCTGTTTTTACACTTTTCCAGAAAGCATTGGGCTGCCAAGGATTAGGGTCCATAGGAGCCTGAAGTTAAGCAGAAGTTAACTGAGCCACCACCGCAGGGAGGTGACCTTCCATTTCATAGTTCTCCTCCTTTATCATGAAGTAGAGTTCTTACCTACTATAATATGTAGCTGATTAACGTTTACTGGCTTATTATTTTTTTCCTTATATATTCATCTGAAAACTACAGTAGAGGAAAGGCCATTATGGACACTTGGTTTTGTGGTGCTTTTCTCTGCTGTACCGAGACTCTGTCAACAGTGAAAATGTTAATGCTACCTTTCCCTGCATGCTTCTTTAAATGTCATCTACCAATGCTTAATTGTCCTAACTTGTAATATTTTTGTATTAAATTTTTTAGGAGTTCCTTGTAATTTCTTTATAATTTAAAATATATTAAACACAAAGTGTTTAGTAAAGTACAGATGACAATTACTAATGTTTCTTGGTTGTTGGGTTTGTATGATCAGGTGGGAAGGAAAATTCTCACTTTTAAGAACTGAGACCAGTGGGATGGATTCACCACTGGGAGAAAAAAAAAATCACAACTATTTGATTTAAAATAATGAAATAGTACACTGTCGGAATAGGCTGCCCTACTCTGCTGGCCAGGAAAAACACAGGCTGAGTCGTACTGTCGTGGGGAAACCAGGCTCCTGCAAACCTGAGAGCCAGACACACCAACTCCAGAGTCTCCCGTAATTCAGGAGAGTAAAGCACCAGTTCACTGCATAAAGCTTGTCTTCACGTCACCCATGTTGCAGATATCTCTGTCATGTGAGGAGAATCATAGGAGAGAAGGGCCAAGCAAGCACATACATGTTTGATACGAACGATACAGAGACCACATAGTTATCAGAGCAAATCCGGCTTGCATGAGCCTGCCTGTGGGCAGAGTGGCTGGACACCTGCAACCAGCACTTGGGAAGTGGAGTCAGGAAGTTCAGGTCCAGTCCAGTCTGAGGCCAGCCTAGGCTACATGAGATCCTGTCTCCCTTCCCCATCCCCAAGTAAGGAAAATGAATATAGTATTAGTCTTAATATTTCCAGCTGGGTTGGCTGATATATTCTAATGTATAGTAATAAATATAGACATGGGACATGTACTGAAGTCAAGTCATTCAGATATGAGTAGTAACAGAGGTAAGTTAAAGTACACCTGAAATTTCCATGAGTATTATTTTAAACACGAAAAGGCTGGCTCAACGCTGGCCATGTGGGGGTGTAGTATGATCACAGCAGTGTGCTTTCTTTCCTGAGCTTGTTTGTGCAAGGCTGACTGCAGGGTGAGGCTCCCTTTGGCATTGGGTTGATTGCAGACCATGCATACAATGATATAACAACAGATCTGATCCTAAGCCTTAACCAGTTCCTCATACCCACTGTAAGCAATTCCATTCGGTCTTTGAAACAGTTGCAGTATACAATTTCTGAACTGGCCTTTATCTGAGATCTCTAAGGACTTTGCTGTCCTTTCTCCAGATGTAGCATATCCTGCCTGTCTGTTCAGCTCCACCTTCCTGACTGACATACTTTCCCATCTATAAAATGGTTCTAGAAGTAGGTACTTCATAGATTGGCCATGAAGATTAGCATTGTTATCCAACTAAAACCCACGACACTGTGCTGCTGCTGCTAAGTAATTTTATTTTGTATTTGAGTAGAACTGCTACTGCATGTGTATGGAAGTCAAATGACAACTTTTGGGAGTTGTTTTGTCTCCAACTTGTTTTGTTTTTGAGATTGTTTATTGGGTTCGCTAGTCTCCCTCCTACACACACACACACACACACACACACACACACACACACAGAGAGAGAGAGAGAGAGAGAGAGAGAGAGGGCGGGGGAATTTAACTGCAGTCCAACTAATCCAACAATGGCCATCTGTGAATGGAAAGTTCAAGATAATAGCAGGTGTTGAGTGCCGCAAGGCTGGGCAGCTGGTCTTGTGTGTATGCAGGAATCCTGGAGAAGTAGGGTGTAATGCCAGTGAAGGAATGGATATGCTAGGAGGGCAAGCAGGCCGAGAATGAACCCTTCCTTCCGTTGTTCTGCTGGGCCCCCCAGCAGAAGGTGTGGCCCAGATTAAAGGTGTGTCTTACTGCCTCAAGATCCGGATCACAAGTGTGCCCTTCATTCCCGGTTTCATTCAACATATGGTTGGGTTGACAAACCACAGTAGCCGTCTCGGGTGGGGTCTCCATTGCTCCTGTCACAGTGCTTGCACCATACTTCATGCTTAGGGGTCCTTGAACTGCCAGCCAATTCTCTTGTCTACATTCACTCTCCTCCTAGGAGGGCTGGGAGTACAGATGCAGCCACTGTATTGAGGGTTTTGTTGTTGTTGTTGTTGTTTTGTTTTTAATGTGGAGACTGCCATGTGCAGCAAATGGTTTTACATGCTGCACCATCTCCCTAGTTTATATCCTACAATTTTCCCTAGCCACATTGTGTCCTTTGTCAAGTCCAGCTATCCCATAGACACTCCTTTTTGACTTATTACAGGTTGATACACACAGAACACATGGGTAGAACAGATTCATCACCCTGCCCCTGGCGCGCAGCCTGCCTTGGAGTCAGTCTCAAGTCCATGAAGATGAGTTGCTCAACTTCCTTTTCAGAAGGGAACCATTTAGGAGTTTGTAGGAGGAGGAGTCTCTGTTTTCATTTTCTCCATGCAGATACAGAAGAGCAAGAGGGCAGCGTGATGGCCCAAAGACTCAGCCCTGTATTAAAAAGGCATACCATTGAACGCTGAGAAGCGTATCAAGATTTTATTAAACATGAGTGGATCTGCTGTGTGTGTGCTTTGCATGTGCATGTGTGTAACATATAAGTCCCATGGAGCTTCCTTTTTTTGAGATGGAATCTTACTACATAGTCCAAGTTGGGGTCAGTGTTGGAATTCTCCTTCCATATCCTGAATTACTGGCCTACGTCACCACTCTGGGCACCTTTGCCAAATCTGGATGAGAGGCTCCTGGTCCATGGACTATCTTAGCAGACATTTCTTATGTAGGTTGTATATCCACAAGGATATACACATAAAAGCCTACATGGTCCTTTGTAGAATTGTTAAATTGCCACATTTGGCCTTGACTATAGAAGAATGAGGAGAAGGATGAGTAGAAAGAAGGAAGACAAAGGAAGAATGCTGAGAATCCCCAGGGACAGAGGATTCCTGAGCTGACGGCTCGCATCCATCGCTGACTTGGACCCGCTGAATTAGTACCACTCCCAATCCTGCCTTATTTCAGGGCCACCCTCATGCTGTGACTGGACTTTGACTTTAGCGTGGTCGCTAGGAATTGAACTCAGGATCTCTAGAAGAGCAGTCAATGCTCTTAACTGCTGAGCCATCTCTCCAACCCCCCTCCCTGCTGCCTTAACTACAAAAGGCAAGGGATTGCGCTTTAGTTCTCACTAGGAAATGTGAGCCCAGTGGAACAGTTACTCCTGAGAACAAGGACTTGGAGGTTTTGGAATCCTGTGCCTATTAACATCACGTTCTTCAAGCTACTAAGATGTCCAAAAGAATAAACTGTTTCAGAGCATTTCACTTGCCTTGGAATCTTTGTACCCAGTTCAGCTCTCAAGAGACCACTTTGGGACCGGCGACTTGGCTATGCTATACTAACAAGAGACAACCAAGATAATAACGAATCCATTTCGATGACATATTTCCAAATAGACTACACATAGGAAGATGTCTAAAAACACAAATCCATATCAAAATTAGAGATGTCCCTATCCGTGTCCTGAATTCCTAAAGAGTTTTGACAAATCTTGAGACCACTGGGACATGGCTGCTGATAGAGGTACCAGGAAAAAGGAAGAGGTTCCCCCAAAAGAACTTTGTCACAGCTTGATGAGAACAACCAGTGGATAAACATTAGCAAAGGGTTGTCATAGAAGGCAAGCTCTCATCAATCTGGCTAGTCTAGTCAGCATACTGTTTCTGCACATGTCTTGTTCTATTCTACATGTTCTAAGCCTACATGGGAGTGACTACTACTCTGGTTGGTAAGGCTTATGTGTAGGGTTAATAGGGGTCCTGTGTCCACTCTGCCACAGGACACAGCTGCTCTGGAGGCAGAACATGGGAGTTTTGACTGTGCTTACCCCACGCTGTAGCTGGATGGGTATTGAGCTATGGGAAAGCCTCAGGACACCGCTCCGAGGGTGAGGGAGTGCAGTCTGAGGTCTCAGGGCAGCCAGAGCTGGCTCCAGGGTCCCAGGCCTGCAGGGAGGCTGGGGCTGTCTGGTTCTAAGGCACCGAGGCATCACTGGATACTGAGGAAGAGCTGAGGACAGTGGGGGCCCAAGGGCTGGAACTAGCCTGGGGCTGGGGGAGGGAAAGGGGGGTTTGGCTGGATCCCACAGGGATGAGGGCTTGTTGGCAGGCTGCCTTGGTCTTGGTCTTGGTGGCAGCCATGGCTGGGAGCACAGAGAGACCTTCTAAATGGAAGATTAGATGGTGGCTCTTTAGGCAAAAGCCTTCTTCTCCCTTGCTCCCTACGGTGGATCCCGATGAAAAGAGGCAGCCCACAGTTTATTGTCATGGCAGAAAGTGGATGAATAAAACTGTACCCCACTTCTCAGCGTGGGCCTGCGGTTAAATACCTTTTAGGGGGAGGAATGTCTGGGAAGGAGAGTTTATTGACTAAGTCCTCCAGGCCTTTAGGTACCTCATTAAAACAGATCTGTCTTGAGGCTATGTGACCACAGGTCATTTCCTCTACTTGTAGAGGGGCTTGGGGTGTTGCCCTTACTTAACTGAGGGTCACAAATCTATGGAGGGATGTGGCCTCACTCCAGGAGCCTAGTGTCCAGGAGCCAGGCAAAATGCTTGCAACACCTTTAGGGTCCCGGGGTTTCTAGCCTTAGCTCCACCAGGAGCCAGGCTGCCTTTCGCACTCCTGCAGGGTCCAGTGTAGTGGAAGCATGAAAGGTGTAATCATTTTCTTCCCTGAGCCATGTTGGTGGAAGATGCTGGATTGACACGTGACCCCTTTTGTTGAGATCTAAGTTGTGCTTTGTGCTTGCAATCACAGCTAATGGTGTTTTGTTGCACAGGCTTTGAGGTCAATACCCATTTGTAAACTATCCTGTGGATCTCATGGTTATTTCAGGATGGCAAATTCTGTCCTGTGCCTAATGATCTGAGTTTTGTTTTATAACTTGTTGCTGTGTATTGTATTTAATCGCATTTTCTTCCCTTAGGATCCAGTTATCAATGAAAGTGGAGTAGTCCCAATGTGAGGCATGCTGTTCCTTCTTAGACTCACTGCAGTGCAACGGATGTGGAGTGCGCAACAGTGTCATCACACACCTGCTCTGGAGGTGTGCTGAGCTTCTTAAATCTACACAATCTCTGCAGGCTGCTCAGCACAACCTCCTGATCAGCTTGTTTCCATGTTGCTGTATGAGGTCAATGTGCTCTGTTCTCTCTATAGAATGCCTTTAGTATCTAGACTCCAGAAGATTCCATGACATTGAAATTTGGTGATTGTTTTTAGGATAAATGATCACTTCCAACTCTTTTCCAGACCACAGTAAATTTAGTCTGGTCTCCATTCACATTTCCTTTTACCTAAAATTAATGTTAAAAATAAAGCTTACAATTGAGTCCCTTTTCATGATCCTCACCGCAGGCCTAGCTGCAGTGAGTGGCCTTGAGTTGGCTACACCACCACATGGAAGATTTCTATTTTTTCTCCAGAGCTGCTCTGCAGTGAAAACGCTAAGACAGAAGTTGGTACCAGGAGTGTAGCATTGTTATAATAGGCTTGACCATGCTTTTGTTCAGCAGAATGTAGATTTGGAGACTTTTGATTTGGACAGCCATGGAATATTTTAAGTGGGACATTGTGGGCCATATTTGTAGAATTATGGAAGACATTGGTGCTGAGGGTAATTTGAACTCTGGAGGTCATTGTTAGGATGTTATGGTGAATTATGCTGCTTTTTGCCCCTTTGAAGAGTCTGCCTGCGGCTAATGTAAAGAGATTTATTTTAATTGCATTGACAAAGGAAGTCTCAAAAAAGCCCAGCATTGACTTTGCCTTCTGGTTTACTTTCATGAAGAGACACCATGACCAAGGCAATTCTTATAAAGGCAAACATTTAATTTGGGCTGGCTTTCAGATTCAGAGGTTTAGTTCACTATTATCATAGCAGGAACCATTGCAGTCTGCAGGCCAAAATGGTGGCTGGAGAAGGAGCTAAGTGTTCTGCATCTTGATTCAAAGGCAACCAAGAGAGATTGGCTTCCTCAGGCAGGTAGGAGGAAGCCCTCTAATGCAATGGGTAGAGCCTGAACACAGGACACCTCCAAAGGCCACCTTCTTAGTGATGTACTTCTTCCAAACAAGGCCATACCTCCTAACAGTCCCATTCCCTATGGACCAAGCATATTCAAACCACCACAAGATGCTTCCTTTTTCTTGCCTTGGCTGTTTGGAGAATTGTTCCTCACTCTTCACAGTGAGAAATACTCAAGACCAAGTCACTAAAATGCAAAGACCATTGTACTTCTCTCTGGATCTCTGAAGCTTAGTTCTGGGCCTGGAGAATAGGCAATGGGCTGATTGATGAGAAACATTGATAAGAGAAAGAAAGAAAAGAGAGAAGGAGCGGGAGAGGCTTTCCATTTGTTCTTTCACTCAGTTTTTAAAAGGAATCCATGGCTCACCAGCCATGCCCAGTTAGTTGGTATTCAGTTCATCACAGCTTGGCTATCTATCCATTTGTCTGCTATTGGACATTTTGCCTTGTTCCAATATTTGGGATTTTTTTTTAATAAGCCTGGTGCCAGCATTCATGCACAGGTTTTTTTGTTTGTTTGTCAAAAATGTAAAGGTCACATGGGTCCTTTCACAAGACTGGAAATAGTATAAAAAGGGGGTAGCTTTATAAGAAACAGAAAAATTGACTGGCAAGATATCTGTACCATTTAATTTAATTCTTATCAAAACTAAAGAACAGATATATCACTCCACATGTTCTAAAAGCTTTTTAAATAGAAGCTATTAGGTGAATGGTGCTATCTCAGAGCGGATTTAAATTACCTTTCCTTAACCTAATGATACGGAGTACCTGTCTATGCTGGCTTGGTATCTTACATAGCAGAGGGTCTATACTCATATATAGATCACACACACACACACACACACACACACACACGCACACATACACGCACACGCACACGCACACTTTTTACATCTCTAACTTGAGACTTCTAATATAGTATGGAATGGGAGTGGTGTGTCCTGACCCCTTTTACCTCACTAAGGAGGGATCAGCGTTCATTCTTTTCCCAAAAAGTTTGATGTCCATAAATATGTTTCCGGGTGTCTTTAATGGAGTTGAAAATCACTGTTCTCCTTCTAGTTGGTTGAAAATTCCATTTTGAATAATATTGAATTGCATAGCAATGCTTTTCGCTGTTCATTCAGATACTGTGTTTGGCATTTTCAGTCTTGATGTCTTTAACCATGAAGATTGGGTTTTATAAGGTGAACCAACCTTACATTCCTAGAATAGTTTTTGGGTTACTTTACTTTTTATTCCACTTAGGTCTGTTGTTCTCTAATTTATAAAAAGAAAACACAATTTTCTTTTGTGTTTGTTGTGATGCCTTGGCTTTGTTTGTAATGTTTTGGTATCAAGATAAGTCTAACTAGGTGAGGGATTTACTGCTAGACCTAGTACTTAGTAAGTAAACCAAGGAAGACCCTGAGTGTGAGACCTGCCAGGGCCACTAGCAAGGCTCTGTCTCCAAAACAAAGAACAAGGGCTAGAGAGAGAGCTCAGCAACTACATGTAATGGGATAGGATGCCCTCTTCTGGTGTGTCTGAAGTCACTGACAATGTATTCATGTACATGAAGTAAATAAATAAATATTTAAAAAAAAAACAAGAAAGAACAGAAACAAGCAAAGAAGATGGGATTGGAAATATGTCTAGGAAGTGTTCCTTTTCTTCTGTCTTCTTGAAAATTTGTTCATTGGGTGTAGTCTGTTCCTAGAAAATCCAGAGGCATGGTGCAGTTCTGCTTCTATTCTGTTGAAACCCTTATAAATATGTGTATGGTATGGTTTACCCAGGATTCTTGCTTGTCTTTGGAAAGAATTTTATAGGGCTAGGGAACTTTATTTATTCACTTTACATCCTGACCACAGGTGCGCCTCCCTTCTCTCCTCCCAATCCTGCCCTCACAAGTCCCTCCCCTTCTCAGAGATACCAAGCATATACTCAAGATACAAGGATACCAACCCACCCTGGCGCATCAAGTTGAAGCGGGACTAAGCATCTACTCTCCCCCTGAGGCCAGAGAAGGCAGCTCAGCTAGGGGAAGGGGATCCAAAGCAGTCAACAGAGTCAGAGACAGCCCCTGCTCCAGTTGTTTGGGGAACAAATTGTGAAGACCAAGCTGCATATCTGCGACACATGTGTAGGCGGGCTAGGTCCCGCCCAAGCGTGCTCTTTTGTTGGTGGTTCAGTCTTTGTGAGGCCCCACGGGCCCAGCTTAGTTGACACCAGGTTTTCTTATGGTGTCCTTGGTCCCTCTAGCACCCTCAACTCTGTCCCCTGCTGTTCCACAAGACTCCCCCTGCTCCCCCGTTTGACCGTGACTCTCTGCATCTGTTCCCATTAGCCTGCTACATGAAGCCTCTCAGATGACAACTATGCTAGCTCCTGTCTGTAAGCAGAGCAGCGGATCACTCATAGTGTCAGAGATTGTTTCTCGTCCATGCAATGGGTCACAAATCGGGCCAGCCATTGAATGTCCATTCCGTAAGTCTCTGCTCCATCTTCACGAAAACTGAAGTGAGGGCACATGCTCGTGGGAAAGTGGAGCGAGGGAAACACTTCTCTGTTGCTTGTGGGAGTGGAAACATTTGGCTGTTTCTCCGAAAATTTGGAATAGCGCTCTCTCAAGACTGAGCTATACTATTCCGAGGCACATGCCCAGTAGATGCCTCACCACACCACAAGGACTCTGGCTCAACTACCTTCATAGCAGCTTTATTTGTGATAGTTGGAAACTGGAAACAACCTAGATGTTGCTCATCCAAAGAACAGATAAAGAAAATGTGGTATATTTACACAATGGGATACTACTCAGCTAATAAAAACCAAGACATCACGAAATTTCCCGGCAATGTCATCCTGAGTGAGGTAACCCAGACCCCAAAAGACATGCATGGTATCTATTCACTTATAAATGGACATAAGCCATAAACTACAGGATACCAATGCTTCAATTCATAGATCCAAAGAAGCTAAGTAGAAAGGAGGGCCCCACACAGAGGGGAAATAAAATAGGCATCTGAAATAGATGGAGGGAGGGAACTGGGTGGGAAAGATGTGGAGGGGCTGGGGCTGGGGATGAGGTCTTGGGGAGAGGGCTGGGAGAGAGAAGGGAAATCCTCGGGGGTAGGGGTGGGCCACTCTTAGGACCAGCCAGAGCCTGGGGATGGGAGGATCCTGGGAGTCTATGGGCGTGACCCTAGCTGAGACTTCCAGGCAGCTGGGAATCTGGAGACTGACGTGGCCACCTCCTGCAGAGAGGTAGGACTTCCAGGAGAGGGATACGAACACCAACCCACCCACAAAACCTTCTGCCTAAAATTTGTCCTACTCACAACATTTTTATTGTATTATTATTATTATTATTATTATTATTAATTTTCTCTTTTCCAGAAAGGAAAAAGCAAACAGCAATTAATACTAATGTTCATTCAAAAGTAGATTTAATTTCTTTTTAAAGTACACATTTTGTTGTTTTTAATTAGCAAGTTCAAGATTGCAGCATATGCTTTTTTTTTTTTTTTTTTTTTTTTTTTATGTACTTTATCTGTCCACTGGTGCAGTTTTGCTCAGGCACAGGCAGAGGCAGCACTCCTAGGGAAGCTTTTGGATGGTGTTTATGTACATATTAATGAAACGCTACAACTTTCCTATTTTAACTTTGCTGCCATCTCTGCTGATTATGGGCCTGGATAATTGCCACCGCGAAGCCTATATTTAGTGGAAACGAAGTATATTGATGACAAACATGTTTCTTATCAGAGGCCAGGAGGATGGGACTGGATTCAGATGGGGGAGAAGCGAGGGTGCGAACACAGCACACGGACAGCCTCCAAATCTCCAACCGGCTCAGAAAACACGGTCGAGGGCGGGGCCGGGTCAAAGCCGAGAGAAGGTGCAGCATCGGGATGCAGGTGTGCAAAAGCAGGGCTGAAGAGCGGACAAACTCCTGCAGAGGCGCACATGAAATCCCGGCCCGGGGAGGTGGCGGGACAAAGTACCAAGTGGGGAAGCCAGTGGGCTGGGGTGGGCGTGGCCAAGGTCAGCGATTCTCTATCTGTCGGGTCCTGGAGGTCTGTATCCGTCCAAATAGCCTTTTAATTAAAAATGAAGATTCTCACGGTTCGTGGTGGTGCACACCTTTCATCCCATCACTCCGGAAGCCCGGACAGGCAGATCCCTGAGTTCAAGGCCAGCCTGTTTTGCAGAGAGAGTTTCAGGATAGCCAGAGCTACACAAGAAAACCCTGTCTTAAATCTCACGCCCACCCCCACCCCCGCCCAAACCCACTCTCGTTCCACAGAGTGCATTTAACTAGAACCAACATATCAGAATCCGTGTTCCCTGTCACCACAGGCACCCGTGAGATGAGACAAAAATGGACTCTTTAGGATGCAATGTGTTGGGGGTGGGGTGGGGGGGGCTGTATTGGCAGAGCATGCTGAGCACGGGTCAGAGGACAACAGGTGGGAACCGGTTCTTTCCTGCTGTGGGGTTCAGGGCTGAAATTCAGGCTGTCAGGCATGGGCGGTGTTGGGTTTAAGGAACTGACACAAAGCGTATGAGCACTGATCTCAGTTAAGCAAGAATAGATTATTGAATGCACACTCTAATTCTGGAAGGCCAGGGACATAGCTCAGAATTATTTGAACTATGACAACAGGTATCTTTTTCTGTCAGCTTATAAAGGAAATACACGCACGCACGCACGCACGCACGCGAGCGCGCGCGCGCACACACACACACACACACACACACACGCAATGAGTTCATATGCAGTACCGGAAGTGACCCTCAGTTGTCAGTTCTTACTCAAGATATTTTACACACATAACAGTTCACATTGACATAAATCTTGGTGGGATTTCTTAAGATTAGCAGACCTCTTACAGAAAGTACAGGAAAAAACAAACAAACGAACCAGCAAACCAGGATATGTGATCAGCATGTCCTTGATCTGAGCCAAGTCACTTCTCTGTGCCAATGGCTGGCAGGCGTGTTACAGCAACAATATGAAAGAGCTGACAGACATGGGACAAAACGGCGGCAGCTACTGGAGGTGGGGGTGTCAGACCATAACGGGCAGCACACACCTGAACCATCTCACCTCTCTAGGAACTGAGTCAAGCCTGCAAAAATAAGATAAAATGATTAAGGCGGTGTCACTTAAAATCCTATCTCTGCCCTCTGTTTGGAGTCCTCTTATTAATGCTTTCTACCATAAACTAAAATTCACAACACGGTGACATCTGCAAGCTTGAGCCCTCCCAGAAAAATCAAAAGTTATAGCTTAAAAACTGCCCTTATTGACAAGTTTGTACGCGGTCACTATCGGTTATGAGATTTCCTAATAACTAACATTGTAGACAAGTAAGCAGAATTTACCCAGGCACATCCCTGTTTTCCTCTCCCTTTGCTTCTGAATGCCTCCAGCACCAGTTTCTCCCCTTGATCCTAAGAGTGAGCTGGGATTGTTTCCTATTCTATTTACCAAGTTCGGCCTGCTAGTGACTAGGGGGGAATCACAGTCGTCCCAAACACCCAGACCCTAAAAGGAAAGCCTTTGTGCCTGGAAGTTTCTTTATCACTACTTTGTGTGTGTGTGTGTGTGTGTGTGTGTGTGTGTGTGTGTGTGACTGACGAAATCCACGGACAGAAATGACTTAAGAAAGGAAGGGTTTATCTCGGCTCGAAGCGGAGGATGAAGCTACGGTGGCGGCCGGAGCTCGCGGCAGCTGCTCGCTTTGCATCGCGGTCAGGAAGCTTGGAGACAGCATGTCTGCTGCTCGGCTCACTGTCTCAGTTTTACTCATTCCAAGACGCTAGCCCATGAATGGGGGCCGGGGAGACCCACGTCGAGGGTGCGTCTGCCCGTGTCAGTTAAACCTTTCCACAAACGCCCTCACAGTATGTTGAGAGGTTTAACTCAGAGGTGACTCTGGCTCCTGTAAGGTTGACGATATTAATATTGCAGTGTTTGGGTTTGCAGTTCTGGTCCCCAAAGGACGTTAGAAGGAGACTCCGAGGAGCAGGTTTTCAAAGAGTGACCGTGACCCTGAAGAATTCCTGCCAACTTGAATTTTCCTTAGATTTCAGGATGGGCTATTTCTGACTGCTACAGGCACCCTGTGCATCCTCTCCCCGTGTTAATATGCGATTTTAACGACGTGCTCCTGACTTTTGACTCCCTGCCTGGATCCGCTCTTGGTTTCATTATTCACTTGGTGACAAGTCTTTGAAGACGGTTAGCTTCTTAGGTATTAAAAGAACACCACCACCCCCTCCTGTTTTTCTTCTTGTATGTTTCTGAATTATGCTAAATCTCTTTGGATGACATAATTTTTGTGCTCACGTGCAACTATGCAGTACCCAATAATAAAAAGTGGTGAGTGTCCTTGAAGCAAAAGCTCTGATAATTGCATGATCTTTAAATTAATTAATGAGCCAAAGGCTGCTAAGTGCTAGCGTTTGGATAGATCCATGCAGCTTTCCCCTCTAATGAGTTCATTGCCATCCATCACAGCCCGCCTTGGCAAACAGCGGCCACACTTAATCATATTCAATCAGCTCTAACATTGAAATTACAAACACAAGGCACTGCTGAGTGTGAAATTGCCGTGGCATGTTAATTGTTAAACAGATTTCTGTCATTGCTTCTAACTGAATGGTGAGTTGGCGAGGTAAGTAATTTGTATACAGTTGGCTGTTGGTTTAATATTGAGACAATATACGGTGTCTTGGCTCTAACCACTCACGTATGAATTGATAATTGTCTCAGCCAACTTCCTGACTTCTCCTACCTTCGAGTCTGTGAGTTTTTGCTTTCTTAAAATGGCATAGAAACATATGTGAAGAGTGTGTTTGGAAACATGTTATTTTGACATTGATTTATAGCATAAAGCCTTTTATTTTTTTGAGATAGGACTTTGCTCTGTAGCCCAGGCTGGCCTTGAACTTGTGGTAATCTGTCTACTTTAGCCTCTCATGAAAAAAGTTTTAATGAAAAAAAAAAGTGATAATCTAGAGACCTTTCCCCCAGTTTGTTTTTGTTTCGCTGGTCAACCACACTCTGAAGGTGACCACCATCCTACCTCACATAATACTGTGTCTTACCTGTTTCCTGCTTTAAATAAGTGGGATCATTTAAGACAAGACATCTATTTTGTTGTCTAGTTTTTTCTCTTGACATTGTGTTTGTAATATTTATTTAGATTATTGAATATCATAGGTCATTTGTTTCATATTATTGTATAACTCCTCCACTGACCGAACGGCTCACCAAAAGACAGCTGGGTCGTTTCCAGTTTCAGACTAGTATGAGGTGTGCTACTCTGAATGTTCTAGTACGGATTTTGTTTATATTTATGATAAACTGTCACTAACTGTGGGTACTTGCCATCTATCCACTTTAAGTGTTCAGTTGAGTAAAGTAAAACAAATAAGCAGAAGCCCCTGGCTTGTGGCTGCCTTTGCCCTTAGTGGTTATATAGGAAATTGCAATTCGACCTAGTGAATAGTCATACTTAATCTTAAAGCAGGTGTGTGTGTGTGTGTGTGTGTGTGTGTGTGCAACAAATAGCTGTGTTTTATAAACAGCCAGGCTTCAGTCAATCTGAGGCAGCTGGTGGATTCAAACAGTACAGCAAATATGAGCGAACACCATACTCAAATAAGGCCAATGCTTCCTTTAGGTCAGCATCTTAAGTTACTTTCTCATTACTATGTTAAAATAACTTGACAAAAACAACTTTAGGGAGAAGGGACTTATTTTGGCTTACAGTTCTGTCATGGCAGAAAAGACATGGCCACAGTCAGGGAAGACATGATGTTAGGCACAGGAAGCTGGCAGGTCATGTTGGACCCACACTTAGAGGCATGAAGCACAGAAGTGGAGCTGTCAGTCTGGCGTGTCCTCAGAAAATTGGGCGTGACACTTCCAGAAGACCCTGTCATACCACTCCTGGGCATATACCCAGAGGATTCCCCTGCATGCAATAAAGACAAATGCTCCACTATATTCATAGCAGCCTTATTTATAACCAGAAGTTGGAAGGAGCCCAGATGTCCCTCAAAGGAGGAATGTATACAGAAAATGTGGTCTATTTATACAACGGAATACTACTCAGCAATTAAAAATAATGAATTCATGCAATTTGTAGGCAAATGGTTGGATCTGGAAAATATCATCCTAAGTGAGTTAACCCAATCACAAAAGAACACACATGAAATGCAGTCACTGATAAGTGGATATTAATGAGCCCAGAAGTTCTGAATACTCAAGGCACAATTAGCAAATCAAAGGATTCCCAAGAAGAAGGAAGGAGAGGACCCTGGTCCTGAAAAGGCTGGATCCAGTTTTGTAGGAGAGTAAAAGAACAGAGAAATGGTGGTGGTGGTGGGGTGATTGGGGAATGGGCAGGGGGGCAGAGAGGACTTACGGGACATATGGTGAGGTGGGAACTGGGAAAGTCGAAAGCCTTTGGAATGTAAACAAAGAATATAGAAAAGAAAAAAGAAAAAAATAACTTGGAGGTGCAATGCCTAAAAAGATAGTAATTAAAAAAAATATATATAACACACTCAGCTCCTAAGAACGAACTGTTCTTCCTGTAGTTCCTGATCCTGACTAATGATCAGTTCGTGAATGGTCCATTGATCAAAACCTATTACAATTAACTTACCTGAGCTTAATTTGGAGATGGAAAGATATCTCAGCCATTAAAAATATGGTTGGCTCTTGCAGTGGGCCTGGGTTGCATTCCCAAGACCCACATCAGGCGGCTCACAACCATCTGTAATCCCAGTTTAATGTAATCAAATGCCCTTTTTGGCCTCTGTAGGCATTAGGCATTCACATGATACACTTACTTTTTTAAAAAAGATTTATTTATTTATTTATTTATTTATTATATTTAAGTACACTCTAGCTGTTTTTGGACACACTAGAAGAGGGCATCTGATCTCATTACAGATGGTTGTGAGCCACCATATGGTGGCTGAGATTTGAACTCAGAACCTTTGGAAGAGCAGTCAGTGCTTTTAACCACTGAGCCATCTCTCCAGCCCCAGTACACTTACTTTTATGCAAGTACTTAGATATACTCAAAAATAGTTTTTTTTTTTAAAAAAAACATGATCAAATTGTTGTATAATTACTTTTACATATTTTATTATGCAAAGCTGAAACTCTTTGATCATTAAACATGGTTAACAGTTATGAATCTGACTGTTGTAGGTACATCCTTTAACTGAAGCCCTGTGTTTTCATATTTTAAATATATTTTTATATTTTTAGCTATCATGGCCTCATTTTATTTAACATAATGTACTTAAGGTTTGCCGTTATCATGGCTTGTCAGAATTTTCTTTCTTTTTAAGAGTGAATGGTACTGTATTGATTGTGTTTCATTTAAGAAGGAAGTCGGGTTGTATCTGAACTCAGTTTTCGTGGCAGTATATTCACTTCAGCCGCAGGAAGCATAACTTTGCCAGAAATTTCCAACAAAATTCACACCCATCGAACATTGTTGAACCAGAAAGTTATTGTTCACGTTAGCTTTGTATGCGACAGTGTCCACACGCCAGCAGATGTATGTTCACTGTTTATATGCATGCCACTAGCTGAGTTCAGCTAAGGCAGACACGGGCTTCTGCAGCGGATAGAGCTCATGTCTCTGTAAGCACTTCAGTGCTTGTGCATTTCTGGGGAGGCAGTTCCCTTGCCTCTGTGACATGGCTCAGCATGCCTGGTTCTTTCCTGTATCTTATGGCATTGTCATATGCAACACATGGTTTCCGAAAGCATTCTGAGATCTGACTGAGCACAGAGGGGAATGTATGGCATAGTGTTGACTGCCACGGTTGCATACTGTACTGGCTAGTTTGGTGTGTCAACTTGACACAGGCTGGAGTTATCATAGGAAAAGGAGCTTCACTTGGGGAAGTGCCTCTGAGATCCAGCTGTGGGGCATTTTCTCAATTAGTGATCAAGTGAAGGAGGGCCCCTTGTGGGTGGTGCCATCTCTGGGCTGGTATTCTTGGGTTCTATAAGAGAGCAGGCTGAGCAAGCCAGGGGAAGCAAGCCAGTAAGGAACATCCCTCCATGGCCTCTGCATCAGCTCCTGCTTCTGACCTGCTTGAGTTCCAGTCCTGACTTCCTTTGGTGATGAACAGCTGTGTGGAAGTGTAAGCTCAATAAACCCTTTCCTCCCCAACTTGCTTCTTGGTCATGATGTTTGTGCAGGAATAGAAACCCTGACTAAGACACATACTTTCATTTGAATACAGACACTGAAGAGACAACCGATCTAGAATTGGTTGAGTGAAATGGGAAACTCTCATCAACCAAGAAGGACCAGAAGGGTTCGCAGAGAAAATGCTGTACTTAGGTTTTTCTGTTTGTTTGCATTTGTTTTGCTTTTTAATAATTAACATCCCAAACACTGCTCTCCCTCCTGGTCTCTCCCTCACAGAAGCCCTTTCCCCATTCCTCTGATAGGGTGGGGGCCTCCCTAGCTATCCCCTTATTCTGGTATTTCACATCTCTTCCAGATTAAGTGCATCCTCTCCCACTGAGGCTGGACAAGGCAGCTATGGAGACTGAGCTGCATGTCTGCTTACATACATGCTAGGGGCCTCGTTCCAGCCTGTGTATGTTCCTTGGTTGGTGGCTCAGTCTCTGAGAGCTCCCAGGGGTCCAGGTTAATTGACTCTGTTGGTCTTACTGTGGGGTTCCCTTGCCCTCAAGGGCCTTTAATCCTTTCCCCAACTGTTCTGTATGTCTTTGACTTCCATCCAATGTTTGGCTGTGGGTGTCTGCATCTGCTTCAGTCTGGTGTTGGGTCAAGCCACTCAGAGGACAATCATGCTAGTCTGCAAGCATAATAGAGAATCATTAATAATGCCAGGGATTTGTGCTTGCCCATGGGATGGGTTTAAGTTGGGCCAATTATTGGTTGGCCTTTCCATGCCTGCATTTGTTTCAGATAGGACAAAATCTGAGTCAAAAGATTTGTGGGTGGTGGGTGTCCTTATCCCTTCCCTGGGGATCCTGCCTGGCTACAGGAGGTGGTCTCTTCAGGTTCCATGTCCCCACTGTTAGGCATCTTGGCTAAGGTCACCTGCATTCGCTCCTGGGAGCCTCCCCTATCCTAGGTCTCTGGGACTTCAAGAGATTTTCCTCTCCCTTCTCTCCTGGCAGCTTCAGATTTCCATCTATTCTCCTGGCCTTCTGGGCCTCTCACCTGTCTCTCCCCACACTTGGTCCTGCCTCCGTATTCTCCTCCCCCTCTTTTCTCCCACTCAGCTACCTCCCTCTCTCTGCTTCCTATGGCTATTTTGTTTCCCTTTCAAAGTGTGATTTAAGCAAACTTCCCTTTTGTTTAACCTCTTTGGGTCTTTGGGGTGGGGGTATCATAGGTATTCTGTACTTTATAAGTGTGTACATACAATACTCATCCTTTTGGGTCTGGGTTACCTCACTCAGGATGATATTTTCTATTTCCAACTATTTGCCTGCAAAATTGATAAAAAAGTTAAAATTTTATTTACTTTACATCCTCCCTTCCAGTCACCCCTCCCAAAATCCTTTCCCCCATACCCTTCCCCTTCTCCTCTGAGCAGGTGGGGTCCCCCCCCCCCGTGTATCCCCCAACCCATCAAGTCTCTGCAAGGCTAGGCACATCCTCTTCTACTGAGGCCAAACCAGGCAGCCCAGCTAGAAAACACATCCCACAGACAAGCAACAGCTTCTGGAATAGCTCCCGCTCCAGTTGTCCAGGACCCACATGAACCTAGCTGGACATCTGCTACACATGTATGCAGAGGCCTAGGTCCAGCTCATGTATGTTCTTTAGTTGATGGTTCAGTGTCCGAGAGTCCCAAGTATCTAGATTAGTTGACTCTTGGCCTTCCTGTGGAGTTACTATTCCCTTCAGGCCCACAATCCTTCCCCCAACTTTTCCATAAACGTCTTCAAGCTTCTGCATCTGCCTGAGTTAGCTGCTTGGTGGAGCCTCTCAGAGGACAGCCATGATAGACTCCTGCCAGACTCTAAGATCACCAGTTGATAAATGGGACCTCATGAAGCTGAAAAACTTCTATAAGGCAAAGGACACTGTCAACAGGATAAAATGGCAGCCTACAGATTGGGAATGGATTTTCAACAACGCTACGTTTGACAGAGGGCTAATATCCAAAATTTATAAAGAACCCAGGAAGTTAGGCACTAATAACCCAAATAACCCAACTTAAAAATGGCCTAATGGCTGTGCATATTGGATCCTAACAGTGTGCAGTCACTTTATATTTCATATCGTACTATTTAACCCTCATGGCAAAGGAAACACTTAGGTCCAGAGTGTTGGCATACTCACACTCAGCTGGGATGCCAGGAAGTCAGAGTATGAGATGGTTCTATTTAACTACTGACTACATCAAGTGGCCCTCATCCTCATGAGGTAATGAAGCCTTGACTGTTCTGTGTGGTGGTTGTGCCCTTAATTAATTCAACAGTACCTTTCTGAGAGTAGATTCACTGCCATTGCTATCCACCATGACGACCTGGTCTGCCAGCAGTGAGAGCGAGCTGTGTAATATACACAAGCTAAAGAGCACTGGCAGCTTTCTGGAGTGTTGATGTCAAAATATTCTTTTAATCTCCAAGTGATTTCTACATGTATATAATGTATACATTCATGCTTAGTATGTAAGAAAGGAACATAATTTTCAGTTAAAATGCTAATTGCCAATTCAAAATTTATGGGCCAAGTTTTCTTGTAACCCCCAAGTTTGCAATTTCTAGAAACTGCAGCTTATTTTCTAGACTTTGCCCATCAACCCTTCTATAAAATTGGGTACTAGTTATTTTGCAAGTGGTGGTGCTGTATCTGGAGCTGCTTAGTTTTGCTATGTGCTTTGAGTATGCAGGGTGACTGGGTTTCACAGCTCATTAGAAGTATAGAGTTGTTACAATGAACATCAATAAAAATATAGACATATTTCAGGGAACCATGGACTTTGTTAGAAGGTGACTTTTGTTTGTGTGCTGCATGTCAACTTGCCTCACAATGATAATTTACTTTCCAGTGAGAGAGGCAAATTACTTCTTCAGCTGAAAAGAGCTTGAAGTGTGACATAGGAGAAACTGGGAACCTTTCAGAGTATTACATTAAGAATTTCTCCTGAGGCCTGGTGGTGGTGGCGCACGCCTTTAATCCCAGCACTTGGGAGGCAGAGGCAGGTGGATCTCTGAGTTCAAGGCCAGCCTGGTCTACAGAGTGAGTTCCAGGACAGCCAGGGCTACACAGAGAAACCCTGTCTCGAAAAACCAAAAAAAAAAAAAATTCTCCTGGGCATATACCCAGAGGATTCCCCTGCATGCAACAAAGACACATGCTCCACTATGTTCATAGCAGCTTTATTTATAATAGCCAGAAACTGGAAAGAATCCAATGTGCTTTCCTCAATGGAGGAAGGGATACAGAAAATGTGGTATATTTATACAATGGAATACTACTCAGCAATTAAAAACAATGAATTCATGAAATTTTTAGGCAAATGGTTGGAACTTGAAAATATCATCCTAAGTGAGGTAACCCAATCACAGAAGAACACACATGGAATGCAGTCACTGGTAAGTGGATAGTAATTAGCTCAGAAGCTATGAATACGCAAGTCACAATTAGCAAATCATATGATTCCCAAGAAGAAGGAAGAAGAGGGCCCTGGTCCTGAAAATACTTAATCCAGTATGGTAGGGGAGTACTAGAACAAAGAAATTGGGGTGGGGGGTGATTGGGGATTGGGCGGAGGGAAGAGGACTTACGGGACATATGGTGTGTGTGTGGGAGACTGGGAAAGGGGAAAGCGTTTGAAATGTAAACAAAGAATATAGAAAATAAAAATAATAAAAATAATAATAAAAAAGAATTTCTGTTCCCTTCTACCTAGTGCTTGCTGCTGGGGTAGAGTCTTAGATGGTCTTCTCCAGTGAAGACACCGTATCCTGACCTATCTAAGAGGACCAGCTGCACTCAGGGCAGTTGGACAATAGCTTGACTGCTCCACTGACAACCTAACAGTCTAAAGGCTTCCCAGGAGACCTACTGCAGGCAGGGCAACAGATCAGCAGCTTCTCTGAACAGGTAACAAGATGTGCTAATGAAGGCCAGCAGTCAAAGACAGGCTACTGAGGTTCTGGAGCTCCTATCAACCTAAGTCAGAGGCAGCGCCAAAAGGCCGTATTTGATCATCATAAGCACTGTTGCCCTCTGTGTGACTTCTGGTGCTCTTCAATTCCTGCTTCCTTTGGAGTAGCCATTATTAATTATCCCCATCCTTTTCATTCATGGCATTATACAAAGGCAGCATTTACTCACAACTCGCATTTTATTTGGTACATCATTTGGATTTTCTAATAAAGAATATTTTGTAAAGCTAATCAAGCATGCTTTTGACTCATTTACTCCTTTAGGTCATTTATACAGGACTAATATAGTCAAAATGGCAATCTTGCCCAAAGCAATATACAGATTCAACGCAATCCCCATCAAAATCCCAATTCAGTTCTTCATAGAGTTAGAAAGAGCAATTCTCAAATTCATCTGGAATAACAAAAAACCCAGGATAGCTAAAACTATCATCAACAGCAAAAGAACTTCTGGGGGAATTAATATCCCAGAACTCAAGCAATATTACAGAGCAGTGGTATTAAAAACTGCATGGTATTGGTTCAGTGACAGGGAAGCGGATCAATGGAATAGGATTGAAGACCCAGAATTGAACCCACACATCTATGGCCAATTGATCTTCGACAAAGGAGCTGAAAACATCCAGTGGAAAAAAGATAGCCTTTTCAACAGATGGTGCTGGCTCAACTGGAGGTCAACATGCAGAAGAATGAGAATTGATCCACTCTTATCTCCTTGCACTAAACTCAACTCCAAGTGGATCAAGGACCTCCACATAAAACCAGACACACTAAAACTAATAGAAAAGAAACTGGGGAAGACCCTTGAAGACATCAGCTCAGGGGAAAAATTCCTGAACAGAACACCAATTGCTTATGCTCTAAGAGCAAGAATAGACAAATGGGACCTCATAAAACTACAAAGTTCCTGTAAGGCAAAAGACACTGTCAAGAGGATAAATCGGCAACCAACAAATTGGGAAAAAAATCTTCACCAACCCCATATCCGACAGAGGGCTAATTTCCAATGTATACAAAGAACTCAAGAGATTAGACCCCAGAAAACCAAATAACCCTATCCAAAAATGGGGTACAGAGCTAAACAGAGACTTTTCACCTGAAGAAATTCGGATGGCTGAGAAACACCTTAAAAAATGTTCAACATCAGCCGGGCGTGGTGGCGCACGCCTGTAATCCCAGCACTTGGGAGGCAGAGGCAGGTGGATTTCTGAGTTCGAGGCCAGCCTGGTCTACAGAGTGAGTTCCAGGACAGCCAGGACTACACAGAGAAACCCTGTCTCGAAAAACCAAAAAAAAAAAAAAAAAAAAAAAAAAACCAAAAAAATGTTCAACATCACTAGTCATTAGGGAAATGCAAATTAAAACAACCCTGAGATTTCACCTCACACCAGTCAGAATGGCTAAGATTAAAAACTCAGAAGACATCAGGTGTTGGCGAGGATGTGGAGAAAGAGGAACACTCCTCCACTGCTGGTGGGAATGCAAGCTGGTACAACCACTCTGGAAAACAGTATGGCGGTTCCTCAGAAAACTGGACATGATACTTCCGGAGGACCCAGCCATACCACTTCTGGGAACATACCCAGAAGATTCACCAGCATGCAATAAGGATACATGCTCCACTATGTTCATAGCAGCCTTATATATAATAGCCAGAAGCTGGAAAGAACCCAGATGTCCCTCAACAGAGGAATGGATACAAAAAGTGTGGTATATATACACAATGGAGTACTATTCAGCCATTAGAAACAATGAATTCATGAAATTCTTAGAGAAATGGATGGAGCTGGAGAACGTCATACTAAGTGAGGTGACCCAGTCTCAAAAGAATACCCATGGTATACAGTCACTGATAAGTGGATATTAGCCTAGAAGCTTGGAACACCAAAGACATAAATCACATATCAAGTGATGTCTCACAAGAAGAAAGGAGTGGACACTGGTGCTAGAATGGACCAAAACATCAGTGTGGGAGAGTACAAGAACAGTAAAGTGGGAGAGGGTGGATGAGGGAGCAGGGGGAGGGAAAAGGACATGTGGGACCTTTGGGGGTGGGGAACCAGAAAAAGGGAAATGAATTGTAAATATAGAATATATCCAATAAAAAAAACTTGTATCATGTTATGTATATATAAAATTTCTTATAAACTTGTAACTCAGCATTCCAAAAAGAAAAAAAAATAGCAATGTATAAATACATTGACGACCCCCCCAAAAATGTTAAAACTTATTTAAGCAAATAGGTATAAACGAACAGAGCAGTTACAATGGGTATTGCACTAATATTGATTAAGTAACCACACTCCATTATGTATAAGTCACATTTTTTTTCAAATCCTGCCTCTGCTAGACAGAGTCAAGTGTCATCAATCAGCCCCTCCTCATTGGACCAGATCACCAACCTGAGCATGCTTTTCTCAAATTCAGTTGCAAATTAGCAACTATCAGACACAAAGCCCAGCCACCGGGTGTGTGGGAGGTGGCTTTGAGAATCAACAGAAAAAACTTACTTCTCAGGTAAGAGTGGAGACCGTGCTCCAAATTAACTCAGCTGGCTGATAGAGATTTTAGCCATCTTCAAAATTGGAATCGTACTTACTAGAAGACTCAGGCCTGTGTCCACTTGATGAACCAATCTTTCAGGCAGCCGTTGGGCTCTGTCTTCTTTGTGAAAAACACAGACCCCACATTAAATACCTGATCTGGGTCATGCCATATGCCAGTAACTATATCCTTCCATTTCACCTAAGCATAAGTATGCCTAGTTGTACAATGCTATAAATACTCAGCAAAGAGTTCCTTGGCATCCAAATTTAAATTTTTTTAAATAAAATGCATGATTTAAATAATGTGCACGGGGATATAATTCCCCCCTTTTTGATTTTTTTAAAAGAAGATTTTGTTTTAAAGTTCCACAATATCTTGTCCTTGAGAATTATAAAAAAAATCCCAGTAATATGGGTAACAATAAATTGTTGACAAAACATCTCAAATTCTAGACTGTAATAGCCAGTTCTATTATCTGTTTCAATCTGATTTGGAATACCAAACATAGAAAATAATGCAGGCAATGACTAATTACAGTTTTAGTTGCTTCTCCTGTTAAAGCAGTTGCAACTAGAAATCCGGAAAAGGTATCATTAGTCACATGTACATATTTTACTTTCCTAAAATCAGAAATATGACTATTCATAGGCAAAAATCGATTAGGCATAAGTCCTTGAGAATTAACACCATTATGTGGTACAGGTAGAAATTGAGGACGCTGAGAACAAGTCTTTACAATTTGACGTGCACGTTCTCTAGAAGTACCAAAGTATTGTCTCAAGCCATTACTATTTTGATGATGTAAAGAATGAGGTTGTATGACCAATTGTTCTACGTAAGGCTTATAATCTGTGTGGGATACGAATCTGCTGTGGCATTGCCCTAAGGGGTCTTGTCCAGGCAATCTAGGATGAGCTCTTAAATGTCCAAAGACAGTCCTTTAAAGGAACAGTTCCTTTTCTTAACCTGAATTGTATTTGCATAAATAATTGCAAGATTTGGGAATTAGTAGTATCTAAAACAGGAACAATTTCAAGCAATTGTAAGTCCTGAGATATATATATATATATATATATATATATATATATATGTATATATATATATGTATATATATGTATATATATGCTGTCAATGTATAAACTAAAGCTTGATTTTTCGCCATTTTAAGAACAGTGGCTATAGCACATAGTTCAACAATTTGTGCTGAAGTAGAGGGAAACTCAAGAGAATAAACATGTGATCCAACTACATATACTTCTCTCCCATAGAAGGGATGTTTATTAATACAGTAGATGCATTCTTATGGGATGCAAGCATAAATTTATAGAAAATACAAAAGCATGAATGGAAGCAAATTTTAACAACTTGTTTTTGGGATAATGATTATCAATTTTTCTTAAAAAGGTTTGTCATGCAATAGACCAAATATCAATATTCTTTTTATTTGTTTATTTATTAATCATTTTATTTGTTTACATTTTAAATGTTATTCTCCTTCCTGGTCTCCCTTCTATAAATCTTTATTTTACAGTTTATTTTTCTCTCTCTTTTTTAAGTTGATATTTAATCTTATAACAAACATTTATTATAATTATATCTTCCCTTTGACCTCACATGTTATAAATTCATCAAGTACACAAAAGGTGTACACTTAAAATACTGTATTACTTTTATAACAGCAAAAACTTGCTAATAGCTCATGAATAATAAATCATTACATTTCTGTATAACAGACTTCCAGGCAACTACGAAAATTAGTATAGGTCATGGCTATAGGCATGGTAAATTGGCTAAAACTATTATTTAATTATATTCAACACTATATATATATAGAGTATATATATATATATATATATATATATATATATTTCATTGGTTTTGATGATTTTGAGAAACATTCATCTCAGAAAGAGTAACTTATAAGGTCATCTTCTTCAAAATTGATACAATAATTATAAATATCAAGCAAAGCATTCAATCTCACTCTTTGTTGTTCTCTTACAAGCCATCTCCCAAATTAATTGTCTACATTTCCTTTGGCTGTATAGATAATTTTGAAATATGTAAGCTGTTCTGAAAAATCATAGTACAGTGTAAAAACACCAAATAAACAATTCTACTTATAGAGTGGCTGAGATAGGAGAAGCATGATTTCAAGACCATTATGTGGTCCACAGCAAGACACTGTCACAGACAAGCAGAAAGTGTATATTGGTTTTGCAATTTTGGACATATTTCTACAATCATCAAATTAGAGAGACCATTAGGGTGACAGCCAAAAAATTTCTAATTCTTCATATTTTTAAATTTCAATCAATTAGGATACATTGGTAATATTAATTTTCATATTAAGAGATAGTAAGGAAAAGTGATTGTTACTTCCTGTTATTTTTGTTGTTAGAGGTGGAATTATGTTTGTGTGGGTTTGATGAAAGATTACTTTCTTGCTTTTTATAGGGTGTAGTTTCCATCCTTGTGTTGGTGTTTTCTACCTATTATCCTTTGTAGGGCAGAATTTGTGGAAAGATATTGTGTAAATTTGTTTTTTTCATGGAATATCTTGTTTTCTCTGTCTAAGGTAATTGAGAGTTTTTCTGGGTATAGTAGCATGGGCTGACATTTGTGTTCTCTTAGAGTCTGTATGATATCTGCCCAGGATCTTCTAGATTTCATGGTCTCTTGTGAGAAGTCTGGTGTAATTCTGAGAGGCCTACCTTTATATGCTACTTGACCTTTTTCTCTTACTGTTTTTAATATTCTTTCTTTTTTTAGTGCATTTTGTATTTTGATTATTATGTGACGGGAGGAATTTCTTTTCTGGTCCAGTCTATTTGGAGTTCTGTAGGCTTCTTGTATGTTCGTGGGCATTTCTTTCTTTAGGTTAGGAAAGTTTTCTTTAATAATTTTGTCGAAGACATTTACTGGACCTTTAAGTTGGGAATCTTCATTCTCTTCTATATCTATTATCCTTAGGTTTGGTCTTCTCATTGTGTCCTGGGTTTCCTGGATGTTTTGAGTTAGGAGCTTTTTGCTTTTTGTGTTTTCTTCGACTGTTGTGTCAATGTTTTCTATGGTATCTTCTGCACCTGAGATTCTCTCTTCTATTTTCTATATTCTGTTGATGATACTTGAATCTATACTCCTGATCTCTTTCCTAGGTTTTCTATTTGCAGGGTTGTCTCCCTTTGTGATTTCTTTATTGTTTCTATTTCCATTTTTAGATCCTGGGTGGGTTTGTTCATTTCCTTCACCTGTTTGATTGTGTTTTCCTGAAATTCTTTAAGGAATTTTTGTGTTTCCTCTTTAAGGGCTTCTACCTGTTTACCTGGGTTCTCCTGTATTTCTTTAAGGGAATTATTTATATCCTTCTTAAAGTTCTCTATCATGATCTTCATGAGAAGTGATTTTACATCCGATTCTTGCTTTTCTGGTGTGATGGTATATCCAGGACTTGCTATGGTGAGAGAATTGGGTTCTGATGATGCCAAGTAACTTTGGCTTCTGTTCTTATGCTTGCCTCCCACCATCTGGTTATCTCTATTGCTACCTGCCATTGCTATATCTGACTGGAGCCTGTCCTGGTTGTGTCAAAACTCCTCAGAGTCAAGCTGTTTCTGGGATCCTGTGATTCTGTGATCCTGTGATCCTGAGATCCTGGGTGTATCTGAGCTCCCGGATGTCAGGCTGCTTCTGGGACCCTGAGATCCTGGTGTGACCAAGCTCCTGTGATCCTGTGGTCCTGGGTGTGTTAGAGCACCTGGGAGTGGAGCTTTCTCTGGGTGTTGTAGGACTCTCTTTGGAGTTTGTGCCCAAGGTCTGTTCAGGGCTTCAGCCCAGACAGACTGGTAAGACCTGTGCCAAGGGTCTGGCAGAGTTCCTGTGTGCCTGGGTCTCACTGGTCCTAGTTACTCCAGTTGTCAGGATAGACGTTGCTTCCTCCTCACCTCTGATCCTATGATCCTGAGTGTGTTAGAACGCTGGAGTGGAGCTTCCTCTGGGTTTTAGCTGTGGAGTTTGCATCCAAGGTCTGCTCAGGGCACCAGCCCAGCCCAGAAGGAACCTGTGCCACTGGTCTGGATGCCTTTAAGCCCAGTATGTGAGAGGCAGAGGTAGACAGAACTCTGTGAGTCTGACACTAGCCTGGTGTATAGAGCTAGTTACAAGACAGCCAGGTCTACACAGAGAAGCACCTGTCTCAGAAAACCAACAACAAAATGTGAGATGTTATATATATCTTGCTGTTAAAGGCACACACAGATGGATAATGCAAGGAAAGAAGACAACATTCCAAGCAAATGGAAACCTAACCCCAGCAGGAGGCAAGGAAGCACTTTGCTTACATGATAGACTTTATGGCAATATGATTCAGAATAGACAAACAAAGACACTACATATCACTAAAGGGAGCTATTGTGTTAACTGTTCTTGAGGAGTCTTGAACAGTTGCCAAAGATAGGCACCAGATACCAAAGGTAGAGAACAAGTAAGTAATCCACCCCATCCCAACTTGGTGGACTTGGTTTATTAGATTTACTTATAGGCACATGGGTGAGGGGTTACTTAGAGGAGTGTAACTGACCCTAAAGTTGCCGCCCACTGTGGATCATGACCTAATGGGAGCCACACCACTGAGTTCTCCTTCCAGTTCTCCATTGACCTCATCCTGCTTTAGGATATCCTAAGATCACTTGCTCACTTCGCTTTACTGGAGTGTAGTGGCTGGAATTACAAGTAAGGGTCCTGTAAGCGCCTTCCTCCCAGAGGGAGCTTCAGTTTTCCTTGGATTGCTGATGTCCATCTCTCTAACTAGACTTAAGTTTTCTGCATAATACTCAGCACATGCTATACTTTATGACTGTGAATTTATATCATTAGAGCAATAAAGAAATGTTCAGACAAATGCTGGTGAGTTTAATTATATTGGAAATTAAGTTAAATTTGTGCTCAGTGAAAATCAGTTAAGCTAAAGTAGAACAGAAAATAGTGTAAAGGAATATGCCCATTCTATATATTTGGGGGGGGTTGTTTTTGTTTTTTGGGTCAAAGGAGCAAGGAAACCCCAAAATTTTATAGCAATCCTAAAATTTTCTAAATTGTTCAATTATATAAAACATGTTAGAACACCACCCCCTCCTCCATAACTCACTAAAAATGCATTTGATGATGTGGTAAACTGTCTGGAGCACAGGATATTTGCATTTTATTCAAATATGCATTCTCAGCTTCTGTCTGTCATTCTTGGTGTGTGTGTGTGTGTGTGTGTGTGTGTGTGTGTGTGTATCTCTACTTTTTAAAAAATTATTTATTTATTTTATTTATTATTCACTTTACATTCAACTCACTGCCCCTCTCCTGGTCACCTCCTCCCACAATCTTCCCCAATGCCCCCCTCTTCTCCTTTGAGAGGTGGGTCCCCTGGGTATCCCTTCACCCTGACACATCATGTCTCTGAGCAGCTAAGGATATCCTCTGCCTTTTAATGACTAATTTATTCCCCCTTCTAAGTAAGATTCAGGCATTCTTGCTTATGCTTTCTTTCTGGCTTAGCTTCTTTGGGTCTGTGGAGTATAGCATGGGTATCCTGTATTTTATGGCTAATATCCACTTATAGTAAGTACATACCATGCATGTCCTTTTGAGAATGGGTTATCTCATTCAGGATGATATTCTCAAGTTCTATTCATTTGCCTACAAAATTCATGATGTCCTTGTTTTTAATAGCTGGATAGTATTCCATTGTGCATGTGTTCTTTAGTTGAGGGACATCTAGGTTCTTTCCAGATTCTGACTATTAAGAATAGAGCTGCTATGAACATAGTTGAGCAAGTGTCTTTGTTGGATGGTGAACCATCTTTTTGGTATATGCCCAGAAATAGTATTGCTGGGTCTTGAGGCAGAACTGTTTCCAGTTTTCTAAGAAACTGCCAAATCAATTTACAGAGTGGTTGTTTAAGTTTGCACTCCTACCAGCAATGGAGGAATGGTCATCTTGTTCCAGCATTTGCTATCACTTGACTTTTTGAACTTAGCCATTCTGATAGGTGTAAGAAGAAATCTCAGAGTTATTTTTTTATTAAATATTTGCTTTATTTAAATTTCAAATGGTATCCTATTTCTGAGTTACCCCTCCAACCCCCCCCTATCCCATTCCCCCTCTCCCTGCTCACCCCCCTCCCCAGTTTCCTGACTTTCATTCCCCTATTCTGGGAAATCGAGCCTTCACAGGACCAATGGCCTCTCCTCTTATTGATGTCTCAGAGTTGTTTTGATTTGCATTTCCTTTAAGACTAAGGACTTTGAACATTTCTATAAGTGCTTCTTGGGCATTGGAGATTCCTTGGTTGAGAATTCTCTGTTTAGTGATATACCCCATTTTAAGTGGGTTATTTGGGTTGTTGCTGTCTAAGTTCTTTAGTTGTTTATAAATTTGGATATTCTATGTCCAATGTGAGGAAGAATGTTTTCCCATGTATAGGCTGCCGTTTTGTTCTATTTGCCTTACAGGAGCTTTTCAGTTTCATGAGGTCCCACTTATCAATTGTTGATCTTAGAGCCTGAGTGAGACATTGGTGTTCTGTTTAGGAAATTGTCTCCTATATAAATGTGTTCAAGACTATTTCACACTTTTTCCTTCTATTAGGTTTAGTGTATCTGGTTTTATGTTGAGGTCCTCGATTCACTTGGACTTGAATTTTGTGCAGGGTAATAAATATTGATCTATTTTCATTCTTCTACGTGTAGACATCCAGTTAGACACCCATCATTAGTTGATGCTTTCTTTTTTCCATTGTATAGTTCTTGGATTCTTTATCAAACATTAAGAATCCATAGGTATGGGGATTTATTTCTGGGTCTTTGATTCTATTCCATTGATCAATCTGTCTGTTTCTGTACCAATATACATGCAGTTTTTATGATTATTGCTTTGTAGTACAGCTTGAGGTAAGGGATAGTGATTCCTCCAGAAGTTCTTTTATCATTTAGGATTGTTTTAGCTATCCAGGGTTTTTTTCTATATGAAATTGAAAATTGTCTTTTCAAAGTCTATAAAAAGTTGTGTTGGAATTTTGATGGAGATTGCATTGAATCTGTAGATTGCTTTAGGTGAGATGGCCATTTTCCCTATGTTAATTCTATCTATCTATTAGCAAGGGAGAACTTTCCATCTTCTGAAAGGTTCTTCAGTTTCTTTCTTCAGGGACTTGAAGTTCTTGTCATACAGCTCTTTCACTTGCTCGATTAGAATTATACCAAGATATTTTATATTATTTGTGGTTATTGTAAAGGTATTGTTTTCCTAATTTCTTTCTCAGACCATTTTGTCATTTGTATAAAAGATGGCTACTGACTTCTTTGATTTAATTTTGTATCCAGTCACTTTCTGAAGGTGATTGTCAGCTTTATAAGGTCTCTGGTATAATTTTTTTGGATTGCTTATATATAATCTGCAAATAGCAATACTTTGATTTCTTTCTTTCCAATTTTTATCCCCTTGATCTTCTTTTGTTATTTTATTGCTTTGGCTAGAACTTCAAGTACTATATTGAATAGATAGGGAGAGAGTGAGTGGACAGCCTTGTCTTGTCCACTCTCCTTTTAGCTTGATGTTGGCTATTGGGCTTGCTGTATATTGTTTTTTCTTAGTTTAGGTATGAGCCTTGTATTCATCATATCTCTCATATATTTTTTTTTGGTTTTCCAAAACTCGAGACAGGGTTTGTCTGTGTAGCTCTGGCTGTCCTGGAATTCACTCTGTAGACCAGGCTGGCCTTGAACTCAGAAATCCACCTGCCTCTGCCTCCCCAGTGCTGGGATTAAAGGCATGCTCCACCACTGCCTGGCTCTCTCATACTTTTAACATAAAGGTATGTTGGATTGTGTCAAAGGCTTTTCCAGCATCTAAAGAGATGATTATGTTTTTTTCTTCCAGATTATATGTTTATATGGTATACTGTTTATAGATTTTCATATATTGAACCATCCCTTCATCCCTGGAATGTACTTGATCATGTTCAATTATGTTTTTTATGTGTTCCTGGATTCCATTTTGGAGCATTGTATTGAGTATTTTTGCAACAAAGTCCATAAGAGAAATTGGTCTGAAGTTGTCTTTCTTTGTTGAGTTTTTGTGCGGTTTAGGTATCAGGGTGACTGTGGCTTCATAGAGTGAATTTGGCAGTGGCCCTTTCGTTTCTATTTTGTGGAATAGTTTGAAAAGTATTGGTCTTAGCTCTTCTTCAAAATTCTGATAAAATTCTGCACTAAAACTATTTGTCCATGTGTTGTTTTTGTTTTTGTTTTTGTTTTTGTTTTGTTTGGGATACTTTTGATGCTTCTATTTATTTATGGGTTATAGGTATATCTTGATTTAACTTTGGTAAATGGTATCTGTCTAGAAAAATGTTTATTTCATTAACATTTTTCCAATTATATGGAATACATGCTTTTGAAGTAAGACCTAATGACTGAATTTCCTCAGTATCTGTTTTTATGTCTTCCTTTTTCATTTCTGGTTTTGTTTACTTGGATGCAGCTCTTTGCCTTTTGGTTAGTTTCGCTAAGGGTTTGCCTATCTTGTTGATTTTCTCAAAGAAGCAACTCTTGGTTTTGTTGATTCTTTGTATTGTTTTCTTTGTTTCTAACTGATTGATTTCAGCCCCTAGTATTTCCTGCCTTCTACTCCTCTTTGGTGTGCTTGCTTCTTTTTTCTCTAGAGCTCTCAGGTGTACTTTTACATTGCTGGTCTGAGAACTTTCTAATTTCTTTATGAAGCAACTTAGTACAATAAATTTGGCTTTTAACACTGCTTTCATTTTCATTGAATTTAAGATCAGGATTGTGGAAATGTATCCATAAAGACAGACTTGATGTTACTTGTGATTCAGGACTATTGTAACCCTAGCCTTTGGGAAGCTGAAGCAGGAGGATTAAAACACTATTTCAAAATGAGGAAACTAAGATAGCAACAACAAGAAAGATAAAACAAGCAAAGGCACTTGAATTTTGAGCATCTTTGGGGCTGGGGGTAGAATGGGGCACGGGCAGCATTCCAAGTACCCCTGAATGACCTGGAATCCGCTTTACACACCCAGCTATGTTGGCCTCTGACTTGCTCCAATCCCCCTGCATCTGCCTTCCAATGCTGGAACTGTAGGCATGAACCTGGGTTAAAGGCTTCTTAAGTGTTTTCCAGTTTATGAAGGATAAACCACCCTAACCACACTGGTAACATATGTGCTAGCTCAATCTTGGCATCTTCATCACAATTACATTATGGCTACTGACATTAGCATCTTCCTCCCTTCATAAGTGAAGATGGTCTCAGCTTTGTAATGAAATGAAAACAAAACAAAACAAAAGGAGTGAATTCACATGGTGAAGAAGGGGGGCATTATTTGCTCAAATAGCCTACTGTCCCATAAAAGTCATTAGACTTAAAATTAATTTACACGAGTGGCTCCTGGTTGGCTAGGACACCTACAAATGACCAGCCAGATGGCATGAGTTATTTATGCTCCAGTTCTAGAAGGTACAGGTTTCCTCATTAGAAATTTACTATGCTGAACTACAGGCAGTGAATTAGCTCCTGCCCTGTGACTTGGGTGGTTTCATGGGCTATTATAGCTTTTTGTAGGAAAGGAATAGATACTGAGAGTAAATCTTTCTTGGCTTTACATTCTCTCCATACCCCCACTACTTTTTCTTCTGCCTTCCCACTGCCGATCTTAGCAAATGTTAAAAGGATTCAATGTGGTGCCTTACCAAAATGTTGCAGCTTCACTATTTAGTCTTTGTCATAAATGGTTCCCACCTGCAGACTAAAATGTACATCTGGCTTGGCTGAAACGAGGAATACCTAGAGGAATTGAGAGACCAGACAAACGTTTACCAGCATCCACTACCTGGTGCACAACCAAAATGCTTATATGTGATGCTACTATGGATAGAGAGTGCTTCCCGGTGGTTCCCACCACTGAAGTCTGGGTGTGCATCACTTTGAAGGTACCTGGAAGACTATTGAATGTAGTGGATTGCTGTCTGTTTTTTTCCTGTTCTCTCAAAAGGGATGCCTGTACTCAGGAGAGGTCACGAGAAATCTTAATTGGTCAGATAAAGCTAGAGCCTGAGATTGGGCAGTGGAAGGAGGGAGCGGAGCTGAAAGTTTTAGAGAAGGGAAGAGGAAGAAGGAGGGACAGAGAGAGATGGAGAGAGACAAGACAGAGAGAGAGAGAGAGAGAGAGAGAGAGAGAGAGAGAGAGAGAGAGAGAGAGAACCAGAAGGAAAAGATGGAGCTGACCCATGTGGTCTGGAGAAGCTGTAAGTAGCTAGGGATTTTATAGACGGGAAATAGAGTAATGCAGGGTACATTTGTCTAGGTGTGTAGCTTGAATTTCTATCAACTGAGTTTTGTGTTCTTTGTGCAGGCATCTTGGAGTTGGAGATTTTCTGCTGTAAATCTGGCCAGTATATTTCTCTGGTGTTATCATTTTCTGGGCTTAGGGAATCTGAGCTAGTGGCATCTGGCTTTCTGTATGCTAGCTACAGGGGGTGGATGGCTGGGAAGATCCAGTGGTTTGGCAGCAGCTGCCCATGGGAATCATGAGGGCAGGAGAGACTGCCTTTGCAGGTGACTAGCCAGTTTAGCTACACACTGCAATGGAAGCGTGAAGAAGATGTTCTAGACAGTGCTCATGGCTCAGAAGAAAGGATCTAAGCTTGCAGCGACGAACTACCATACAGAGTAGTTTGTTCACCTGGTAGAATCTCTTTTGAGAGCCCTTCGTTTGCCAGGTACAGTTTTAGGATCTAATTACAGAGCCATGAACGGAATGAAGTCCTGCTCATATGGGTGGGCCTGCCAACCAGCTTAAACCTGTCTTTACATAGTATTATCTTGTTGATAAAGAGAAAACCACTCATTCTTCCCAAGCAGCAGATCACTATGTAGATGGTTGATTTACACCATTTCCTTCATGGTTCCATTAGGAATAGATCTGGCTAGACAAGTTGCAGGAGTCATGCATTAAGCCATATCCTTGCTTTTTAATGTAGCATTGGATTTAGGAAGCAGCAAAGGAGGGTGGGTGTCAAGGAAGGAGACAACCAATACCAGCTCAGGCTCTTCATCCAGTTGCTTTACCTTAGCCTGACTCATGAGATAGTCCAGAGCAGTGGGACATGTGACAAATCTAAATAAATTTTATCCAGATATTTTATATGATGGCCATACTGACGTAACCTAGGTAGAGAGGTGAAAGGATTGAGTGCATTGTGTACTAAGATCACAAGGGCTAAATGCAGTGCACAGCAGGCAGGGGAGACGACTCAGTGGTAAGAGCATGTACCGGAGTAAGTGCACAGGGTACCTCTGCAAGAGCTCTTCTAGAGGACCCCAATTGGATTCTGAATAGCTAGGTCAGTCAGCTCATAACTACCTGTCATCAAGCTTCAGAGGATCTAGCACACTCTTCTGGCCTCTGGGGATACTCGCATGTACATACCCCATCCTAATAAATAAATAAATAAATAAATAAATAAATAAATAAAATCTGAAAAACAACAGAAACCCTTTAAGGAAGCTTACTGCCAGTTGATATAAGGAGATGCCAGTTGGGAAAGTGTCACTCAAGTCACAATTAAAGAGTGTGTGCTATGAAGCCACCAATGATATCAGGACAACATATTTTAGTGCCTATCTCATCTATCTGTCTGTTTGTCTGTCTGCCTGTCTGCCTGCCTATCTATCATCTCTCTCTCTCTCTCTCTCTCTCTCTCTCTCTCTCTCTCTCTCTCTCTCTCAGATAGTTCAGCTTGGCCTCAGACTCCCAGTAGCCCAGAAAGAGCTTGAACTCCTGCGGCTCCATCCTACACCTTCCATGAGCTGGGTAAGAGGTGTGCACCACCATATCCAAAAGACAATGCATTTAAAATTTTCCTAAAGAGAATCACTAGTCAACAAAGCAATGTTTCTTGAAGACAGAGTGTTAAGGATCATCCACAAATGTCACACTTCTTCCTAAGAACTTAGGCTGGAAGGTTATGGATTTTTTTTTTTGTCCAATTTGTCTTTAAAAGTTTTTGCTTGGCTTATTGGTCATCCTGCCTTAATACCTTCATCAAACCGTGATTAAATCCTTTGGGATGGAGCTCTGTGTTTCTGTGAGAGGTAATTATAAAAGCTGGATTAGTTTACCATTGAATTATTTATGCAAGCATAAATACCACAGAAGCAATTAAACCTCAGGGATTTTTTGAAGGTGCAGATAAAATCAATTTACATTGTGTACCTCCAGTTCATTTCAGAGGATGTGTGGCAGAAAATAGAAATCTCAGGCAAAAGGTAAAATTGCACTAAAATCCAACTCTCCATTAATGTTCTTTGTTCTCTAAACATCCAGTAAAGTAATTTCATATGTTATTGTAATTCTTTCTAGCTGCCAGAGATAATAAGTCAAAAGACACCGAGAGTTTTCTCTTGTTAATACAAAGAAGTCACTCTACTGTCTATTCCAGGGTAATTTAGCGCAGTAAGAATCAACTGATTTCACAGATATTAACTCTATCAAATACACAAACGGAAGAATTATAGGGAGAATAATTTCTCTTCCAACAGTAGAGATAACATAGCAATCAGAAAATGCAATCTCATTTTTGGTGTCCAAATTTATTCAATGACTGGAGCTTGCCTGTAATGCCTTCCTTCTCCTCCCCGAAGCAGTGATTTGTGGAAATGAAGCCCTCGGGATGCACATTATGCAGATGCTCCGGGGAAGTGGCCCAAGGCATCTGCAAACAGCAAAGGGAAAGTTATTATGTCTGTGGAGAAAGAGTGCAAGGAAACCCTGTTAGACAGTGTCTTAGGAATAAAGCCATCAAAGGGTTGCTTCCGAAGAGGTGGCTGTGTGGCATCACAGCATCCAAACTCTAGCCGGCTGTATACCTTTCTCCATCCTACGGCAAGAGTCCTTCACCTTCATCACAGTGCTAGCACTGGATCTTCAACTTGTGCTTTTCAAATTTCTTTTAAAACATCTTTGACAAACTCGTTTATGTTTAAACATGTAAAGCTTTCACTGTACTAATATTGTGTAATTATAGATGCAGGTAGAAGCTGGAGGGCAACTCTGGGGAGTAAGCTCTCTCCTTCTACCTTTGGGTTCTGGGGTGGAATTCAGGGCAGGCCTGTTTTGTGACCAATTATATGATCAGTTTGGGGAAGGTACCATGAGGTGTGGAGAAGAAGGTATACTTTTTAGTTTTAGGATGAAATGTTCTATAGATATCTGTTAAATCCATTTGGTCTATAACTTCTGTTAGTTTCATTGTGTCTCTGTTTAGTTTGGGTTTCCATGACCTGTCCATTGATGAGAGTGGGGTGTTGAAGTCTCTCACTATTATTGTGTCAGGTGCAAAGTGTGCTTTGAGCTTTAATAAAGTTTCTTCTATGAACGTGGATGCCCTTGCATTTGGAGCATATTTGATGAGAATTGAGAGTTCTTTTTGGTACATTTTTTCTTTGATGAGTATGAAGTATCCTTCCTTATCGTATTTGATAACTTTTGATTGAAAATTGCTTTTATTCAATATTAGAATGGCTATTCCAGCTTGTTTCTTGGGACCATTTGCTTGGAAAATTGTTTTCCAGGCCTTTACTCTGAGGTGGTGTCTGTCCTTGACACTGAGATGCCTTTCCTGTATGCAGTAAAATGATGAGTCCTGTTTATGTATCCAGTCTGTTAGTCCATTTTTTTTTTTTAAAATTGGGGCATTGAGTCTATTGATGTTAAAGGATATTAAGGATTGGTGATTATTGCTTCCTGTTATTTTTGATGTTATTTTTATATTTGTGTGTCTATCTTCCTTTGGATTTGTTGAAAGATTACTTTCTTGTTTTTTCTAGGATGTAGTTTTCTTCCTTGTGTTGGTGTTTTCCATCTATTATCCTTTGTAGGGCTGGATTTGTGGAAAGATAGTGTTTAAATTCAGTTTTGTCATGGAATACCATGGTTTCTCCATCTATGATAATTGATTGTTTTGCTGGGTATAGTAGCCTGGGCTGGTATTTGTGTTCTCTTAGGGTCTGTATGACATCTGCCCAGGATCATCTAGCTTTCATAGTCTCTGGTGAGAATTCTGATAGGTCTGTTTTTATACGTTGACCTTTTCCCCTTACTGCTTTTAATATTCTTTCTTTGTTTTGTGCATTTGGTGTTTTGACTATTATGTGACAGGAGGAATTTTTTTTCTGGTCTAACCTATTTGGAGTTCTATAGGCTTCTATGTTTATGGGTGTCTCTCTCTTTAGGCTAGGGAAGTTTTCTTCCATAATTTTGTTGAAGACATTTACTGGCCCTTTAAGTTGGGAATCTTCACTCTCTTCTATACCTATTATCCTTAGGTTTGGTCTTCTCATTGTGTCCTGGGTTTTTTGGATGTTTTGGGTTAGGATCTTTTTGTATTTTGCATTTTCTTTGACTGTTATATCCATGGTTTCTATGATATCTTCTGCACCTAAAATTCTCTCTTCTATCTCTTGTATTCTGTTGGTGATGCTTACATCTATGACTCCTGATTTCTTTCCTAGGTTTTCTATCTCCAGGGTTGTCTCCCTTTGTGATTTCTTTATTGTTTCTCTGGGCTTCTACCTGTTTATCTGTGTTCTGTATTTCTTGGGTTTTTTTGTTTGTTTGTTTGTTTTTGGTCTTTGGTTTTTCGAGACACGGTTTATCTGTATAGCCCTTGTTGTCCTGGAACTCATTCTGTAGACCAGGCTGTCCTTGAACTCAGAAATCCACCTGCTTCTGCCTCCCAAAGGCATACACCAACACTGCCTGGCATCCTGTATTTCTTTTTTTTTAATTTTTATTTTCTATATTCTATGTTTACATTCCAAAGGCTTTCCCCTTTCCCAGTTCCCCCCCACCATATGTCCCATAATTCCTCTCCCCCCCAACTATTCGCCAATCATTCTCCCCCCCCCCACAATTTCTCTGTTCTGGGTCTACAAAACTGGATCCAATCTTTACAGGCCCAGGGTCCTCTCCTTTCTTCTTCTTGGGAGTCATTTGACTTGCTAATTGTGCCTAGAGTATTTAGGTCTTCTGGGCTCATTAATATCCACTTATCAGTGATTGCATTTCATGTGTATTCTTTTGTGATTGGGTTAGCTCACTTAGGATATTTTTCAGATCTAACCATTTACCTACAAATTGCATGAGTTCATTATTTTTAATTGCTGAGTAGTACTCCATTGTATAAATATACCACATTTTCTGTATCCATTCCTCTTTTGAGGGATATCTGGGCTCCTTCCAATTTCTGGCTATTATAAACAAGGCTGCTATAAACATAGTGGAGCATGTGTCTTTATTGTATGCAGGGGAATCCTCTGGGTATATGCCGAGGAGTGGTATGCCAGGGTCCTCTGGAAGTGACATGCCCAACCTGTATTTCTTTAAGGAAGTTATTTATGCTCTTCTTAATGTCCTCTGTCATCATCATGAGATGTGATTTTAAATCCAACTCTTGCTTTTCCGGTGTGATGGGAGAACTGGGTTCTGATGATGGCCAGTAGCCTTAGTTTCTGTTGTTTCTGTTCTTGCCATTGTCTCTCACTCTCTGATTGTCTATGGTGTTAGCTGGTCTTGCTATCTCTGACTGTGGTTTGCCCATCCTGAAAGCCTGTGTGTCCTCTGAGACCAGTTCTCTTTGGGATGAATTTGAGTATGGAGAGTCGTGGCACATGGTCAGCTCTGGGTTGCAGATGGAAACCAGAAGGACAAAACGGCAACCAACAAAGTGGGAAAAGATCTTCACCAACCCCACATCCGACAGAAGGCTAATATCCAATATATACAAAGAACTCAAGCGGTTAGACCCCAGAAAACCCAATAACCCTATCCAAAAATGGGGTACAGAGCTAAACAGAGACGTTTCACCTGAAGAAATTCGGATGGCCAAGAAACACCTTAAGAGATGTTCAACATCATTAGTCATCAGGGAAATGCAAATCCAAACAACCCTGAGATTCCACCTCACACCAGTCAGAATGGCTAAGATTAAAAACTCAAGAGACAACAAGTGCTGGCGAGGATGTGGAGAAAGAGGAACACTCCTCCACTGTTGGTGGGATTGCAAAATGGTAAAACCGCTTTGGAAATCAGTTTGGCGGTTCCTCAGAAAATTGGGCATGTCACTTCCAGAGGACCCTGGCATACTACTCCTGGACATATACCCAGAGGATTCCCCTGCATACAATAAAGACACATGCTCCACTATGTTTATAGCAGCCTTGTTTATAATAGCCAGAAATTGGAAGGAGCCCAAATATCCCTCAAAGGAGGAATGGATACAGAAAATGTGGTATATTTAAACAATGGAATACTACTCAGCAATTAAAAATAATGAATTCATGCAATTTGTAGGTAAATGGTTAGACCTGGAAAATATCATCCTGAGTGAGTTAACCCAATCACAAAAGAATACACATGAAATGCAATCACTGATAAGTGGATATTAATGAGCCCAGAAGCCCTAAATACTCAAGGCACAACTAGCAATTCAAATGATTTCCAAGAAGAAGAAAGGAGAGGACCCTGGGCCTGTAAAGATTGGATCCAGTTTTTTAAAGAAACTGTGGGGGGAGGGGGAATGATTGGGGAATAGTTGGAGGGGAGAGGATCTATGGGACATATGGTGGGGGGGAACTGGGAAAGGGGAAAGCCTTTGGAATGTAAACATAGAATATAGAAAATAAAAATTAAACAAAACCAAACAAGTAAGGTTAAGTCATTGCAGTGAACCCAAATCCAGCAAAAGTGTGAAAAATGAGATCAGGACACAGAAACACACATAGAAAAAAACACATGAGGTTATAGGGAGAAGATGGCTAGCTCAAGGAGAATCCCCCACCACGACCCCCCCAAAAAAAACCCCAAAATACCAACTTTGCTGATTTCTTGATATTGTAGGGACGTATCTCCATTTGTGAGAAAAGTAGTTTCTATTATTTAGTGCCCTAGTCTGTAGTAGATTTTTATGGTAGCTTGAGCTGATTAGCATGGGAAGTTATATTAAATAGAACACTGCCTAGGTACAGTTTAAAGTTGAGTATTAGCTGTCTCTAATCCTTCTCCCGTTCTACTTCAAAATGTTGTGAAGAAGAAAAGATTCTTGGGATGCACAGCCAGGTGGATGCTTCAGAGAAGCTCAGAGGCTGCGCCCGAGGGGCGGGGCTGGGGCGTGTCACACAGGCCAGACAGGCATCTCATCCCTCCATTTCCTAGCTGCACGGCACTTGGGGTCTAACAGTGAGCCTGTCCATTTTTGAGTCCTTTTTTTTTATACTTGAAGATGGTATCAAAAGCACCACAGGGCTTTTGAAATAGGTTTGTTTGAGGCAGAATCTCGACTAGCCCAGGTTACCTCAAACTTCCTATGTAGCCAGCAAAGACTTGACCCTGTCCTGCCTCTATCTTTCATATGAGATGCTAGCTGTATGCTAACAGAGTTCTTTTAATTATTAAATGTACAAAACAGTATATGAAAAACACTTACTAAAGGGCTGGAGAGACGACCCAGAAGTTAAGACCCTTTGCTGAGCGGGGCAAGGTGGCATATGACTGTAACCGTTCAGAAGGCAGAGGCAGCAGGCTCTCTGGGAGTGTGAGGCCATCCTGGTTAACATACTGAGTTTCAGTCTAGTGATGGCTGAATAGTAACACTCTGTCTAAAAATAATAAAATAAAATAAAATAAAATAAAATAAGAATGTAAGAGCACTCGCTGTGGAAGCGCACAGACTAAACTCTGGGTCCCTGTATCTAGCTAACATATGAAGTTTCCCCAGGAAGCTCCAGGGTGGCCTCAGACTCACAGAGAGTGACAGAGAAGCTTACCAACACCCGCTTTTAATCTCTGTAACTGCTCACATAGGTACACACAGTCACACAGGCACATACATCCATATATACAGATGAACATACAGTCACATGGGCACACACACACATATATATATGTATATATATACATATATATATATATATATATATGCACATACAGTCACATGGGCACACACATCCATATATATATATATATATACACACATACAGTCACACAGGGGCACATACATCCACATATACATATGTAGATATACTCATACAGCACAACATAATAAACAAATCTTAAACAAGAAGCTAAGGTCACAGTGGAGTGCTGAACTCAGCAGATATGAGGTACAGCTGATGTCATGTCACTGTGGTGGGCTGGTGGGGGTAGAGAAGGGTGGTGAGCAGTGCAGGCGCTCAGGCAGCAGTGCCAGCCCTAGCCATCCCTGCTCAACCGTGCAGACGGGCAAGAACCCTCATCTCAGACTCACTAGTTTTCTTTGCTGATGACCTTGGCTTCCTTTGCTTCTTAGAGCTCCTTCTGTCCTGGTACCATCAGGTTCTCGGAAATTCTGATTAGCCAGACTGACGCCACAAAGTAAGAACCTTCGATTTGCTTGAAATGCTAGCTTAAGAGGTGCTTTCGCGTCAAGGAAGGTCTAGTGTAGCGACAGGGTAGAAGAGCAGAAAGGAGTTTGGGGAAGCTATTCTAGTTAATAGCAAGTCTTGTTGGTGTTTGTAGACACACATATCTTGGGGATCTGAGGTGGGTTTAAACAACAGAATGATATTCATGGAGTAGATACGTGCCATTTTTAAAATCACAACATAATATTTTGCTATCTTTGAGAAATGAGTGTAAACAGCCTAGGTGTTAGCACAGTGCATTGTAAAGTAGGCCGACCTGTACCTTCATGGCTGGGAGAAGCCCCGTCTGTAATTCAAAATTGGTGGGCTGACACTAAGAAGGCTGAGGGTCCTCTCCTAAGCTCCAGAGCAAGAATCTTTCCACTTTTGATGATTGGTCTTGTCATTTTGATAGAATCCAGAAATCACCAGGGAGATGGGTCTCTGGACACGCCTATGGGGGGGGCGGGATTTGGAGCTACTGGGCTGTGTGTGAGATAATTTCTTGATTATCATCATTGATGTGGGAAGACCTGTCTTAATTGTGGGCAGGGCCAATCCCTGAGCAGGAAATTCCGGACCATATAAAATGGAGAAAGCGAGTTGAGCACTCGCTACCAGGCAAGCATTCATTGCTCTGTTTCCAGACTGCGGACAAGCCCTTCTGCTTCATGCTTCTGCTGCCTTGAGTGCCCCTCCCCCACCACGATGGCCTGCACCTTCAACAGTGAACCAGAGTCAACTCCTAAATTGCTTTTGCCTGGGTTATTTTGTCACAGTGGCAAGAAAAGACACTAAGATGCCACTTGACACCTGCCTATCCTTTTCTGATCTTAAGTAATGTAGCAGCTTTGCCAAGTTCTGCCTGGGAGTCTGAAAGCTTTCCTTTGTACATGTTGTGAATAGAAAGCACTGGGGGGGGGGAGCACCATTCAGGCCCCGACTTTTTGCCTATTATGACTCCTTACCACCCCTCACATTGTGCTTTTAGGGGTAGTTATTAATTATACACATTATGGATTATACAATCAATATGCCTGAGTTCCTCTAAATTATCCCTTAATTTGATCATGGAGCAACCCAGTTAACAAGGCAGAAATAACTTTTAAATGATGTCTAATTACCACCCTAGCCACCAGATGTCAGTTTTTAAATGCAGGTCACGAATCAAAGGCTTTTTTTTTTTTTTTAAATTTGAGGCTATGGTCGCTGGTACAGAAGTGCAGCCGTCCTGGTCTGTGGCTTCCTGGGGACCGCTCAGCAATTAGCTGTGAGTGTCAGCAAGTCTGTTCGTGAGTGAGCTTTGTGTCTGTGTGCTTCGTGGTTCTGCCACACTAAGGAGTGCGTGCCTGAACCCCAGAAACTGTTGGAAGAGCTCCAGATAAATGTGGGTACCTTAGAACAGCTATCAGGAAATGCCGGCTTACAGGAAGGTGATGGGGGTCCGTTTATATGTTCAGGGTAGTGTGGGAGGATAGCCAAGCATCTGTCTCCCAAGTGCTCTGGTGGGCAGCCTTGACTTTGTCAGTCAGTGTTCTGTCCTGTTCTCTCTCTCTCTCTCTCTCTCTCTCTCTCTCTCTCTCTCTCTCTCCCTTCCTTCCTCCCCCCCACCTCTTTCTCTTTCTCTTCTTCAGTGAAATCAACTGCAGAATTGCACGTAGCATAGGGCTGGGATCACTTTCCCACAGAGGCCTTCTGTCTAATTCCAGACAGAAGGTAAAGCCTGCCTCTGTATTCTTTCTCTGATATGTCCGCCTTTCGACCTCAGCGGCTGAGAAGAGACATCAACATTTTCCTGGGACGATTTTATTCAATACGCAGGTAGGCTACGTTGTAAAGCCACAGAGCAGTCCCTGACTAAGGAGGGCCTGCTTGATAAAAGCAGAGAGAGCGCTTTCCATTTGTATGAAAGATGCAGGTTTGTTGTAAGCAATTTTGTTCTGTGAGACCGGTCCCTGGGGGACGAGTAGGCTGTGTCCCAGGACCACGAGGGATCTGTGGAAGAACGTCTTGTCTAAGAAGCAGAGTTGGTGGCAAAGGAGCTGTGGTCTCGGAAGCTGCGGGACGCGGGAGTAGACCAATCGAAGTGATCCCTTCCTCTTCACTTAGGGCGGAGTAAGGTGCAGGTACAATGTGGTCTGCTAGCGATGGCGCGTCTCTCTAGCATTATTATCAAGATGATATTGTAAGCACAGGACTGGGGCTGGATGGGCCCTAGAGACTCAACATGCGTGCACATGTTGGGTGGAGAGACATAAACGTGGCGGCAGGGGGAAGGAGGAAGAGAGGGGCTGGGGGTCTTAGGGGAGGGGGGATATCAGGAAAGGTTTTACCGTTGGCAATGTAAATGAAGACGATACTCAATTGAAAAAAAAAAAAGGCAGAGGACAAACACCCTCAGACTCCCTTGACCCCATGCCGAGACCAAGACCAGGATCAGGAAACAGAAACCCACCAATCCTTGAGCCTGCCATAGAAACCCACCAATCCCATCGAGCCATCAAACATGGGCTTTGTGGTTGGGGAGATGGACCACACAGTTAAGCGCTTGCTCCACAAATGTAAAGACCAATTTGGCAGCACATCCTTGTGATTCCGGCACCAGGACCAGAAACAGGCATATCCGTGGACCTCACTGGCCAGCCTAGCCTACTTAGTTACAGGTACTGGAGACTCTACATGCGTTCAGCTCTGAAGGGAAAAGCTTCCCTTACAGCTCTGCCCTGGCAGCTGCAGGGCTAAGTTTACTAGTTCTGCAGCAGGAGATAGTTTCCCCAGCGAAAGCATTCCAGATCTGCTCTAAGAGGACCAGAAGCCAAGGAGTACCACAAAGTCATACCACACAGCACAGCAAACCACACACAAGAGGAGAAAACCCAAGAGGGTGACTGCCTCTGATCAGGCGAGAAGCAGCAGAGAACGGAGCAGCAAATAGGGTATATACAGGACATCCTGGGGTAGGAGGGAATCGTTCCAGGGTAAGCATTGATGACATTTCAATTCTTGAGGTTGGGTGAGCCCAGGGATTGGTGGGTTTTCCTGGTCAGGATTGGTGGGTTTCTGTTTCTTGATCCTGGTCTTGGTCTTGGCATGGGAGTCAAGTGAGTCTGAGGGCGTTTGTCCTCTGCCTTTTTTATTTTATTTTATTGAATATCGTCTTCATTTACATTGCCAATGGTAAAACCTTTCCCGATATTCCAATATTCCCCCTCCCCTAAGACCCCCAACCCCTCCCTTCCTCTTTCCCCTGCCTCCACCCAAGTATATGTCTCTCTGCCCAACAAACTCCCCCTCCCCCGCCCCCCCGCCCCGTTTCCCTTTGTTCGGGCCTCTGTTGTGCCTGTTTTTAATCCTACACTGTCAAAAAAAAAAAAAAAAAAAAAAAAAAAAAAAAAAAAAAAAAAAAGAAAAGAAAAGAAAAGAAAAGAAAAAAGAAAAAAAGTGGCTGAGAAATAACAGCACCGCTCATCCTCTGATTTCTGAGTCTGTACGCATGTGCATGCATGTTGGTCCACTCACAAATTCTCATACATAAAACTATAATTCTCAATGCCCACCGGAAAACCTCCCTTCTATTTGTTTAGTTTTATAAACATATTAAATCAAGTTCTGAGCCACAATACTTAACTAACACCACCTTTCTCATTTTGATATATCTTTTAAACCACACCTGCTCTTCTACCCATGGTTTGAAGCTGACCTTGCCCCTTTCCGACCGACTTCCTCCGCCCAGACGCCTCCTCCCTTAGTCCAGTCCATGGTTGCTTAGCAACCATGTACTGCCCTATTTTCTTACTTTTGCTTCTCTGTCTTGTCTCCCCAGTGGAAGCTCTGGAAGTCAGGAGGCTGCCTCACCTCAGTGTGTTTTGTCAGTGGTTAGAGCAGCTCAGAACGGAGGAGGCCAGCCCCGGCATGAGCGACTGCCTCGGTCAGCTTTCTGTCGCTGTGATAAACACTGCAACTAGAAGCAACCCGGGGAGGGAACGTTTATTTGTCTTGTGCTTCCATATAGTCCATCATGAAGGGATGTTGAGGCAGGCACTCAGGACAGGAACTCAAGGGAACCGAAGCAGAGGCAGTGGGTAAGCACGGCTCCCTGGCTTGCTTTGCATGGCTTGCCCAGCCTGTTTCCCTAGGTGACCCAGGACCAGCTGCCCAGGTGTGGAGCGGCCTCTAGACCTCCCACATCAGTCACTAACCAAGAAAATGCCTCGAGGACTTGCCTACAGGTCTGTCTGATGGAGGCATGTTCTCAGTCGAGCACCCCTTTATCTAGATGACTCTGGCTTACATCAAATAGACAAAACAAAACAAAACAAAACAAAAAAGCAAAACCTACAACTATTACAGTGACGTAGGAGGCTACGGAAACCTGATGAAAAGACATGTGACTGTCTATGTTGTCCTGTAGTTCACAAGTGGGGAAAGGAAACTGAGACTCACGCCCAGCGGACACACACTCGGGGTTTTCACTGGTGTATGATTCCTGCTTTAGAGCTGAATAGCGCTCATTGGACACCCACAGATGTTGTGCTGACACAGATCTAACCATGTGGTGTGTCGATTAGGACACATGGACTCTGCATATGCAGACTGTCAGAAAGTGTGCTCTCCAGAATGTGTTTCAGGGGCTACGGGTCAGTCTAAGCACCAGAACCCAGGTAAAATGCCAGGTGTGGTAGCGTGCTTGTACTGGGGAGGCAGGCACAGAGATTCCTGGGGCTCACCGGCCATCCTAGCTGACTTGCTGAGCTCAGGCCCGGGAAGAAACCTTGTCTCAAAAAACAAGGTAGATAGCTCCTGAGGAAAAACACCCAAGGTTGACCTCTGGCCTCCACATACACACACTCACACCTTCACACACACACACACACACACACACACACACACACACACATCATGCACATACACACCATACAACCTCCCCACCCCCACTACACACTTATACCCCCCACACCCATCATCCCCCACCACATCTCCACATCTATCCCCCTCCACACCACTCCATCCATACCACACACACAGAGCACACTCACAGCACATATACACAGCATGAAAACACATACTACACACGCACATTCCACACATACATCCCACACACCCACACCATACACACACACACACACACACACACCACACCTACCAACACACCACACAAATATACACACCACACACACATGCCAACACCTTCCATGCCAGACTCCCACACACATCCCCCACATACACCACACACACACACATCACACTACCCTCCCATTCTCCCAATCTCCACACCTCCCTCGCGCCTTCGCCTGTGCCACAATGCCTGCTTTTCCAGAATTTAAAAAATGTCATTTTTTAGAAAAAAAATCACAAACAATTCAACATGTGATACTGTTTTTCTCAAAACTGAAGGTAAAGTGTGTTTGGGGAATTTTAGCTGCTTTCCTGGTTTCCAGTCTCTTGTCCTTTTTTATTTTATTTTTTAATTATTTTCTATATTCTTTGTTTACATTGCAAATGATTTTCCCTTTCCCTGTTCCCCCCTCCCCTTAAGTCCCATAAGCCCTCTTCACTCCACCCATTCCCCAATCTACCTCCTCCCACTTCTCTGTCCTGGCAATTCCCTACAATTCTGCATCAAGTCTTTCCAGGACCAGCGCCCTCTCCTTCCTTCTTCTTGGGAATGATTTGATGTCAGTTGTGTCTTGGGTATTCAGAGCTTCTGGGCTAATATCCACTACTTATCAATGACTGCATTCCATGTGTGTTCTTTTGTGAATGAGTTAGCTCACTTAGGATGATATTTTCCAGTTCCAACCATTTGCCTAAGAATTTCATGAATTTATTATTTTTAATTGCTGAATAGTATTCCATTGTGTAAATATACCACATTTTCTGTATCTATTCCTCCATTGAGGGACATCTGGGTTCTTTCCAGCTTCTGGCTATCATAAATAAGGCTGCTATGAATATAATGGAGCATGTGTCCTTATTGCACGCAGGGGAACCTCTGGGTATATGCCCAGGAGTGGTATAACAGGGTCCTCCGGAAGTGTCGTGCCCAGTTTTCTGAGGAACCACCAGACTGATTTCCAGAGTGGTTGTACCAGCTTGCAATCCCACCAGCAGTGGAGGAGTGTTCCTCTTTCTCCACACCCTCTTGTCCTCTTAAGTGAGTCAGATTTCGGTCCTTTATCAGCGTTCTATCACTGGGGGCATACCATACAAGTTACTTTAAAGCCTCGTTCACTTTGTCTTAAGATTATGAAGGTCTAATCCCAAGATGGCGTGGCCCCCCAGGCTCTAGCCTTTTGGTAATGGAAGTACTTTATGGTGGAGATGGTGTCAGGGAGAATAATCGTGTCTGGATCTAGAAACCGAGGAAGACAAAATTCTCAATTCTTTTGGAGGGTCTGTGCCCGGTGACCCAAGGACTGCCTCCTCCACTCCTCCAGCCGCAATCCTAAAGTCCACGGCCCCTCCCACGACCAACAGCTGTACAGCCGTTTCCATACGAATTTCTGGGGGGGGGGTGCGGAGGGGAGACAGTATCCACGTTCAAAGTCTCTTCCCCTCGATGCAGTCTCTGACACTCAAATAAAGGCGATCCCACCTATCCCAAGGGATGGATCCTGATTGATTGTAGACTCTAAGGTAAGAAATTAATCTCAGGAGCCTGCCAGTTGATTGATGACGCATGTTTTAGCATTCAAATCAAAGAGTCGAGAGAAATTGCTTGTCAGAGCTTTATGGGAAGGCTCCGGCTCCCTCTCGTAGAGTCCTGGACGGGGCTGGGGGTGGGTTTAATCAAGTGACAACCATGTAAGCAGGAGGGCCCTGTGTTTGATCCCAGAACCGATATACAAAGTGGCGTGTGGTGGCAGGCTGGTAATTCCAGTGCTGGGGCAGCAGAGACAGCAGGATTGCTGGCAACTCAGGACCAGCTAGACTAGTTCTAGGGCGGTGAGAAGCCCCATCTCAAAACACAGGAGCTAAAGTTCTCCTCTCCTCTGGTCTTCACATGCGCATGCTTGCGCATGCTCCTTCCACAGCCTCCTCCTACAGACCTTGAGAACTGTTCTCTCTCTCTGATCAATGTAAATGAGAACACCTTGGGGACCCAATTCTGTTATATTAGATATGTCTTAAGACCAGAGGCGGCAGTCTCAGAGGAGAAGCCGCAGCAGAGCTCGTGGAAGAGGGAACCTGGGTTCTGCGTTGCGTTACTGCATGGCTGGGTCAACACCAATTCTTCCTCCGCACTCGTCTTCCATAGGTAGAGCTCACGCTGACTGGAGGCTTGTTGTCTGACTGAGGTCTTAGCAGGAGCACATGGGCAGACAGTTGCACATACGAGATGGATCCTTGGCAGGCAACAAAATGTAATATCTGCTGCAATCTAAATTAATACTTCTGCAGGCCCCTCCAGGGAGAGCTTAGAACTAGTCAAGCAATTCCGAGTACTGTTAGAGATTTTTAAAACAGTGATTTGAATATTACAGCCTGGCTCCTAACAACCCCAAGGAACTGTGTGAACGCTGACACTCCGCGCGTACCTGCACGGTGCCTGCGCTCAGCGGGGTTGTAGGATTTTGTACTAAGATGTAGATCGGGAATTGGGACCATGGAAAGCAGAGAACGGAGAACACTTGGCGCACACATTTAACCTTCCTAGTGTCTTTATTAAGTTCCCAATAGATTTCACAGTGGCATCAAGACCCTGGCGTTGCTGCCACATATTTATTCCGTGCCAAGTACCTTCTAAACATTTTTCCATTTAATTGTTCTAATCACAGTGGGAGCTATCCCAGTTTGCACACAAACAAGCCGAGGCTAAAGAACTTAATAAGCAAAGCCAGGTGTGTCAATCCCAGCACCCAGTAGACGGAGACAGGAAGACGCAGTGTTCAAAGCCACCCTCGGCTACACAGTGAATTTAAGGCTAGCCTGGGATGCTCAAGGTCCTGTCTCTCTTTTTCTTTTTTTTCGAGACAGGGTTTTTCTGTGTAGCCCTGGCTGTCCTGGAACTCACTTTGTAGACCAGGCTGGCCTCGAACTCAGAAATCCATCTGCCTCTGCCTCCTAAGTGCTGGGACTAAAGGCACGTGCCACCACCGCCCGGCTAAGGCCCTGTCTCAAAAAAGAAAAAAATGAAGCAGGTGAAAGGTCCAGCAGAGTGTGTGTGTGTGTGTGTGTGTGTGTGTGTATGTATGTGTGTGTGTGTGTGTGTGTATATATATATATATATATATATATATATAAAGGAATCAGCTTTAGCTCATCTCTCTTTATGCTTAAACCATAGGCCATCAGCCAAAATTAAACCAGTGCTATCACTTTGTGAATTTCTTCTTTCTTTAACATGGTTTTGTTCAAGGGGTAATGCAAAGAATACATTAGAGAATAAAATGACGTTACTGCCTCACAAACTTACAAAATACCCATAGTATTCAATGCATATAGAAGGTAAAACATCGTGACTAAGTGAGGATTTTGTAGTAAGATGTAGGTCGGGAAAGGAGAACGTGGAAAATAAAAAGTAAAGAGTACTTGGCGTGCACGCTTAACATTCCTAATGCCTTAATTAGATTCCTCAGTGGCATAAAGACCATGGTGTCGTCTACAGATTTTTTTTTGGTGTGGCTTTCTTACAAAATATTCGCAAGGTACCCACGTGACATTAGGTGGTGCCCAGGCTGTAGGGGACAGCCTGGCCTTGGTCAGAGTGCAAGGATGTTGGTGAGACATTGCAATTTTAATTCACGGCCAGTAGGTGGCAGTCGTGCACCGCAGTTCCCTGAACCTGAGTGGCAGTTACAACTCACAATGAAACCTAAGTTCTTTGATTTTATAATGCTAGCGTTTCCTGTGCTATCTAATTATCTCTGTCGAATGGGTTGAGTACATGAAAGACTTTGTACAATCCGAAATACAGGTAATGTGGTAGTGTAATTTTCAGTGACAATTTATATACTTTATTTTAAGATAGTCCCCAAAGTGTACCAAATCTTGTTGAAGCCTATGGATTATATTTATATTCACGATGAACAATCTACTCTGTGATGGAAACAGTCTTATGGAAGTACTGCATTCTGTTAAATTATATGGTCAGACACAGAATTGAGATTCTAATAAAGGTTTTCACAGAGGAAAATGAGATTGAAAAATAAACCCCATTCCTGGAAACCGATATGACTTTTAATCAGGCTTGAGAGTTATTTTGATGATCTGCAGGGAATCTTTGCTGTTTTAGAGAGATGAGAATGCTGTTCTGGGCTTAGAAAAAGGGTCGTGTATCTAAGTTCTGATTAAAGACTTTTTGTAACACTCCTAGCACTATACTCCTTATTGGTTTTTCCAGTCCAGATGGAGAGGGCTTTATAGCACGCAATTTCAGGATATTCGAAGACTTTGAGTATTTTTGGTTAGGGTCTACTGTGTAGCATAGGCCAGCCTTCAAGTTATGATCTTCCTCCTTCAACCTCATATATACCATGCTATAGGTGTGGGTGACATCATGTCCAGGTTCATACTACTAGTTTAAACATATTTACCTGTGTCAATGTGTGGAGATGCACATATGTGAAAACCAAGAGAAACCTCTTTCCTAAGGAGCAACCCACCTTTGTCGGTGTCTCTGACTGGCCTGGTACTTGCCAAGCAGACTAGGTGGCCGGCCCACACGCACTGGGGATCTTCCTGTCTTGAACTTGCCAGCACAACTTCTCTGCTTCACTGTTTTGCTTTTGTTTTTTTATTTTATTTTATTTTATTTATTTATTTATTTATTTATTTATTTATTTATTTTTTAGCCTGCTGTGATGGTCACTCTTGGTTGTCAACTTGACCACATCTAGAATCCAGGCAGCTGGGCGTGGCCATGAGGAATCTTTTGGACAAGTCCTTGGAGGTGGGAGGAATGACCCTGAAACAGGGCCAAAGGACAAGGAAGAAGAAGGAGGCTTTTGTTCTTTGCTTTTTTGTTTCTTTTGCCTGCTTGCCCTCTCTCTTTTTGGCAAGCTTACCAATCCTGCTGCTGAGGCGTTCCTTCTGTGGAATTAGAGCCTACTTCTCCAGAACTCCAATACAGCCTGAAAACCAGCTAAGACGTCCAGCCCTGTGGACTCAACAACTAATGGGTTCTTGGCCTTTCCTGTGGGGGGACAGCCATTGCTGGAAGACAGCCCGTAGCCTAAGAGCCACACCAAGTAATCTCCTTTTTAATAAATCTCCCTTCTTCATACCTGCCCTCCACTGGGTTGAGTTCTGTTCTACTAGATAATCCTGGATAACTCACCTGGGTTCTGGGGATTGGATTCAGATCTGTGTAATTTCAAGGCACACACTTGACTGATGAGATATCTCCTCGGACCCCCACATTTCTTATGTGAAGCAAGCAATTAAGGTCACGGCTACATGAAACATAGGTGTGAACAGAATTTGGAGGTTCATTTATTTTCTGCTGTTTTGACTGAGTTGTTGGAGGCCACCAGGTCTTCAAAACTCTTGGCCTGTTTGTTAGTCCTTCACCTTGCTCTGTTGGCTGAGTCTGTTATTTACTTCCTGCCTGGGCTATCTCCTAAATTCCACAGCAACAATGGTCTTATTTTAAGAACCTTAAGTCGTTTTGATTGCATTGTTGACATCAAATAGTAATCAGAAGATATCCTTCTGGCATTTGCAAGAACCACTAAAGGTTTGACTTGGTGGCTTCTAAGTCATAGTCTTGAGCATTCTGTGCCTTTTCTTTCCTATGTCAAATTTGGAAGTTCTTTTTTTTTTTTTGGTTTTTTGAGACAGGGTTTCTCTGTGTAGCCGTGGCTGTCCTGGAACTCACTCTGTAGACCAAGCTGGCCTCAAACTCAGAAATCCACCTGCCTCTGCCTCCCAAGTGCTGGGATTACAGGCATGCGCCACCACCGCCCGGCAATTTGGAAGTTCTTAACTCAAACAGTTGCTGGAAAGAAGTTTTATTAATTTTGTTTTTTGTTGCTATAACAGAACATTGACAAAAGCAACTTAGGAAAGAAAGGCTTATTTTTGTTCACAGTTCCAAAGAAGATACAGTTCCATCCTGGCCATCATGGCAGGCAAAGTGGGGCAGGAGGATTGTGAGACTTCATTGCACCGGCAGTCAGGAAACAGAAAATGGGAAGTAAGGTCATAAAATCTCGCAGCACCAACCCGCCAACACCCTCCCTCCAACAAGGCTCCACCTCCTGAAGGTTCCACAGCCTTCCAAGGAGTGTGACCAGCTGGGGGCCAGGTGTCCAAACACATAAACCTATGGGGGCCATTTCCTATCCAAACCACAACAGAAATGAAGAAGTAAGTCTCCCAGAGTTCATCTGCCAGCCCAGTATTGTTTTACTTCACTTTTGCACCATCTGTTGGATGCATTTCTTGGTCATTTTGTTTCTCTCTGTGTCTATGTGCCTGGTATGTTAGCTTAGGAATAAGTTGGCCATCGTATTCAGTGGAATTTCATTTGTGAAATTGAAACCTTTTGCCATTTTCTTAGGAGGATGACCAGAGAGTATTAGGAAAATCTCAAACTCCTATGGTATTCGGATTCTCTCAGATCCTAACTAGAATGTCTGCAGCTCCTGGCTCTGTCTTCAGTTGGATCAAATTCAACTGCTTGTTAGACAGAATTATGCCTAATGGCCTTCACATTTAATGTTACTCTACCTCAAGTTCACAAAGAAGACCAAAATTTTACCTGCTATACTTTTATAGCCAAGAGCTTATTTTTCTTTTTCTGTGACTGAAGGAGAAAATTAAAAAAAATCAAAACAACAAAATGAAACCAAAAACAACAACAAAAAACTAAAAAACCCAAACCCAAAACCCCCCAATGAGTTAGCAATAGCAACTCTCTGCACCTGACATGAGATAGGGACCCAAAATGGGTAAAATTTTCTGTAGAAAACATTGATCTTTGGTTTTGCTGTAAAGGTAGCACTGAGGATTTTAATGGAAGAATAGTGGGGTAAGAAATCTTTCAGAACATGAAGACTGTCAATTTAGGGCTTTTTTTTATTTAAGCCAATTCAACAGAGCACATGACACTTGTCTGCAAAGGGTCAGGGACAGAGAGCTATTTCCAAAGTCTAGACAAAAAGCCAGAAAGCAGACAAAGGTTTTGCTCTAGTAGAAGTGCAGAGATTAAAGCTAAGTCACTCTGCACTGTGGCATTTCAACAGAATGACAGCCAAAGAGGACAGACAATTCATATTCCCTGCGTTTCCTAAGTGAGTCTTTCTTGCATTGGAAAAGTGGAAGAAAAACAAACAAACAAACAAAAACACCAAAACAAAACAAAAGCACAACTCTCTCCCACTGTTTAGAGGTAGGAAGAAGTCATAGGCAAATGGAGGACCCCAGTAGAGCATCCGAGAAAAGACAGCATATCTCACTGCTTGTAAATTAGATCACAGATTTTCTAGCTGATGGCAGCATCTTAGGCCTCATCCTGAAGGCAAACATCTGAGCAAATTATATATTAATATCTTAGGTTCATTGGTTCTCTATGAGATCACACAAAGGCAAAAGCATGCGCCTACACAGAAATGCTCGGGACCCAGGGGTGCTTGCAGCGGTGCAGTGCTTGGAGAGAGGGTGCTGGTGGGAATCTCAGTGTCTGGACCTCTGCAGCAGATGATGGATGCCACTAGGCACATGGCTGCTCTGGGAGGCAGGATCTTCTCTCAGAGAGAAGAGCCAGGGCAGACGTCAGAAGCAAGCGCTACCTATTGACGGGCCCTGTGGTTAATGGCCTATCTTCACTTCCTTCCTTATGCATAGAGTTTTAACATCGACACGAGATTCTACTGAGGTTCTTTTTTTTTTTTTTTTTTTTTTTTTTTTTTTTTTTTTTGAGCACAGAAAGAACATTGTAGGCACCTTCCAGTGTGGGACAGAGCCTTGGGTGTAAACTCCACAGCCAGTCCCACAATACCCAGAGGAAGCTTCACTCCCAGGTATTCTGCTCTAACACATCCAGAATCACAGGATCACAAGATCCCAGGAGCTTGGTCACACCAGGATCTCAGGGTCTCAGAGGCAGCTTGATACCCAGGAGCTCTCACAAGCCCAGGATCTCAAGATCACAGGATCCCAGAATCACAGGATCACAGAGACAGCTTGACTCCAAGGAGTTCTGACACAACCAGGATCACAGGAAGGACAGGCTCCAGTCAGATATAGTGAGGGCGGGTAGCACTAGAGATAATCAGATGGTGGGAGGCAAGCATAAGAACATAAGCAACAGAACCAACATTACTTGGCATCATCAGAACCCAATTCTCCTGTTATAGCAAGTTCTGGACAGACTATCACATAGGAAAAGCAAGATTCGGATATAAAATCACTTCTCATAATGATGATAGAGGACTTTAAGAAAGACATAAATAACTCCCTTAAAGAAATACAGGAGAATACAGGTAAACAGCTAGAAGCCCTTAAAGAGGAAACACAAAAATCCCTTAAAGAATTATAGGAAACACAATCAAACAGGTGAAGGAGTTGAACAAAACCATTCAGGATCTAAAAATGGAAATAGAAACAATAATGAAAACACAAAGGGAGACAATCCTGGAGATAGAAAACCTAGGAAAGAGATCAGGAGTCAGTGATGCAAGCATCACCAACAGAATACAAGACATAGAAGAGAGAATCTCAGGTGCAGACGATATCAGAGAAAACATTGAAAAAAAAAAACAGTCAAGGAAATGCAAAAAGCAAAAAGCTCTTAACCCAAAACATCCAGGAAATCCAGGATACAAGGAGAAGACCAAACCTAAGGATAATAGGAATAGAAGAGAGTGAAGATTCCCAACTTAAAGGGCCAGGAAATATCTTCACAAAATTGTAGAAGAAAGCTTCCCTAACCTAAAGAAAGAGATGCCCATGAACATACAAGAAGCCTACAGAATTCCAAATGGACTGGACCAGAAAAAGAAATTCCTCCCATCACATAATAATCAAAACACCAAATGCATTACACAAATGCATTAAAGAAAGAAAGAATATTAAAAGCACTAAGGGGAAAAAGTCAAGTAACATATAAAGGCAGGCCTATCAGAATTACAGCATTTCATTAGATGCTGAAAACACATTTGACAAAATTCAGCATCCCTTCATGTTATGTCTTGGAAAGATCAGGAATTCAAGGCCCATACCTAATCATAGCAAATGTAATATATGGCAAACCAGTAGCCAACATCAAACTAAATGGAGAGAAACTTGAAGCAATCCCATTAAAATCAGAGACCAGAGAAGGCTGCCCACTCTCTCCCTACCTATTCAATATAATACTTGAAGTTCTAGCTAGAGCAATTAGACCAGAAAAGGAGGTGAAAATGATACAAATTGGAAAGGAAGAAGTAAAAAAAATCACTATTTTCAGATAGTAATAGTATATGCAGATATGATAGTATATTTAAGTGACCCCCAAAACTCCACCAGAGAACTCCTACAGCTGACAAACAACTTCAGCAAAGTGGCTGATATAAAATTAACTCAAACAAATCAGTAGCCTTCCTACACTTAAAGGATAAATAGGTTGAGAAAGAAATTAGGGAAACTACACCCTTCACAATAGTCATAAATAATATTACATACCTTGGTGTAATGCTAACCAAGCAAGTGAAAGATCTGTATGACAAGAACTTCAAGTCTCTGAAGAAAGAAATAAAAGATTTCAGAAGATAAAAGGATCTCCCATCCTCATGGGTTGACAGGATTAATATAGTAAAAATGGCCGTCTTGCTGAAAGCAATCTACAGATTCAATGCAGTCATCATCAAAATTCTAAATCAATTCTTCATAGAGTTAAAAAAGAGCGATTTGCAAATTCATTTGGAGTAACAAAAAACTCAGGATAGCGAAAACTATTCTCAACCATAAAAGAACTTCTGGGGGAATCACCATCCCTGACCTCAAACTGTATTACAGAGCAATAGTGCTAAAAAACTGTATGGCATTGGTACAGAGACAGGAAGGAAGAGCAATGGAATAGAATTGAAGACCCAGAAATGAATCTACACACCCATGGTCACTTGATATTTGACAAAGGAACTAAAACCTTCCAATGGGAAAAAATACAGTCTTTTTAACAAATGGTGCTGGTTCAATTGGTGTTGAGCCTGTAGAAGAATGCAAATAGATTTGTCCTTATCTCCTTGTACAAAGTTCAACTCCAAGTGGATCAAGGACCTCCACATAAAGCTAGATACTCTAAAACTTATAGAGGAGAAAGTGGGGAAGAGCCTGGAACACATGGGCATAGGGGAAAATTTCCTGAACAGAACACTAATGGCATATGCTCTAAGATCACGAATCAACAAATGGGATCTCGTGAAACTCCAAAGGTTTTGTAAAGCAAAAGACATTGTGACTATGACAAAACGGCAATCAAGAGATTGGGAAAAGTTCTTTATCAGCCCTCTATCTGATAGGGGGCTAATATCTAACATCTGCAAAGAACTCAAGATTTTAGACTTCAGAATCAAATAGCCCTATTAAAAGATGGGGTACAGAGCTAAACAAAGAATTTTAAACTGAGGAATACCAAATAGATGAGAAGCCCCTAAAGAAATGTTCAACATCTTTAGTCATCAGGGAAATGCAAATCAAAACCACCTTGAGATTCCACCTCACACCAGTCAGAATGGCTAAAATCAAAACTTCAGGTGACAGCAGATGCTGGTGTGGATGTGGAGAAAGAGGAACATTTTTCCTTTGCTGGTGGGATTGCAAGCTGGCACAACTACTCTGGAAACCAGTTTGGTGGTTCCTCAGAAAACTGGACATAGCATTACCTGAGAACCCAGCTATACCACTCCTAGGCATATACCCAATAGATTCTCCAACATATAACAAGGACACATGCACCACTATGTTCATAGCAGCTTTATTTATAATAGCCAGGAGCTGGAAATAACCCAGATGTTTTTCAACAGAGGAATAGACACAGAAAATGTGGTACATTTATACCATAAAATACTACTCAGCAATTAAAAATCTATGAATTCATGAAATTCATGGGAAATGGATGGAACTAGAAAATATCATCGTGAGTGAGGTAATCCAATCACCATATGGATATTAGCCAGAAAGCTTCAAATACCCAAGATATACCACATGAAGCTCAAGAAGAAGGAAGACCAAAGTGTGGGTGCTTCTGTCCTTCTTAGAAAAGGGAACAAAATGCTCATGGGAACAAATATGGAGACAAAGTGTAGAGCAGCAACTGAAGGAAAGACCTTCCAGAGACTGCCCCGCCTGGGGATTCAGCCCATATACTGTCAACAAACTGCAACACTATTGTGGATGCTATGAATGCTTGCTGAAAGGAGTCTGATATACTGAGAGACCCTGCTAGAGTCTTGCAAATACAGAGTCGAATGCTCATAGCCAATCATTGGACTGAGTGTGGGGTCCCCAATAGAGGAGTTAGAGATAGGACTGAAGGAGCTGAAGGGGTTTGCAATCTTTTTTTTTTTTTTTTGGTTTTTCTCTGTGTAGTTCTGGCTGTCCTGGAACTCACTCTGTAGACCAGGCTGGCCTCAAACTCAGAAGTCTGCCTCCCTCTGCCTCCCAAGTGCTGGGATTAAAGGCGTGTGCCACACCGCCCAGCTGGGGTTTGAAATCTTATAGGAAGAACAACAATATCAACCAACTAGATCCCCCAGAGCTCCCAGGTACTAAGCCACCACCCAAGGGGTACACATGGCTCCAGCTGCATATGTAACAGAGGATGTCCTTGTCAGGCATCTGTGGGAGGAGAGACCCTTGGTCCTATGAAGGCTCAATCAATGCCCCATTGTAGGGAAATCAAGGGCTGGGAGGTGGGAGGGGGTGGGTGGAGGAATACCCTCATAGATACAGGGGGAGGGGCATGGGATGGGGGTTTCTGGGAGGGGGGCAACTGGAAAAGGGGATAACATATAAAATGTAAATAAAGAAAATATCCAATAAAAATAAAATAAAATAAAATAAAAAAAAGAGAGAAGAACTTTGTATGTTTGAGTCAGAGAACAGTAAGGTTATGTTTGCCAGACTGAAGATTGCAACAGATGTTGGAAGCCAGAGGAAGCATCTGAAATAAAAAAGGGGACAAATTATGTATAATTTATGTATGCACAAAAGGGTGGGATATATGTGATTGCCAATCTGGCAGGATTTGATATTAACCAGGAAACACACATCTACGTGTGTCTGGAGGATGTTCCTGAGGTTTTCCAGGGCATCTTGATCATGGGCTGAAGTCTGAGACTAGATTAAGAGTTGGGGAAGGAGGAAACTTTGCCCCTGGGAACCATGACTGCACTGGTTAGCTTTTGTCCACTCAATACAAGCTCAGATCATCTGGAAAGAGGAGCCCTCAGCTGGGAAAATGCCTCCATCAGATTGGCTTGTGGGAACAACTAGGGGACATTTCATGGGTGACTGATGCAGGAATGCTCAGTCCCATGTAGATCGTGTCATCACTGAACGGGTGGTTCTGGGTTATATGATAAAGCAAGCCTCTAAGATATATTTACTTATGGCACCTTCTCCAGTTCCTGCTTTGGCTTCACTCAGTGCTGGACTGTGCTTGAAACATGTGAGGCAAACGAACCCCTTCCTCCCGAAGATGCTTTTGGTTAGAACATTCGATGGCAACAATAGCAAGCACATTAGAACGAGCACTGGTCTTTCTCTGCTTTCTGATGGCAGACACAACGTGACCAGCTCCCTCATGATCCCACTGGCAGCTGGCCGGCCTTTCCCACATGATGGTCGCACGTCGGACTGTGAGCCAAACACACCCTTCCTTCCTTGCCTTGCCTCTGTCAGGTCTTTTGTCACAGCAAGAGGAAGAGGAACCGACATGATTGTTTTAGTTCATTTTTCTTTTTCTTTTCTTCTCTCTCTCTCTCTCTCTCTCTCTCTCTCTCTCTCTCTCTTTTTACAGCGCATGTACTTAGTTGATCATGACTTCTTTTTTTAATTTGATATATTCTTAATTTACATTTCATATGATTTCCCCTTTCCTGGCTCCCCCCTCAACGAAAGTCCCATAAGCCCTTTTCCCTCCCCCTGTTCTCCCATCTACCCCTTCCCTCTTCCCTGTTCTGGTATTCCCCTACACTGCTGCATTAAGCCTTTCCAGAATCAGGGGCCATTCCTTCTTTCTTCTTGGACATCATTTGATATGTGGATTGTGTCTTGGGTATTCCAAGCTTCTAGGCTAATATCTGCTTATCAGTGAGTGCATACCATGAGTGTTCTTTTGAGATTGGGTTACCTCACTTAGGATGATGTACTCCAGCTCCATCCATTTGTCTAAGAATTTCATGAACTCATTGCTTCTAATGGCTGAATAGTACTCCATCCAACCAACCCAACCAACAAAACCCAAACTACACAAACAAACGACACACACACACACAAAATCCCCACACCCTCTGTTTTTTTTTTAAAATAACAAATCTGAGAAAAGTAAAAGGTGGCCATTGTTCTTGGTGGAAAATGAGTAATGGGGAAGCCAGGCTGCTTCAGTGCTGATGATACGAGTCTGTGAGCAGCAAACTGTTCCAGAAGCTTCCTCCTCGTTAGCCTGGGTGATGTCTGGCATGACCCAACGACTAGCTCAGCCCCTCTTCTATCATCTAGTGGATTGTATTAAGCCACGTAAGCACAGTAATTTAATTACTGCTGCCCTGGATGAGCGATGCGCTCTAATCTTCTTGGACTAAAGAGGCTAAATGAGAAGCACAGGTTAGGTTGGCGTTTGACTTCCCTGAAGTGCCAGGATTCTAGAATTCAGATCATATTCCTGGAGAAAACCAAAGTCTGGCTGCCAAGTTTGCTAAATGCGCACAAAACAGTCCCGTGCCCATGAGTGTGCTGGGCGTACATTTCTTTTGCCAACTTGGCCAAAGCAAACACACACTCTCCTTTTCCAACTTGATGCTAAAGAACAGTCTTAGCCAGATCCCTGGAGGGCCAGTTCAGCGTGCCGACCAGCTTCCCTTGTGTGAGCCTCTCATCAAACATCAGCGTTAATTATGACTGATTAGATGAGTTGCATTTGTTGACAGAATAGCTAATGGAACTAATCAACTCCAATTTTTTTTCAACTTAATTTTGTAAATGTATTCCAACTGAAGCACCATGGGGTAGGGACTTTTCTTGTTGAAGCTCTTTATTAAGAAGAAGAAAGTATGGGATAAATAATTGTAGTCTTCTTAAATTACTTAGGCTAGAGCTTGATAAATTTTTTTTTCTAGAAGCTCTGGAACAGTCTGTAGAAGCTGACAGGGATTTTATGATACCATGAACCAGTGGGCTCAGCTGTTCTCTGTTACTGTTTGCTTTGGAAATGGTTGCTTAAGAATTTCTTATTTGGGACAGGGACTGTCACCAAAGAGCATGTTCCAGGAATATCATGTCTAAAAGTAAACTGAAAATCCATATTTCTTGGTCAATTAGCTGACATCAAATACACATCCTTCTGTTCAAAAGTGGACATCTGTTGCTTGAGTTGGAACACTGTTCTACTGGCATCCAGGCTTGTGAATTAACATGGACACTTTCTCACATGCACAATAGAATTGTGCCCTGAACTCAACAGCTTTCCTCGACAATTGTAAATATTCTAATTTAACAAAACAAAACAAAAACAAACTAGCCATTTATTTTAGTTCTTAAATTCAACCCAAGAGCCATTTTGAAGTTTCCTTAAAGGTATGCTTTTATAGCTGGGCAGGTGGTGGCAGTGCACGCCTATAATCCCAGCACTCAGGAGGCAGGGGCAGGGGCAGAGGCAGAGGCAGAGGCAGAGGCAGAGGCAGAGGCAGAGGCAGAGGCAGAGGCAGAGGCAGAGGCAGAGGCAGAGGCAGAGGCAGAGGTAGATCTCTATGAGTTTGAAGTCACCCTGTTTACAGAGTGAGTTCTAGGGCAGCTAGGGCTACATACAGAGAAACCCAGTCTGGAAAAATAAAATCAAACAAAAAAAAATCAAAAGTATGCTTTCCTTTTCATTATTCTGTCATCACACCCCACAACAATACACACACACACACACACACACACACACACACAATTGTTTTTGTGTGCTCACATGGGATATGGGAAGACCTGGGATTTCTATAGTTCAATTATGGAAGTTAGAGTAGAGTTGGTGAAAAGGTCATGAAGCATGTGCCTTTTATCTTTACTGTCATAATTGAAATAATTTAGTTGTACAATGTTTGCTCTGGAATGAGTGAAGGTTTGTACTTTATTCTTGGCATAACTTATACTTGTGAGCTGGCATTGGAACAGAGATGTCTGAAATGTCACCTTTGATGACTGTCATCTTGTCCCAGGCAGGTGCTGTTATAAACCTCCTGCTTTGGAGACCTCTTGGGGGAGCGACAGTTAGCGGTCCAGAGAGGGTGCAGATATATACATACGTGCACACTGCATGATGACAAAGCATAGCGATTGGAGACTGAGAGACATGGGCTCCACTGTTATTCTAGCTTCCTGAATAGAGAAAGCATATGAAAGAAGGAAAGCCAGCTGTCCACTCCCTATGAGACAATTTCAAAACAAACGTCATCGTTGAGGTGTTTCTTCCTGCCCCATCTTGCCTCCCCTACCCCTCACTTACCACCTGACTGATCTGTAATGCAGTAAACGGAGTTATATGCTGGGGGAGTTCTCATTCAAACACATTCTACTCAAGAATCACATCTATGTTCAAGTCGTAAACAGAAGGGAAGGGGTCAGAATGTCAGGTGCATGAGAAAGGGTTAAACTTCCAAACAGCAGAGGAGACTGCTCAGTGGGTGAAGTCTTGCCTGCAAGGAGGGGGACCAGAGATCAGATCCTCAGTGCTCAGATCAAAAACAGAGTGTGGCGGTGTGTACCATGATCTCAGCACTTGGAGGCAGAGGGTCCAAGGGCCAGCCAGTTTAGACAATTAATGACCTCCAGGTTCTTTAGAGATCCTGTCTAAAAAACCAAAAACCAAAACAAACCACAGTACAACAAAACAAACATCCTTCCCCAACCCTCCAAACAAACAAACACCAAAAAAAAAAAAAAAAAAAAAAAAGAAAAAAAGAAAAAAAAAAAAAAAAGAAATCAAAACCAAAACCAAAAAAACCACAAAACTATGGAAACCAATGGAGGAAAACACCTAATGTTGATCTTTAACCTGCACAGTTGCACACATAGATAGGCTCATGTACTCCACATACATGTACATTACATACCTGAATACACACAAAAGTTTAAAAGAAAGGTCTTTCTGAGAACATTACCCACTCCTCCAAAAGCAGAATTCTGTTTTATGGATGTGGGAGAGTAGAGTAACTTAAAATTTTAACATCATAGAAAGCAGTCATGTATATATCTTTTGGGGGGAAAATGTGGTTTAGTTGCTGGGCATGTGTGTTTTATCCAGCTGTCATAAGGCTCAGCATGTTTGCTGTACCTCTTATATAGCTAAGCTGAGGCCTTGTGCATTACTTCTTTTTCTGTAATAAAATATTTAACTGGTGTTCTGTTCAGAAAATTTCCCCCTAAGCCAATGTCCTCAAGGGTCTTCCCCAGTTTCTTTTCTATTAGTTTTAGTGTGTCTGGTTTTACGTGGAGGTCCTTGATCCACTTGGAGTTGAGCTTAGTGCAAGGAGATAAGAGTGGATCAATTCTCATTCTTCTGCATGTTGACCTCCAGTTGAGCCAGCACCATTTGTTGAAAAGGCTATCTTTTTTCCACTGGATGTTTTCAGCTCCTTTGTCAAGACCAATTGGCCATAGATGTGTGGGTTCAATTCTGGGTCTTCGATCCTATTCCATTGATCCACCTCCCTGTCACTGTACCAATACCATGCAGTTTTTAACACTACTGCTCTGTAGTATTGCTTGAGGTCTAGGATATTGATTCCCCCAGAAGTTCTTTTACTGTTGATAATAGTTTTAGCTATCCTGGGTTTTTTGTTATTCCAGATGAATTTGAGAATTGCTCTTTCTAACTCTATGAAGAACTGAGTTGGGATTTTGATGGGGATTGCATTGAATCTGTATATTGCTTTTGGCGAGATTGCCATTTTAACTATATTAATCTTCCATGAGCATGGAAGATTTTTCCATTTTCTGAGGTCTTCTTCAATTTCCTTCTTCAGAGACCTGAAGTTTTTGTTATATAAATCTTTCACTTGTTTGGTTAGAGTCACACCAAGATACTTTATATTGTTTGTGGCTATTGTGAAGGGTGTCACAAGTCATTAGAGAAATGCAAATCAAAACAACCCAGAGATTTCACCTCACACCAGTCAGAATGGCTGATTAAAAACTCAGAAGACATCAGGTGTTGGTGAGGATGTGGAGAAAGAGGAACACTCCTCCACTGCTGGTAGGACTGCAAGCTGGTACAACCACTCTGGAAATCAGTCTGGCATTTCCTCAGAAAACTGGACATGATACTTCCAGAGAACCCAGCCATACCACTCCTGGGAATATACCCAGAAGATTCCCCAGCATGCAATAAGGATACATGCTCCACTATGTTCATAGCAGCCTTATTTATAATAGCCAGAAGCTGGAAAGAACCCAGATGTCCCTCAACAGAGGAATGGATACAAAAAATGTGGTATATACACACAATGGAATACTATTCAGCCATTAGAAACAATGAACTCATGAAATTCTTAGAGAAATGGATGGAGCTGGAGAACATCATACTAAGTGAGGTAACCCAGTTTCAAAAGAATACCCTTGGTATGCAGTCACTGATAAGTGGATATTAGCCTAGAATCTTGGAACACCAAAGACATAATTCACATACCAAATGATGTCTGATAAGAAGAAAGAAGTGGACACTGGTGCTGGAAAGGATCAAAGCATCAGTGTAGGGGAATACAAGAACAGGGAAGTGGGAAGGGCTGGATGAGGGAGCAGGGAGAGGGAAAAGGGCATGTGGGACCTTTGGGGGCTGGGGAACCCTAAAAAGGGAAATGAATTGTAAATATAGAATATATCCAATAAAAAAGAATAAATAATTATATATTGGGATCTAGATTTAAAAAAATATTTAACTAACAGCAACTCAAGGAGGAATTATTTATGTTGGTTTACAGTTCCACAGGCATAGACTGCATCATGGTGGGAAAGACATGACACGGTGGCAGGGGCAGGACAGGGTTGATCACCCTGTAATCTACACACAGCAATCAGAGAAAGTAGGAAATAGGGCGTGGCTCAAACCCTCAAAGTCTGCCTCCCTCTTATATACTAGCCAGACTGCACTTCGCTAAGTGGGGTCACCAATTGGGGTCAAATAGTCAATTACATGAGAGTATGGGTAATGTATTTCATTCAAACAATCTGCTTCTTAAGCTTTGAGACTTCAAAGAATGGGTACAAAGGTATTGAGAGCTTTCTGTGCTATGCTGGATAGTTTTATGTTAACTTGATAAAAACTAAATTCATTTCAGAGGAGGGAACCTCAAAATACCTCCATACAATTGGGCTGTAGGCAAGCCTGTAAGGCTTAAATTAGTGATTGATAGAGAGGGGCACACCAGCCCATTGTGGGTGGTGCCATCAAAATGCTTCTGAATACATGCTGAAATGCATACTGAAGAAGCCAGTACTCATCACTCCTGCATGGCTTCTGTATCAGTTCCTGTCTCCAGACCCATGACCTACTTGAGTTCTTTTTCTGACTTCCTTCAGTGATGAACAGGGACATGGAAGTGTAAACCAAATAAACCCTTTCCTCCCCAAGTTGTTTTGATCATGGTGTTCCATCACAGCGATAGTAGCTCAACCAAGACATATGCTTAGGGTATATCTTTAATTGTAAATCTTTGTCTTAGTGATCTACCATTTTTTTAGCTGTAGAGGCCCCTGTCTCCTGTAGTGGACTGTTTCTTCTAGCCTTCTTTCTGCTAATGGACCTCTCTCCAGAGCTCCAGCCCCTTCCTAGAGGTAACCTCACAGGGAGAGGGGAGCACATAGACAGTTGGACTGGTGATTTCAACTGCGGTGGCCTGCCTGTGCTAGGCTCATCTGAGAATCCTGCAGGGAGGCTGCAGGATTTTGGAGTGGTCATGTGTTGCAGACTGTGCCTCCACAAGGCTGTACTCCTGGCGGGTGGTAGAGCCTATAAGAAGCAAGAAAGAAATAGACTGGATAAAATTAGGTCATTAAGGATGTATCCTCAATGGAGGTCAGGTCTCTGGTTCTTTCTTTCTCTTTGCATTCTGGATGCCACATGTTCCTGTCCTGTCCATCACAGGCCTCAAACAACCAGGTCAAACAACCTGGTATGAAACATTTGAAACCATGAGCCAAAATGATTCTCTTTCTCTTTCAGATTTGTTTAATTGTACATGTATATCCCTTGGAGCTTAGGATGGTTTTAAGCTGCCTGGTGTGGGTGCTTGGCATGAAATTCTGATCCTCTGAAAGCAGTATGTATTAGTAATTGCTGAGCCATCTCGCTAGTCCATTTTCATTTGGGTTATTTCAAGTATATGATCCTAGCAGTGAACGACATATCCCATAATATGCATCAGCTTCCCCCTCTTTGGTATTTGATATCTGTTGCAATTAGAGGTTCAGGTTTTAATTTTAAGCACAAGCCAAATTGGCACTTCTTGTCTAAAAAAGTCTGAAGTCTCTGCAGTAAGGTATCTTGGGTAGACTGATGTATCCCCTTTGGTGGCTGTGGACTGTAAGGGGAAGTTCAGCTGGGCCAGGAGAGATAACTGAGCTTGCCTGGATGGGAGTGAAGCCCCACACCCCATAGCACGTCTGAGCAGAAGCAGCAGTCCAGCTACTGCCCAGACCACAGATGTGGCAAGCAGTGCACGGGGTCCTGAGGACAAAGCAGAAGTATAAGAGTTGGAGGGAGATTAAACCTGGGCCGCGGAGTCCAGTTAGGACAGACATCTGAAAAGGACCTCTAGCCATTCAGTGATATGTGAAAAAGCAACAATACTGAATAGCTAAACTGGCCTAGAGATATTTAAAAAACTCTCTTTTGTTTGTTTGTTGGAGAAAAAGTGGTCAAAACTGAAACCACAAATTAACAAAACAATACCTGAAGGATTCTGTTTACTGTTTACTAGAAAAATGAATTCAGAATTGGGGCAACTGCTCCAATTGGTAAGAGCACTTGCAAAGAAAAAAAAAAAAAAGGACCTGAGTTTTGAAACACTGCCACCCACATCAAAAACCAAACGGGGCTGTGTGTCTGTAACACCACCATTAGGACTGGAGACAGGAGGATCCTGAGAGTTAAGTGGCAGGCTAGCTAAGCTGACTTGACAAGTTTCTAGTTCAGCTAGAGACTCTGTTGGGAGACAGTTAAGGTTAAGAGTAACCTGATACCTGCTCTGGCTTTCCCATGCACCTACACACCCATGTGAACACAGACACACAGACACACAAACACATAAACACACACACACACACACACAGAGACAGAGCGAGAAACACACACACACACACACACAGATAGGCAAAGCTGGACACACACACATGTACACACAAGACACATAGACACAGAGATATCAGAGAGAGAAACAGACACAGAGACAACTGGCACACACACAGTCACAGAGACGTACACAGACATAGACACATTCCACTCCAACCACACCCCCACAGCCCCTTCCCCCCATACACATACAAACAAACAAAACACTTACCAGAAGCAACTCAGAGAAGGAAAGGTTAACTTTTCTTACAGTTGGAAGATAGAGTTCATCTCAGGAGATGAGGCAGGAGCATGGTCACATTGCACATGTGGTCTGGAAGCAGAGAATGGCGGGCGAGTGCAGGAGCTCCACTCACTTTCTCTTTTGTATCAAATCCAAGACCAGAGAGTGGTGCCAACTACATTCAAGGTCAGTCTTCTCTCCCCAGTTAAACATCTCTGAAAGTGTTTCCATCGACACCCCCAGAAGAGTGTCTCCTACATATTTCCAAATACAATCAAGTTGACAATGTTGACAAACCATCACATATATTCAATAGATTTTTATTATAGAATTGTTCTCTGTCCTCAGTTGTTAGTAAAACCCATAGCTAGCTATTATTCATCACATAAACATTCCTTGTACCTGGCTACCCCTCTTTGGTTATTGGGCCAATATTGACTTACAGGAGAGCGTCAAGTTACTGCAAAGACAAGATGTATCCACTTGCATAAGAAGGGGTAGATAAATTTGCTGGAAGTGTGCTCTTGGAATTTGTGGCTTAGAATACTTAATTTCATAGCTTGTCACATTGTCTCATGGGACTGTGGCACTTCCAGTAATTTGCAAGAATACATGGTCCCAAAGATCTTGTATCAGGGATAAAATGTATTGCATTAGATCAGAATGTCCCACAGAAAGCCCTTCACCATCAGGACCAGAATTCTAACTAGCGTGATTAAATATGCTCTGGTATCTATCAATTTATTTTAAAACTTTGGATGAAGGTATTTGCCTGAGAAGTATATATGTGTTATTTAAAGACAACATGCTGAAGGATTAAATATTGGGAAAACACAATTGCAAACTCTAAGTCTTCCATTCACTGATAAACTTGGCAAAGGATTTGTTTTATCCCTCCTATTTACATTCCATACTTTAGTTAATGACTCAGAATATCCCTAGGTTTAGAACAGTGTTTACCTATTAACACAATTTCTTGCCAAGCACATTTATTATGCAAATTGTTACACTGGCCCATTCTTCATCTGCTAGTTATATTCGATATAAAAGGGAAAAAGCACCTTGTCTCTCGTTCTCTACAAATCCTTTGCAATCTACGAGAGATGCAAAGACTTTTGAGATTGAATAAATTTGTTATTAACATTAAGGGACGTCTTTTGCTTAAAATATTTAGGATTTTGTCTTTACCGTTTGTAATTACATTCCTTAGTTGCTCAGGGACTTGGTGAGGAAGATGAGTGACAGGTGATGCTCTCAGGAGTCATCTCACTGGCTCTTTGTCCCAGTCCTGGAGATGACTTGTTTCAAAGGAGACAGGTCAGTAAGCAGAGAAGACAACAGAAAAGAACTTAAGTGAAATAGAAGAAAGCCAGAGTTGGTTTCTTCATCCATTTCATGTATGTTAGTGATCATCTATTTTGCTGGGGTCATAAAGATAAAGTTTCTGTCTCCTGGATGTTTAGTCTCATGAGGAACAAGGTATATAATAATGAAATTTTTTTCCAGATGTGCACAATTTTAATATCAATTAAAATTCAATTCGGACACTCTGGTCTTTATTATGTTTTCCCTGAGACATGGTTTCATGCAGCTCAGACTGGCCCCTATCTTAACATATTGACAAGGATGACCTTGATCTCCTGATTTTCTTGATTTTATCACCTAAGTGATGGGGGTATAGACATGTACTCTGCTTACGTCTATGCTGGGGGCTGAATCCAGGATGTTGTGTATGTTAGGTAGATACTCTACCAACTGAACAAAATCCCCAGACACCTTCTCCCTCTATCTTTTAGGGACAGTATCTCATTATTACTCAAGGAGGCCTTGAACTCATTATGTAACTGAGATTGGCCTTGAACTCCTGACCCTTCTGTCTCCATCTTCTACGTGTAGGGATTACAGACAGCTGTAGATTCAAGAAGTGCTTGGTAGACTGCTTGACCGGCATGAATAAAACCCTGAGCTTGATCCTCAGCATCACACAGACCAGGCCTGAGATGTGTGCATATCATTTCAGCACTGAGGAGGTGGCAACAGGACATCTTTATCATCACAGCGAGTTTGAGGCCAGCCTGGACTCTGTGAGACCTTGTCTCAAGAGTTCTTGTTGACTTAGAGAGATAGTTCAGTGGTTAAGAGCACTGGCTGCTTTTCCAGAGGTCCTGAGTTTCATTCTCAGCAACCACATGGTGGCTTACAACCATCAACAATGGGTTCTGATGTCCTCTTCTAGTGCACAGGGATACCTGCAGATAGAGCACTCATACATTAGATAAATAAATTCATTAAAAAAAGACTTCTCGTCATTCCCCATCCCTTCCCTCTTGGTTCAATGTCTTCAGTGCTCTTGGATTTCTCAGTGCCAGTAATTTCCAGTCACTATTCTGAAAGAGTCTATCCCAAATGCCATGACCCTGAACTCTGAAATCTAGAAAGAGTCAACTTCCTATAACAAAAATCCAGAAAGACTACAATAATGAAAGCTGAAACCCCTAAACCATATTCCTGACTCCTGGTCCTTGCTGTCTCTTCCAAACCTACTTTCTCTCAACATCCCTTGATATTTATATTTTCTTTGGGAAACCTCTTTGCATCTTGAATAAAACGACTTCTAGTCTATCAGAATATAAGTCACTCCTATGTACTCCGAGTGGGTAGACCTTCAGGCTACAGAGGACAGAGTTGTCTTCAAATTTTTCATAGAATTTGTGCTACAAAAGAGAATAGCATGCCATCCATAATAAATCGGGTAATTAGAATTGTTTTGAAAATATATTTATAATTGAAATCTATGTAAGCTGTGTGGTTTTATTTTTACTTATCTATTTTAAGTAAACATTTCAAAAAATAAAATCTCGCAGCTCCTTAAAGTAATAAATAAAATATGGTAAAATCAGATGATATAATTCACGTGAAAAAGTAGGGTGAGAGGAATTTAAACAGAGAATATATGTAATCTTGTGAAACAAAGATTGTATATCTATGTGATACAAACATCTTTAGGATGTTATAAGCAAATATGTTGTATATCTATATGACACAAACATCTTTAGGATGTTATAAGCAAACATATTTTAAAAATTTAAAATGTACTTTATTATATTATTTTAGCTTTATGCCCAAGCATTAATGTATTTATATTCCTTTTTCTTTTTCACTGAAGTAACTCTCTGCTAATTACCACAACCCAAATCGCCCTCTGCTGCTGTCTTCTCGTAGACGGAACAAGTGTGTATTTTGTGATGTGACTATAGTATCTCCAGTGAAGGCAGTTTTATTGCATTAAAAATATCCATACTTTATGTAACAAAACAACCTCAAAATTGGTAGAACAATTGCACAAATAATAAGTAGCGTGTAGAAAACTAGGTCATTTAGCATTAATTCGTAGAGAAAATAGTTCTGTTCCAGAATAGGACTGAGAGGTGCAGTTAGTGCTCGTCATTTCTCTCCTCTGGAAGGAGTAGTGACTGATGGCTGTCCTCCATGTCTTCCTTGACTGCCTGGACTCTGTGTCAGTGAACACTAGAAGAGCAAATGAAAGAGGTCCTTGAGGAGTTCTGAGTGACACATTTGGATGAAGGTCTGGGGTGAGTGGGAGCTATGTGTCCCCTCACAGTGAGAGGCCAACAGAGTGTGGCATGTACCCTAGTTACCCACCCTCAGCAGGAGACTTGCAGCTTCTCAGCTTCACTGAGGGAAACATCTTAAAATATAAAACCAGGAGGTGCAGCTTGACTCTGACCCTCCCTGCTGTGTGGCTGGCACTTGCATGTCTCAGAAGAACTGGTGTCCTGAGTTCCAACTGGACCCTTCTCCAGGGCCTTGAACACATGCTCTTGGGGATTCATGATAGAGATGGGAAAGTATTTTTTTTTTAAATCTGGAGAAAATTCTGCTGTGTGAGTCAGTATATATAGGACAGAAAAATCATAGTTCTAATGTTTACTTTTCATACATTAGTATTGACTATTCTTCAACACTTAAAAAAAATCAGAAAATCTTACATTGAGATTGTTCCAGTTTCCTGGGTTTTCCTATCAATCAAGGAACCTATCAGTGGGCCTAATATTCTGGTCAGAACTCTGTCACAGTTCTGACAACTGGCTGGAGCTGAGCAGCCATCATTGAGGCTGTCAATGCGAGGATACTCAGTTCTTCCAACATCCTGCAGCAAAACTCCTCAGCAGTGTCACTTCAGGAACCCCCAGGGCGCCTTCTGCCGACATCCCCCTGGCCACCTTCATTTCTGTCACTTACTTTCATCCTTTCAGATCAGTGAGTTGCAAAGTGGGAACGTATTGGAACACACTGGAGATTCTGTATATCTCAGCTGCAACTAAGTGCATTCTTTTGTCTACAGTAGAGGTGTGTGTGTGTGTGTGTGTGTGTGTGTGTGTGTGTGTGTTGTATAGGCCAGAAGACAGCCTTAGGTGACATCTACTTTCTTGTCTTTGAGAGAGGCTATCTCATTGGAAGTCAGGGAGTAAGCTAGACTGGTTAGTCAGTGAGCCCCAGGGATCAACCTGTTTCCACTTCCCCAGTGATAACCTTCAAGAGCTGACCACTGTGTCTAGCTTTTGGAGTTGAGTCGTATTAGGAGAATCTCATTTTTTTAATATTTATTTATTTTTTTGATTTTCTATACTTTGTTTACATTCCGAAGGCTTTCCCTTTTCCCAGTCCCCCCTCACCATATGTCCCATATGTCCTCTCCCCCCCAGCCCCCTATCCCCAAACAGCACCCCACCATTTCTCTGTTCTGTTCTGGTACTCTCCTACAAAACTGGATCCAGTCCTTTCAGGACCAGGGTTGTCTCCTTCCTTCTTCTTGGGAATCTTTTGACTTGCTAATTGTGTCTTGAGTATTCAGAGCTTCTGGGCTCATTAATATCCACTTATCAGTGATTGCATTTCATGTGTATTCTTTTGTGATTGGGTTAACTCACTTAGGATGATATTTTCCAGATCCAACCATTTGCCTACAAATTGCATGAATTCATTATTTTTAATTGCTGAGTAGTATTCCATTGTATAAATATACCACATTTTCTGTATCCATTCCTCCTTTGAGGGACATCTGGGCTCCTTCCAACTTCTGGCTATTATAAATAAGGCTGCTATGAACATAGTGGAGCATGTGTCTTTATTGTATGCCGGGGAATCCTCTGGGTATATGCCCAGGAGTGGTATGACAGGGTCCTCTGGAAGTGACATGCCCAATTTTCTGAGGAACCGCCAGACTGGTTTCCATCTTGCAGTCCCACCAACAGTGTAGGAGTGTTCCTCTTTCTCCACATCCTCACCAGCACCTGTTGTCTCTAAATGGGACCAAAACAGTAATTCTTGTTCAGGGTGACTAGATGGCAGCATTGATTACTTTCTTTCCTTCTAATTATTATTATTTTTTGAGATGATTATTATGATTTCATCATTTTCTTCTTTCCTTTCCTCCCTCCATATCCTCCCATAAAACTATTCTTTCCCTCTTTCAAATTCATAACGTCTTTTCCATTAATTTTTATCATACACACATATACACGCATACTATATATATATATATATATATATATATATATGTATGTATGTGTATATATTAGAGATACACTCATACTCATATTCCTAAAAACATAAATACAGACAGCTTAGTCTGTATAATGTTATTGTATGTGTGTTTTCAGGGATGACTATTTTGTATTGGATAACCAGTACCAAACAGTGTGCACTTCCCTGGGGAAGACTATTTCTCCCACTCTCAGCATTCCTTAGTCACCTGTTTTTTTTTTTTTTTTTTTTTTTTTGGTTTTTTGAGACAAGGTTTCTCTGTGTAGCCCTGGCTGTCCTGGAACTCACTCTGTAGACCAGGCTGGCCTCGGACTCAGAAATCCACCTGTCTCTGCCTCCCAAGTGCTGGGATTAAAGGCGTGCATCACCAGTGCCCGGCTACCTGTATTCTTTATATAGAGGTAAAGTCTCCTGAGCTTCCCTTCCATATGTGTGTCTACTGTTATCATCTTTATACAAGTCATGTTTAGGCAGCCATTTAGGTAAGACTTTGTTGGTACAGATTCTGATATTTCTAGGAAACACAATCTCATAGTAAAGTCCCTATCTTCTGGTTCTTACAATCTTTCTGCCCACCTGATTTCTGCAGTGATCCCTTAGCCTTTGGTATAGACATTCATTGTGCTGGGACTGGTCTCTACATCTCTGCATTTTTTTCTTCGAAATAGTGTTTCTCTGTGTAGCTCTGGCTGTCCTGGAAATCACTCTGTAGACCAGGCTGGCCTCGAACTCAGAAATCCACCTGCCTCTGCCTCCCAAGTGCTGGGATTAAAGGTGTGTGTCACCACTGCCCAGCCACAACTCTGCATTTTTATTGGTTATTATTTTCTATAATGGTCTCCATCTGTTGCAAAGAGAAGTTTCCATGATTGGAGTGAAGACTACATTTATCTGTGAGTGTGACATAGGCAGGGATTATGCTAGTGTAGTAAAGTGGTAGTTTTATGTTCTTTCAGGATCTGTAACCTCACTAGCCCTGGATAGTTGTCCATGGTTCCAATATGAGACACAATTGCCCTCTTGTTGAGTTGGCCTTAAGTCCAGTTAGAGCATTATTGGTTACTGCCACGGTATTGGTGCCACTACTGAAACATCAAGATTTTTTTGTGTCATTCTGGTCCTTTTTAAAGTTCAGAGGTGACTGATCAATTTCTTACATTGTTTCTCCATGAGTCATTGTTCTTCTCCTTATGATCTATGCCAAAAAAAATTGCAGGTTCCTTGCCTCTTCTCAGCATGGTCTATACAGTGAGCTCTAGGCCAACCAAAGCTCCACAGTGAGATCCTGTGTCAAAAACCAAAGCAAACCACCACCACCACCAGCAAATAAAATGGATTTATTTTCTTTTTTCTTAAATCCCTGGTGTTTGGGGCTTAGGAGATACACAGGCTGTGCTGCCACCAGTGATGAGTAGTATCTAGTCTTTAAACCATTGATAGACCCCAAAGACTACATATTCTTGCTATTTGAATTTCTCTCTCTTACAAAGCAGAGGAGAGTTATGACTGATATCCATGATGTCTTTCTGTCTCTGTCTCTCTCCCGTATTGTGCAAAGTGTAATTTTTTGACTGGCAAAGGAAGATGCATCTGTAGAGAGTATGCATGCCATAAGAACATCCTTTGTAAGGCCCATAAAGAGACAAGATGTCAATTTAAAACCTCATCTGTCACAAGCATTTTCAATCTTGTCATGATTTATGAAATACTGTAAATTCCAATCACTCTGGACCATAATATCCTGGCAGCAACTTCAATAGCCAAACTTTCATCTAAAAATATGATCTATAGGCAGAATAAAACTTTCAGAGAGGGAGTGTCGTTTAATAGGTTGAACTATTATCTGGTGATCATAAAGGAAAGTTTTCTCAAGGATGGGTTTCAATACTAGCCATAGACTCTGCTATTTGAACAGAACTGCTGAGGAGTATTAGGAAGAAGTGGCAAAAGGGTACCCTGGCAGGTTGCGAACAAGGTATACCACTAAGTGATCACACCACGCAAGAGGATCATTGGGAGAGGGAGAGAGAGCAAAACGCCTTCTGGGAATGGGGAAGAGTTAGAGATGAGATAGAGATAGGGATAGAGAGATAGAGATAGAGGGAGGGAGGGAGGGAGAGAGAGAGAGAGAGAGAGAGAGAGAGAGAGAGAGAGAGAGAGAATCTGGGGAAGGCAGGATCTTTTAAAAGGATAAGTGTGTCACATAGTAGAAATATGCAAACTTGGTAGTAACGGTGGTAGCGACTTGGCTGAGGCCAGTGATAAAGTAAGCTGCTGGTGCTGTGCTGCTGAAAGGCAGGTTGGTGGAGCTCCTAATTTACAAGGGGGAAATACTGGCCTGCTATTTCCTGGGAGTCTTGGGAGTGAGTTCAAGGATCATATGTAAAAATGTACCTGTGGGAGAATAGAACTACTCTTTGCAACCAGCTATCCAAGCTTCTCCTTGTTGTTTTCTCCTCCAGAAAGATAGCCACAGTTTTGTGGGAAAAGACAGCTCTGCCCATCAGTCAGGAGAGCTAGTCCGATATGCAGTGGACTGGCAAATTTAGGATGCTGGAAAAGTGGAACAAAAGAGAAGAAAAGAGAAAGGAGGTGGGTGGAGACTATTAGTTAAGGCTGTGTCCAACTGATTCTTCTTATATTTTGATAGCAATATGTACAGACTTTCCTACATCATGTTGCCAGTGGTGCTAGATGCTCGGTTCTTTTTCTTTGTTCCTTTCTTTCATTGTTTCTTTTTTTTTCTTTGTCTCTCTTTGTTTCTTTCTTTGTTTTTCTTTCTTTGATTGTTTCTCCATCTTTGTTTCTTTGTTTCTTTGTTTCTTTGTTTCTTGTTTTTGAGATAGAGTCTCACTATGAATCTCTGGCTGGCATGTGGCTCACCTGGTAGAGCAGGCTGACTGAGCTCACAGAGACCCTTCTGCCTTTGCCTCCTAAATGATGGATTAAAGGACTGTGACCCTATGCCTGGCTCTTCTTCTTTCTTGAGGCAGGGTATCACGTAGTTCAGCCCAGCCTTCAACTTGAAATGTAGGAAAGTCTTGAACTCCCGATTCTCCTGCCTGAGTGCTGGGACTACATTCATGAATGTACCTCCACATCCAGTATCTGTTGTGATCGAATTAAAACCAGCGCTTTTTGAGTTCAGGGCTAGCACTCTCCTAATGCGATACACCCCCAGCCCCTGACATGATGGATTTCCGGAACAAATGTGACATTTAGGATTCCACAGCTGTTCTTTCATCAGAGATGTAAACCATCACCTTCAACTCTGATGTTACCAGATTCTAGAAAATTTACCTTAGTAGTGCTTCTAATGCAGGCGCCAGTGGAATGAAGGGCTGGCAATAAAGACCACAGATTCAGAATTTTATTTTATTATACTTTTCAAAAATTTTAAGTTTTTGGTTTAAAATACAATTACATAATTGTCCTCTCTCTTTCCTCCATACAGCCCCTTGCATAAACTCTTATCCTTGCTCTCTTTCAAATTCATGACCTCTGACCTCTGGCTTATTTTTGTTTAATTGTTCACACACACACACACACACACACACACACACACACATCACACACATACTATAAGATAAACAATAGGATATCCCTGCCCTGGGAAGATTATTTTGTGCTCTCAGCATTCCTTAGCTACCTGTTTTTCTTTGTCTTAGTTTGGGACCCTGTGAGATTATGCCTCTGTGCTTGTATACTTTTTGGTGTCATTCTTTCAGCCTTGTTAGGTAGCCATGTTGTTGAGACTTCATGGGTATAATGTCTCTGTCACTTCTAGGAAATGACATCTTACAGAAAATTTCCTGTCTCTCTGGCTCTTGCAGCCGTTTCATCCCCTATTTTATGGTGTTCCCTGACTCTTGGGTGCAGGAGCGGTGCTATAGATGGATCAGTTGCTATGGGCATTGTTCGATCACTTCTTCATAGTTTGATTGGTTGTACTTTCTGATATGGTCTTGTTTGTTGCTAAGAGATGTTTCTTGGTTGAGGGAAGAGAGCTGCAGAGAAACCTCAGGGAAAGGAAGGTATTGTTTCTGCCAGAGGTTGGGATTGCCTCACCCCAGGCTTTCTCTTAGACTCCGTCTTTTCAAGCTTTCCCTGTGGTCAGATGCAGTCAAGGGACCTCTCCACACTCAGGTAAGGGGGAGAGGATATGGGACATCTAGTGTGCAGGGAAAGGTGAATTTATAATGAGTTGTCAGCCTTGGGAAAAAGCTGTTTGGAAGTGGTATACATTTAAAAGGGAAACGATAATATACATTTGAAAGGCTATGAAATATGTATTTGAAAACAAAGGCCATACAGTGTTTGTTCTAAAGAACTGAGGGAATCATGACATTCTATGAAGTTGCCATGATTGTCCAAGAGAGTAAAAAAAATTTTTTTTGTTTTTTTTTGGATTTGGTATTTTCGAGACAGGGTTTCTCTGTATAGCCCTGGCTGTCCTGCAACTTACTCTGTAGACCAGGCTGGTCTCAAACTCGGAAATCTGCCTGCCTCTGCCTCCCAGAGTGCTGGGATTACAGGCGTGTGCCAATACAGCCCGGCTCAAGAGAGTAAAATTTAAAGACAGTTTTTGTTAATTGATTCTTTAGTGATAAGGGAAGTTTTTCTTGCTTAGTGGGGCAAAGTCTCTCTTGCCCTATCTTCATTAGCCTTGTGTCCCCTTCATGTAGTATTTTGCAGTCTCTCTTGCCCTACATTAATGGCCTGAATTTCCCTCCATAAAGTTTCATCTAGAGTAGCTACTTGCAGAACATATTGAGTAACATTTTCCTTTCTGCCAGAAAGAAATTTTATTTAAAGGCAGTAAATTCCGTGATGCAGCACACCATGGGAAGCCATTTTTTTTTTTTTTGTGTGTGCTCTGGCAGTATTGAACTTTACTGCAACTTTGTTTATAGAAGGCACTCACAGGTGAATAATCCTGTCCCATCTTGATGTCCTAGAAATGGCTAACCAGTGGTGAAGAAAAACTATGTCAGACAGAATTAAACAGGCAAGGAAGACTTTACTCACAGAACGGGAGTCAAGACTGTTGCAATCGGGGACAAAGAATGACATCAATGATTATAGGAGGAGCATCTGGGGACACACAGCTCAAAGGCAGGGAGAGAAAGTCCATGAGGGAGTTGAAAACAGTAGCATTGAAAGATCCCTCACTTTTATACCCTTTCAGTGGAATGGAGTGGGAAGTCCTGTACTGTATAGTTTGGACTGGGATGCGACAAGGAACTTGGAAGAGCAAGGTATTGGGCAAGACCATAAAGTAGAGTGCATGAGGCCCCTGCACAAAAGGGGTTTGCCCTACTGTTTGAGGAGAGAGAGAGAGAGAGAGAGAGAGGGAGAGAGAGAGAGAGAGAGAGAGAGAGAACTAGCCACAGGTGCTACAGTGGGGGACTGCCTGATCTCCTAGATTATATAATCTGGCTGGTTGGAAAGATGAGCATCTTGAAAGGGGCAAGCCATGACCTAACAGATGTAAACTTCCAAGAGGAGTTTGTTTGGCTTCAGGATAAGGCAGGGGAATGGGTGGAGAGTGAAACTCACAATGCCTTCCACAAAACTTGTAAGTCTAACATAGGAGAACAAACCTATTGTAAAGAAACAAAACAAAACAAAACAAAACAAAACAAAACAAAACAAAACAAAACAAAACAACTCTTCCCCATCCCCCAGGCTTATGAGAACTCACTTGAATTACCAGTACAGGTGGGTCCAAATGCCCTGTGGCTCATTGCAGTTACAAAATACACACCCAAGGGTGGAGACTTAAGATGCGAATGTGATGCATATAATTGTATTAAATAGATATAAAATGGAGAGAACAGAGGAAGCTTCACTATGGAAAAGAGACTAAGACCTACACTGCCTGGCATATATGCTCCATCCTGTGCAGCGTGGTCTCTGAGTTTCTTATTTCCCCCTCTACTTCTTCCTTGTTTTCTACATCCTGTGTTCTATCATTTATCAAATATATCTGCTTCTGTTCCAGTCCACATGTCTCTGACAAATTCCTTGTTCTGGAGGTACTCGCCAAAAACTGGTATCCACTGATATCAAGGGTGGTGGAATTCTTGTTGAACTGAGCAAGGCCAGGTAATCAGGAATCCTAGTAGATAAAGGAGCCTAGGGGAGCCTGAATGACTGGTCAGGGAGGGTATTTCTGTCTATGAGAGGAAATCCATGTCTCCCATCCTGGTGCCTTCCATAAGGAGATGATGCTCTTGTTGGTTGGCCTCCAATATCTCCTTGTCCTTTCCGTTATCTCTGAGACATTCCTGGTCAATGGATACTTTCCTTGTTGCAAGAGCCTGAGTAAAAGCCATCTTCTTAGCTGCACAGTGCAATCTATCCTTACAGCACTGGATCTGTGCTTGAACAGCAGGAGAAAATATGCATTTGAAACTATTTTTTTTCAAATTTATGATTATCATATTTTTTTTGTCTATGAGCATTTATTTTTGTACACCTGTGTGTGTATGAATGCATGTTCCTGTCCATAAACATGCAGGAGCCAGAGGAAGAGGTTGAGTGTTGTTTATTATCTACCTTATTATGTAGAGGCAGTCTCTCATAGTGAACATGGCACTTTTGGATAGGCTATTTGGCCAGTAACAGCAGTAATCACCATGTTTATGGCCCCTTGAAGGTGGAGCTTATAGGATGCATGGCTGTGTCTGGGTTTTGACATGGCATCTGACCTGCTTATATAAATACTCTTAAACTATGCCATTTTTCTCAATCTTAAGAAACCTCTCTGTTACATCCAGGCAATGGGTACCCAATGGCAACCCATGTGCTCATTCCTGGTTAACAATTGGAAAGATAGTCAGATCCCATCCTTCCCACACTGAGTCCTAAATATCTGTTGCATGCAGAACTGTCTCTGAGATCTATAGGTCTTCTAGAAAATCACAAAGAATCTGTTTCTTCATCTTGTAAAAGGAAAGGTGCTAGAAATAATTAGTCTCAATAGACATATTATTATCAGTGAGTTTCCTGGGAAAAGATCCTAATCCAGGATCAATTTGTTATTGGTGTGAGTGTGTTAAGAATTATATGCTGCTAAGGTAGGAGAGTTAACTGCTAAGGCTCGGCAATTAAGAGTGTGTACTGCTCTTGCAGAGGAGCTAAGTTCAGTTCCCAGCACCTAGATTGATTCTCTCTCTCTCTCTCTCTCTCTCTCTCTCTCTCTCTCTCTCTCTCTCTCCACCAAATACATATACAGACATTAAAAGGACAAATCTTTAAAAAAAAGGTGCACCTTTGCCAGCTAAAGTATTTTGAATGTCAAAAAACCCCAAACAAACAAACAAACAAACAAACAACAGAACAGAACCTGAGACACATTTTTATTTCATCTTCCACTGTTTCCTTTGAAAATACGTAAAGAGGTCCTCTGTATTCTCAGGTTCAGTGGCTGTGTGTTGGCAAATGGGCATCAGTCTGGTGGAAACCAGTGATCCCCAAGGCTAATGCACTTTACTCTCTTTTTGATGATGCCTGCATAAACTTTGTTATTTTTGTTTCCTTTGATCTTCTCTCTCTCTCTCTCTCTCTCTCTCTCTCTCTCTCTCTCTCTCTCGTCACTTTAAATGCTATTCTTTGAAATGCCTCCTAGAGAAAAATAATTACACTAGTTAAAAACACCCAGACACAGCAAGCTCTAAAATTCCACTGGTCAGATTTCACACTTTACCCTCACATGGCTGTCCCTGGGTGTCTTCTGAGCTGATAATTAGGTTTCCAGGGCTTTCTTTCTCATTAATGGCACCTGTACTGTCAAAACCCCCATTGAGAGTGAGATTTATTTAAGAGAGAATTAAAATCCAATATAGAGACAAGGGCCACATTAACCAGTGATAATAGTATTTTGGCAATCCAGAACCTAGAAAGGATTTAAGAAAATCTTTGCTGTTCAGGCTCAGCTTAGGACTTCCAGACTTATGTGTTGGTTACAGCTTCTTTATTCTGACTTTCTGTCTTTGGATTTGAGAGTGCAGCTGTCTTCTGACCATAATCTCTTGGAGCTCTTTGCTTTTGTATAGTGGCAGACTGGGATAGGGAACTTGGAGCAATATAGGATGCAGGTGAGAGGAGAAGAGGACATGGGATAGAGGACATGGGAACACCAGAGAAGTGGTCCAATTTCTCTTCCAAGCATCATTGCAAGGTTTGTAGAAAAGATGGTGCCTACTCCTCACCACAGAAAGTGAAGGAGGTTTAGCTAGGCAAGGGTGGTAGGTAGAAAGTACATTATAGGTGAAAGAGAGCAGTTATATCTGAAACAGTTCAATAATGACAAGTAGAGAGCGGTTGTCTCAGGAGACACAGTAGCAGCTGGCCAAGGGCCATGAGGGACTCAGCACCAAGCTTTTGCCCATTTTCACTCTATAATTGCCTTCACAAATAGTATTTCAGAAATATTAATGTTTCCAGGGGCATTATTTATCTTTATATTATTGTTCTAAAATACCCTCATGGAAAGAAAGGACTGAGGGTGTATAGTCTATCATGGTGAGGAAGGCATCACATTCATACATGAATTACAGGAGGGAGGGATGAGGAAGGGAAGGAGGGAGGGAGAGACAGAGAGATACAGAGAGACAGAGAAGTAGAGACAGAGAGGGAGATAGAGGTAGAGGAACACAAAGATACACACACACACACACATACACACACACACACACACACACACACACACACCCCAACATTTAACCAAGTGTTAAAAGATATGAGCCCATGGGAAGCAGTTCTCTTTCAAACTACTACAATAGGCCACTAGAATTCCAGTTTCAAAGAATATACCGAGAAGCATGAAGTGGAATAAGAGAATTGTTGAGCTTCTGTGGTGACACAAGTTCTTATACTTATACTGTCCCACTTAATTATCAGGACAATGTAGCTCTTGATTATTGCTGTCTATTTACCTCTTTGTCCCTGTCTTTCTCTTATCCGGGAACTGAAGCTTACTTACTGAGCAATTCTCAGCCCATAAAACTGGCTCTTTGTTTGAAGAGCTCCTCTGCAAAAGTTTCATAAAGGGTGTCAGTGTGGTTAGAGAATGCTTCCTTTCACAGAACCTAGAGGAAAATAGTCAGTTATGGTAGAGTAGTTGGTAGAGTCGATAACTGGAAATAAAACAAAGAGGAAGGGGAAATGCAAAAATTCACGACACATATCCAAAGGGCACTATATGCACCTTAACAAGTGATTCCTGGACATGTACTACATAGTAGGTGATGTGCTGCAGTTAGAGAGACAAGTACAAGCTGAGGCTGTCTATGACCTTCACAGGAGTATGCATAATGTTTTTGTGCACATTGTAAAGCTTATCCTTGTGTTATTCAGATGCTGATTTCCCTGCTCTCATATCTTGTTTCAATTGGACATGGCATCATAATGCTTATGTCTTGAATCTCCTGAATCAAATTTGTGTAAACAATTCTTACCATTTATTCTCTGCCTTGTCAATAAATGATGATCATCCAATCACTGGCAGAAAAGAGAATTGGGCAGCATGTCCACTCACCAAGGGAAGGAGAAGGAGAAGGAGAGGGAGAGGGAGAAGGGGAGGGAGAGAGGGAGGGGGAGGGGGACAAGGAGGGGAAAGGGGAGGGGAAGTGGGAGAGAGAGGAAGGGAGAGTGGGAGAGAGGTAGATGTAGAGGTAGAGGTAGAGGGAGAGGGAGAGGGAGAGGTAGAGGTAGAGGTAGAGGGAGAGGTAGAGGGAGAGGGAGAAAGAGAGGGAGAGGGAGAGGGAGAGGGAGAGGGAGAGGGATTAAATGAATGTGTGTTCAGGAATATATGATGTTAGTAACATCCAAAAAGGAGTATCAGAAATGATGGTATGTTCAGTAGCATTAGATACTGTGGAGACTGCATGTTTGTCAAAGACTAATGGCGTCCACTGGGCCAAATAATAGATATCTTCTCATATGTGTCTCAGTTCCTTCCATCATCCTTTGCGCCATGGTGTTTTAGTTGGGTTGCCAGCCTCTGCTTGAGTCTTTGTTTCCGTGAAGAGACACCTTACTTCAGTTCTCACCTTCCCAAAGCTAGTTCCTCATAACCAGATTCCTGGGTCATATCAATCCTTCCATTGGTCCCACTTGGCCTTCCCTGATGATCCTGGTAATGCCTAGTCTTCCAAGGTGCCATGGTTTCTTACCCTTATATAGTCATCTTGCCCTGCCCCTGCCCCAGGGACTGCTCTAACATGCCCTGAGCTCTCACTAGTCATACACTTGTCTGCCAGAGACATGCCTCCTTCATTATCTGCATTGCGAACTCTTTTCCCTTTGCAAAGCCCAATCCAATAACACCTCTGAAAAAACTCTCACTCACACACATGCCTGTGCCCTTCACTTTGGACACTTTTTTTCTAGTTGACTATTTTGAATAGTGTTATTGTCTCCTTATGTTTCCATTTTATTTTAAAAATTGGTAAGTTTCATGCCCATGTGAGGTGCTGCAAACTTGTAATCACAGCTCTTTGGTGGTAGAGGCAGAGGCAGGGGCAGGGGCAGGAGGAGTGGATTAGTTTGAGATCAGCCTTGTCTTTATGTTGAGTTTCTTGTTAGATAAGTCAACACAGCAGGACTCTGTCTCAAAACCAACTAGCCAACCAACCAAACAATCTCCAAAACAAACAAACAAACAAACAAACAAACACCAAAAGCCAACCAACTAATCAACCAACAAAGCAAAGCAAAGCAAAATAAATAAAAAAATTGAAAAGCAAATAAAACAACAATAAAAAATTTAATTCTCTTTCCTTTTCTCAATTAGTTGTTTTTCAACTTTGATGTCTTTTTGTTTGTTTGTTTGTTTGTTTGTTTGTTTTGAGTTTGACTAGGGTTGTTTGAAGGTACATGGGTGAAGGTTATTTACAGAAACATGGGCCACTGAACAAAGTCTTAGCTCCTTCAGCAACCATTAATTACCTACAGATCCTCAAGGAAGGATGGGACCTCATGAGTTCCTCCTTCATGCATGATGGCCTAATGTTGATGGACTTGGTCTTGTACAGGTCTTGTGCAGATCATCCACGCACCTTTCCACAGTACTCCTGCCTTTCTTCCACTTTTTATACTCCTTACGTCCCCTCTTCTGTATTGCATTATTCTTTGATCCTTGGAGAAATGGTGCCTTTTATATAACATTAAAGAAATTGGCCATCCTCTTCCTAATCTTCAGGAGCTAGAGACTTAGTGGAAGGATAGACTCAAAATTCTGGCTCTCAACTGTCTCATTCAGATAAGTTTTCCCCCACTGGTTTGCTGACATCACTCCTAGAAAGGTCCCCTAGGAGGCCACACAAACAAGGTTGATAAGTTTTGTCTGATGAAAAAAATAGTCCTTCAGTGCTGTGGCTATTAGTATAAGGGGGAGCTGTAGTTTCTTGGGAATAAGTTCCTTGCCTCTGTCAGGAAGAGAACCATGGAGAAAGAAAGGCATACTAAGTATCTAAAATACAGGGGGTGAAATGTAGGCATGGCCACAAAGGTCACAAAGGCATTGAAGATTTCATGTAGACAAATATATTGTAGTGTCTACAATGAGGACATTAGAGGAGGTTATTGTCCCTGAAATGAGGGGAACCGAGAACAACTAGTGCTGTCATTAGAACTAGTGCATGGGGGGAGAGCACATTTATGATTCCCAGGCCTCTCTGGCTCTTGAGACCAGACTGGTGTAAAGTGTAGCTGGGACTCAGATCTCCACAGTGATTTCTATTTTCATTTAAATGACGAAGAAGGACCTGACCCAGAATGAGCATGGTTTGTTTAGGAATGTGGTTTAGACAATGACCAGGGCTGAGGCCTGGAAGGAGTTGGTGGTTGGCCACTGTTGGTGAAGGAACTCATTTGTGCGAAGCTCACGAAACACTTCTTCCCAGACCTATTTCTAGTTTTCTGTTTGTACAGAACTTATCCAGAACCTGGAATCTGTGCTTGCAGTGTCACAGCCTCATGATGAAGCAGAGTAGAGTGGGGTGGGAGGCTGGGTGAACACAGGACTGAATCTGTCTATACCTTCTGTTTTAGTTAGGGGTTTATTGTTATGAAGAGACACCATGACCAAGGCAACTCTTATAAAGAAAACATTTAATTGGGGCTGGCTTACAGTTTCAGAAGTTCAGTCCATTATCATCATGTCAGGAAGGATGGCAGCCTGCAGACAGATATGGTGCTGGAGAAGGAGTTGAGAGTTCTATATCTTCTAGGAGCTACAAGGCAGCTAGGAGGAGGCTTACTTCCACATTGGGTGGAACCTGAGCATAGGGGTCCCACATCCCAATTCCACAGTAACACATTTCCTTCTAACAATTCTAACTCTCCTGTAATACCAAACTTCCTAATAGTGCCACTTCCCATGAGCCAAGCATTCACTTGTTAGTGTTTGTTTGAGTGTTTGAGACAGAATCTCAAACAGGCTGGTCTCAACTGCGATGCTGAGACAAAGAATGACCTTACACTGAAAGTCCTGCACCATCTCTTCCTAGGATTATAGGTATGTGCCACAAGGCTCTGTTTATGAATTTGGCTTTGTAAACAATTGCAAATTAAAAGCATCGTCAGTTGTCTGCTCTCTGTATACCCTTGACAGCCTTCCTAGGAGTCGGATTTTGGAGATCATCTCTAATTTTTCCTTATCTATTCACTTGTTTTATTTAAAGAGTCTCTTCATATCTTGAGAGAGGTTTTAAGAAGTGGTTCTGGCATGAAAAGGGACAGGCATTCTTTTCTGAGAAACAGGACTGTTTTCCAAGAGTGCAAGCACTCTCCACTGTTTCTATTTTTATATCCTCCCTTTATAGTTTTAACAGCTTTTATGGGTTTGGTGGATTCCTAGCACACAGCTTGACAGATATGTGCAAGCACATGAAACCATTATAGATCAAGATATGGATGTAGCCATTGTTCCTGAGGATCTACCGGCACCTTTCTTTCTGTGATTACATTATTAGGCAACTGCCAATCTATTTTCTGTCACATAATAATCCAGACTTAGAGAACACTAGTTGCCAATCTATATGTTCACCACCACCCAGAGACACACATTTATTCATATACCTGTAGAGACCGAACACAGCCCATCAGGATTTGTGTATTGTACCTAACTCCTGAAGGGAAAGTATTTAGGGGTGAACATTTGTGAGGCAGTGAGGTGATAGGTGCTTGATCTCATGGGCAGTGATAGTTTTAGAGGGACACTTTCACTTGCCAACCATAAGGACACTGAGTGTGGATCAGGAAGCTGGCCCTCTTCAGACCCAGTCTTACATTGTCTTGTTCTTCAGAATGTTAAAAATAAGGTTTGCTTATAATCCACCCAGTTAAAGTCTTGCAGCCCAAATGGAGAAAGACACTACCCTTTTCTTTTTGTGAACCCTGGTTTACACTTGAAAGGGCCATGAAATCTCTTAATGACTTCCTCCCAAGCTTTTTTGTGAAGCTAGGCATTACTGGTGCTTAAGTTCCTAGTAATTACCTACTGTCATCATTTCCTCTTCTCTGTTAACTGGCAAAAAGAAGTGTTGAACAAATTCTCAGGAGAGATGCTTAAAAGAGACTGACATCACTGTGAAAAGGGATTTCATCCCCTTTTTCTTATTTCTTTTCCTGATGTGTAGAATCTATTTGAATGGCGGGGCCTTGGACTATATGGTTACCATAAACTTGAAACTTTGATTGATATTGTTGAGCAGAGAGACCGGTCTACATCTTTGACTTGACTAATGAAATAGTTAACTCAGAAACTTAAAAAGGGTCCGGGGCTGGGTTGCATTCCTTAGACCACAAGAGGGAGGAAAAGATTGACCTAGGGGTGAGGATGCATTCCAAAGGACTAACCAGACTGACCATTGGCCATTTACCCCATCCCCTAGTGGACCAATCTGTTTAAGGATACTACCCTTCTACCAATCACATTGTGCCTAATGGAGTCTGCCCTGGGATCTGTATAAAAACTCTTTGGCATGGGCCGTGGGGATCACTCACTCTTCATATACAGAGTGACCCTAGCATGATAGTATTTTTAATAAAGTTCCTCATGCGTTTTGCAGCGCTTCCATCTCCGCGTGGTTCACTCAGGGGTTTTAACCCTGGGCAGCCTCAACAGCAGCCGTGGCTGTCCCTCATGTGGACCCCTTTTATGTGAGAGTGGCATTACTTTCCTGTTTGCTTAAGCAGCAATCCATTTCCTTTACTCGACACACAGTTGACTGCATCCCAACAGAGACATCTGTGCTTCTATTTCTTGCTCTCTTGAGTGAGTTATCACCATTGCTCTCTGCTCTGATGTCATTCAGGTTAGCTGACATAGGGGTCAGCTGACCTGTCCAGCTGACATAGATCCTCCTTTAACATTTATATTTCACTTAGCTCTGACAGGGGATCGGTCACACTAATGTGGAGAGGCTAATGTTCTTCAAAAGCATTAGTGAGCAAGTTATTACAGGTGACCTGATCCCCAAGGCTTGGGGACAGAAATTCCTCTTATGGAATAGACTGTTTTTCATGGAGGTGCTCTCTTATTTGAAGGGAGTTCTATGAGCCATTGGGACTTGCACACATTCGATGTGATCAGGGGTAATCCACCAGTCACCTTTTCCTCCATGCTAAGAAGGAAGAAAGAAACTCTAGACCTCCATGACAAAAGAAGAATGTTTTGGGGATAAAAGGGGACCTCCCAGGGGCCACGGAGAGAGCAAACCCTTGTTTGATGCCTGGAACCCTTGTAAATGGGGAGACACACTCCAAAAAGTTATGCTCTGACATCCACATGTGTGCTGAGGCATACATGCTTAAATTTCTCTCTTACACACACACACACACACACACACACACACACACACCCTAGTAATAAATAAAATTAAAAAGAAAACTGCCACAGGACACAGGTCCTTTCTCAACCTGGGTTTAAATTATTGCCACTGAATTGGCTGAGGGTTATATGTCCTTTTTGTAACCTGCATAAAAAGCAGTATCTGCTGCCTTGGCCTTCTGATTAAGCAACTCTAGTCATTCTGGGTTGCCATCTCCTGGACTGTCTTCTGAGATCCAGTCTTTACCCTCCTTTTTTGAATTTCACAGGCTTGCTCTTTTAAGGCAATGACTGTGGTTTGTCCTGTAAAACATGAAATTAATTAAGTGCTGCTAGGTTGTTGCATTCCTTGTGGAAAAGGGAAAATGGATGAGCTATGATAAAGAATAATTAGCCTATGCAAATGTTTGAGCTGTTTTTCCACTGGTGTTTCTAGAAATAAACCCATTAAATCAAAGAGTAAGTCAGGACATTTTGATGATTATTTTTCACTCCCTTACTGTAAATCTACAGGCTTAGGATGCATTGACACATGCTCACGCCTGCTGTGCTCCATTAGTTAATTCTGCCACCCAGAGATGTGTACCCTGATGTTTGTCTAGTATGATGTTTTTCCTTCACAACAGGCTGAGGTGTGTTATTCACAATACCATTAAAGTCCAGAAATTTCTGTTATTCCTCCCATTTTATTCCAGTAGGTTTTAGTGATAAAAAGGTGAGTACACTAGAAAGTGCTGTGGCCTACAGAAAACAACTTTTTGTTTAAGACATGGTGATCTTTTCTCAATTGTCAGTATTTTAAGAATATTGGGAACAGTTTACTGAGGGCACAAAGCTTTATGAACACATTGGGATTAGGATCTATCTATCATCTATCTATCTATCTATCTATCTATCTATCTATCTATCTATCGTCTATCTATCTGTCTATATTTCACTTAGTTTATCTTAAATTTTATAAGGTCTTATTTCAAAATCCTGCTTTCTAAAGTCTTCATTGTTTTCCAACTGAGAATTTTTTTCTATGCCGTTAAAATATTTAAATATCGGATTTGCCTTGTTTTTATAAAATTTTCTACCCTAGAGGATAAAGATATTTAACTTTCCTTTTCTTGATTTTATTCAAACTCCCTTTCATTTCTTTCCCTCAGCTCACATAACAGTTATAGAAGAAGAGAACACAGAATATTGGTCTATTGATTTTGACACTTCAGAGAAAACCATGAGTGGCTGTGGAGAATCCAAAAGACAAAAGGGCTGCTTCTCTCCCAGCCAGGCCCTCTGAGCAGTAAACACTTGGTATCTATGTATTTATTACATTAGTTTGAAAATAAGATAGTCAACAAATAGCATCCTGACTTGTGTCCACCAAGGCCATGTTTATACAGCCTAGTTTAACCTAATGATTATAAAAATGGAATACCTATAAACTTAGGTATTTTAAAATCACGCAAGCATAATCTTTTATTTGATTTCTGCTCCTGAGTTGGTTACAGACTCAGATTTAAACTAAGAGAAAATGACTTTCCATTGCTTGGCTACTTAATCAATGCCCTATTCTTTATAGGTCTCATACCTGTGAGGTCCTACGATCAGAGCAGGCCATGTTAACATCTGAAATTGTCACCTTATCCACTGCCTGTGTAAGCAGTCCATCCCTGCTGGATAAGTGATTGAGAGATGTAGGTTAGACTATTTCCTGGATGGCATGAACTTGAGCAGGGTACAAAACTGATTCACAAGGCAGTAGTGTTGTTATTTTTATTACTGTTTTGAGATAACAAGAACTTGCTTTTGCAGTAATTATGAGCCCCATATAATTATGTATAAAACCCAGTTATTATATTTATAAGCTATATACCTTGATTAGGCAGATCTATCACTATACTAACTTATTCCCCAGGTATTAGACCTTTTGTTACTTGCAGTTTCTCCTGGCTATATATGGTTTTACTTTATTTCACTTCCTCCTGTCCCACCTTTTCCTTCCTCTGCCCAATCACAGGCTATAGCCATTATTTGACTAGTTAAAATGGGGAAAAAGTTCATATGAGATCACCTGAGTATATGATTGAATGCTTGCTGGTGGGTAGCCGCTCTTGAGGAAGCAAAATTAACATCAAAATACCAACAGCATTGGGGCAATCCACAATATTTCCCCATTTTTGTCCAATAAAAAGGCTCTTTTTTCCCCAGATATACATTGAGCACAACTATAACAATTATGTAAATTATGAAATATGATATACACGAAATATGATATGATATACATCTAGTCTATCATATTTGTCAATTTAGATAAAGCACTCTACCATCTATCCTAATTTAAAGAGTTTACAGTTCTGTGTCTGAATTATACTGATTTTTAACTTGTATTTCCATGTGAAATCCATCTTTATAAATCTAGATCATTTTCTTAATGCTTCAACTTAAGTTTGATTATGAGACTATAACTAGTCTTCAATACAGTCAGAGATCTGAGAAGGAATTAAATATTGCCTGAATATGTAGGAACAAAGATATAGCTTTCAAAACTATACAATTTGTGGAGAAAGGTGACTGCCTGGACAGACCCCTAATTTCTCATAATGTTGGAGCATCTATCTTCAGCTTTCTTGCCCAGAACCATCTGACAGACCTTAAGTGAATCAGGAATTATGAACGACTATCTTACCCTGTCTTGGCAGAGATTAACAATTGACTATCCTGCATCTGTTTGTCCTTTATTGGACAGTATTTTTGTCTGAAGATAAATTGTGGCAATTCTTGCCCAGTGGCTACCTTGCCATGACTAAGCAACCCTGCCTGGAGGTAAAGATGCTCAATATCTTCCTTGAAGAGGGAAGGGGATACTATCAGAAGCACACTTGTCTCATAGTCAAATGATCTTTGATGATGAAATAATATTAAATGCCATATTCTATGGATCTCTGATGCTTTTGAAGACTAAATGTATAGTATAACTGAATTGTCAAACACTCATTATGCTTAGCTATTCATTATTTGAATAATCTTGAAAACACTTGTAATTAACTAAATTAGAATCTAATATGATCATGAGTTTCACGATCTGATTATTAACTTAGCTACTTAATCATCCTAAACAGTTTGTAATAGCAGCTATTAAAAGGACTGGCTCAAAGCCTTTGTATTCTTATTTGAATTGCATAGGCACAATCCCTATCTAAGAGTAACTATATTAATTTTAAAGTTTGTATCAATACATAAAATTTTATACCAATGAAAACCTTAATCCTGTATATATATTCTGTACCAACATAAGAAATTAAAACTTCAATTTTGCATCAAATACAAAGGTTTCTACCAGTGTAAGATTATAGCAATATAACATTTTGTTTTAAGAGTAAATTTAGTATTCTATCTCTATTTGTCTATTTCTCTAATTTCTATAATATTACAGTATCATCACCCTTTCCTTTCTGCCCCTTTACTTAAGAGGAATGAATAGAGAAGAGGAAAGGAAAGGAAGATATTTCTTGTAGGGAAAATGGGTGGGGCCTGCATATCCATGTAGGGATGGCACATGCCTGAGTACCTGCTATGGGAGGCTGCCCAGCTAGCAGGGAGGAAGGTCTTTGCCCAGAACTTGGGGCTGTTCTGGCACAGGTCCCATGTACCTGTAGAGGAAGTCTGGCTGGACAGGAGAGTCTTTGGTCTGGTCTGGCTGCTGGATATGCTGAGGCCTGTTCCATTGCTCCTACACAGCAGGTTTTGATAAGAAGCAGCATCTCATGGTTTCAAAGCTTTATTATAGAGAAGTAAGAAAAGAAAAAGAGATAGAAAAGTAAAGAGAGAAAGAAAAGATAGGGGGATGAGAGCTGGCCATGACCATGTGGAAAGAGGGGAGAAGAATGGGGAGATGGGGGAACAGAGGGACAAGAGAAAAAGAGAGCATAAGGGCAAGAGAGAAAAAGCCAGAGAGCTAGGAGGGGCCTGGCATCCCCTTTTATATTAGGCTGGGCAAAAGTCAGGTAACTGTGGTGAGGGGAAAACCTGGCTGTACCCAGGTGTTCATAGGTGTGGAGTCCAGCCAGAACAATGGCCACAGGGTTATGTCCAACAATTTTTGAGTCTACCCTCTTTAGTTTCCTCCCTGTTCAAAGTAACAACATTTGCAAACTGTCCTTTAAAATGACAACATATCTATAACTCATAAAATAGCCAGAATATCCACTCCAAACAAAAGACAATCTTCTTTTGCTTGCTTCTAGCTGAAATGGGGCAAAGGATTGCCTTCTTGGAGCCCAAATGGAAATAGGAAAATTGGTTTTGTCAAAGGAGGGCTAACTGGCATTATTTGTCTTCTAGTCTCTACGTGCTGAGAAAGTTTATGGCTTAGCTGGAGTCCTGATTGTAACAGTCTAAAAGGCTGGATGGGTGAGCTAGTTGTTCTGGGAATGTCCTGGAAGCAAGTCTTTAGAGGAAATAGCTTTGATGTGGTTGAGGTAGAATCAAGCAAGGAGCTGAATTGAAAGGTCCCAGAATCTCAGAATTCTCGAGTGTAAATCTTGTTAGAGCTGTATTTCTCCTCTTCCATTCAGCAATATACAAACCTTACAAGCAACACATAGCTCTGTAAAGACATTCATATGGAATGTACAGGGCACACAGATCAGTTAAGGAAGATCAATAAAGAAAGACGACTGCCTTTCTTAAGAGATTAGTTTGATCACATAATCAAACTACAATACATATTTCAATTCATGTCATCTTAAAAGATGGTATGTAATAATAAGTCATGAGAATTTTGTACCCAATGAGTGTTATTGGCTGTATATAGAAATTTAAGTCTCAGCCAATCCTAGAGCTGACTCTGTGCAGAGACATATACATAACCACATATACATCACAAATCTTGTTGATCTAGTCAACCTATTTCTTCTTGTCTGAAAGGCCTTTAAAGTGTCGTTCTTTGTCATGTCTAATTTTTATCAACTTGGAAGGAACCCATAGCTTTTCTTTTCTGTGTAAATATAGGTATACCCTCTCCCCCAGTGTAACATATTTCTTGTTTTTTATTCTGATGTTAGAACATCTTTAATATAAACAGGCTGGTTTAATTTAGTAGTTTTTCTACAATCTAATGTTTTTTAGCAGCTTTATTTTTTTTGTTCACTAGTAATTAAAAATTTTAAGGTTAATAAAGCAGTATGTAACCTATCTTTAAGGGTCTTGGTTTCCCCTTTTTGTCTGTTAAGCATCTCTTTTAGAGTACGATTAGATCTCCTCACAATCTCCCCACAATCTCTTGTCTTGTAGGATTATGTGATATGTCTGTAATATGTTTTATATTATAATACATAAAAACTATTTTATCTTATTGGAGACATATGTCAGATCATTGTCCATTTTAACTTATATGGGTAGTCTTGTAATGGCCATAACTTTAAATCATTGTTTCTATTCTTTAATCTGTTTTTACAGTCCAGTCTTCATTTCCCTCCTTGTCTGTTCCTGACTGTTCCCCATTCCATACCTCCTTCCCCCATTTTCAAGAGAATATCCACACCTCCATCTCCCTATACTTCCCCACTCCGTGGGGTCTCAAGTCTCTTGAGAGTTAGGTGCATCTTCTCTCACTGAGGCCATATTAGGCAGTCCTTTTCGGTACATGTGTCTGGGGTCTCACCTCAGCTGGTGTTTGCTGCCTGGTTGATGGCTCAGTGTCTGTGAGATCTTGGGAGTCCAGGTCAGTTGAGATAGTTGGTCTTGCCATGGGACCACCCTACTCCTCAGCTTCTTCCAGCTTTTCTCCAATTTAACCGCAGGGATTTGGCTTCTATCCATTGGTTGGGTGTTAGTATTTGTATCTGACTCTTTCAGCTGCTTGTTGGGCTTCTTGGAGGGCAGCCATGCTAGGCTCCTGTCTGCAAGCACACACACACACACACACACACACACACACACACACACACACACACATATCCCTTTGAGCTGGATCCCAATTTGGTCTTATCATTGGACCTCCTTTCTCTCAGGCTCATCTCCATTTTTGTCCCTGAAGTTCCTTTAGACAAAAACAATTCTGGGTCAGAGCTTTTGACTGTGGGATGACAACCTCATGCCTCCACTTGATATCCTGATCCTTCACTGGAGGTGAACTCTATAAGTTCCCTCTCCCCACTGTGGAACACTTCATCCAAGGTCCCTTCCTTTGAGTCCTGAGATTCTCTCACCTCCCGGGTCTCTGGTACATTCTAAAGGATCCCTCAACCTTCTACCTCCAGAGGTTGACTTTTTCTATTATTTTTGCTGGCCCTCAGTGCTTCAATCCTGTTCCTCCTGCCAATAGTTGATCATGTTCACCTCTTCTTCTCCCTGTCCACTCTCCCACCCAGGTCTCTTCCTCCCTCTGCCCCCATGATTGCTTTCTTTTTTCTCCAAAGTATGATTGAAGCTTCCTTACTTGGGCACTTTGGCTTGTTAACCTTCTTGAGTTCTATGGGTTGTATCCTGGGCGTTCTGTACTTTCTTGGCTAATATCTACTTATTAGTGAGTACATACCATGCATGTACTTCTGCTTCTGAATGACCTCACTCAGGATGATATTTTCTAGTTCCATCCATTTGCTTGCAAACACATAATGTCCTTGTTCTTAATAGCTGAGTAGTATTCCATTGTGTAAATGAACCACATTTTCTGTATACATTCTTTTGTTGTGGGACCACTGGGTTGTTTCCAGCTTCTGGCTATCACAAATAAGGCCTCTAGAAGCATAGTAGACCATGTGCCTTTGTACTATGAAGGGGCATCTTTTGGGTATATGCTTAAGAGTGATATAGCTGGGTCTTCAGGTAGATCTATTTCCAATTTTCTGAGGAACCTCAAGATTGATTGATTTCCAGAATGGTTGCACCAGTTTGTAATCCTACCAGCCATAGAGGAGTGTTACTCTTTCTCCACATCCTTGCCAGCATGTGCTGTCACCTGAGGTTTTGATCTTAGCCATTCCAATTGGTGTAAGGAGGAATCTTATGGTCATTCCCTGATCACTAAAAGCTTTGACTATTTCTTTAGGTTCTTCTCAGCCATTTGAGATTCCTATGTTGTGAATTCTCTGTTTAGTTCTATACTCCACTTTTTGATTGGGTTGTTTATGTTTTTGGTGGTTAGCTTCTTGAATTCTTTATGTACTTTGGATATTAGCCCTCTATCAGATACAGGGTTAGTGAAGATTTTTTTCCCAATCTGTAGGTTGACAATTTGTCTTATTGACTATATCCTTTGCATTACAGAAGCATTCCAGTTTCATGAGGTCCCATTTATCAATTCCTTTTTTAAATTAGATTTTCTTTATTTACATTTCAAATGTTATCACCTTTGCTCATTTCCATTTATCAATTTTTGATCTTAGAGAATGAGTCATTTGAATTCTGATTAGGTAAGTTCCTCCATGTCCCTTTTCCACTTTCTCTTCTATTAGATTCAGTGTGTCTGGTTTTATGTTGAGGTCCTTGATCCACTTGGACTTGAGCTTTGTGCAAAGTGAAAAATATGGATCTATTTTCATTTTTCTATATACAGACTGCCAGTTAGACCAGTACCAATTTTTCCATTGTATACTTTGAATCTAGTGTACATAAGTGTGTGGTTTTATTTCTGGGTCTTCAATTCTATTCCATTGACCAACCTGTCTGTCTCCATAACAATACCATGCAGTTTTTATCACTATTGCTCTGTAGCACAGCTTGAGGTCAGGAATGGTGATTCTGCCAGAATTTCTTTTATTGTTAAGAATTGGTTTTGCTATTCTGGAGTTTTTGTTTTGTTTTTCCAGATGAATTTGAGAACTGCTGTTTCCAAGTCTTTGAAGAAGTGTGGTGGGTATTTGATGGGGATTGCATTGAATCTGCCAATTGCTTTTGGTAATATGGCCATTTTTACTATGTTAATCCTGCCAACGCATGAGTGTGAGAAATCTCTCCTTGCTCTGAGATCTTCTTTAATTTCTTTCTTGAGACACTTGAAGTTCTTTTCATACAGATCTTTTACTTGTTTGGTTAGAGCTACCCCAAGATATTTTATATTATTTGTGAATATTGTGAAGGGTGTTAGGAAAACAATTGCCGAAACAGGACTGCTTTTTATAGATTTATAGCAAAACCTGCCTACACAAGCCACTCCATAGCTTCTAAGCCAATCAGTTCAAACTATCCGAGCCCACACTCTCTGAGAACCAATCAGTCTCCTATAGAGGCCGGGCGAACCAGCCAAGTCATTTCTGCCTACGTGGCCACCACGCACAGGGTCACGCCAGGGTTACACACAGTGTCACATGCGTATTACGCAGGCGCTCAGTGTCACATACGTATTATGTGGGCGCGAGCCCCATAGCCTGCCACATTCGCCCTTGCCCCAGCCGGAAGGATGCTGGGGACCTCCCCAGGCCTGCAACTCTCATCCTTTCAGATGGTTTGCACTCCCTTTGTCAAAGACCAAGTGACCACAGGTGTGTGGGTGTACTTCTCGGTCTTCAATTCTTTTCCATTGATCTTTTCTATTGCCTGTCACTATACCAATACCATGCAGTATTTATCATGATTACTCTATATTATATCTTGAGGTCAGGGATGGTAATTCCCCAAGAAGTTTTTATTGTTGAGAATAGTTTCCAATAACCTGGGGTTTTGTTATTCCAAATGATTTTGAGAATTGCTCTTTCTAAGTCTGAAGAATTGAGTTGGAATTTTGATGGGGATTGCATTGAATCTGTAAAATGCGTTTGGCAAGATGGTCATTTCCACTATATTAATCCTGCCAATGGATGAGCATGGAAGATCTGTCCATCCTCTGAGGCCTTCTTCAATTTCTTTCTACAGAGACTTGAAGTTCTTGTCATATAGATCTTTCACTTGTTTGTTTAGAATTACACCAATCCTATTTTCATACATATTTCAGTATTCATCATATTTCATATTTCAATTCTATTTTCATACATATTTCAGTATTCATCATATTTCATCATTCAAACATATTTCAGTATGTTTGTGACTATTGTGAAGGGTGTTGTTTCCCTGCTTTCTTTCTCAACCTGGTTATCCTTTGAGTACAGGAAAGCTACAGATTTGTTTGAGTGGATTTTATATCCAGCCACTTTGCTAAAGTTGTTTATCAGCTCTAGTTCTCTGGTGGATTTTTGGGGGTCACATAAATATACACTACATATTATCTGAAAATAGTGATATTTTTACTTCTTCCTTTCGAATTTGTATCCCCTTGACCTCCTTTTCTTGTCTAATTCCTCTAGAAAGAATTTCAAGTACTGTATTGAATAGATAGAGAGATATTGGGCAGCCTTGTCTAGTCCCTGATTTTAGTGGGATTGCTTCAAGTTTCTCTCCATTTTGTTTGATGTTGGCTACTGGTGTGGTGTGTATTGCTTTTACTATGTTTAAGTGTTGGCCTTCAATTCCTGTTCTTTCCAAGACTCTTAACATGAAGGGATGTTGAATATTGTCAAATGTTTTTTCAGCATTTATTGAAATAATCATGTAGTCTTTTTCTTTGTTTGTTTTTGCAGTGGATTACATTGATGGATTTCCATATATTGAACCATCCCTGTATCCCTGAGATGAAGCCTACTTGATTGTGATGAATGATCATTTCGATGTGTTCTTGGATTCAATTCTCAAGAACTTTATTGAGTATTTTTGCATCGATATACATAAGGGAAATTGGACTAAAGTTCTCTAACTTTGTTGGGTCTTTGTGTGGTTCAAGTATCAGAGTAATTGTGTCTTCATAGAATTAATTGGGTTGTGTTCCTTCTGTTTCTATTTTGTGGAATAGTTTGAAGAGTATTGGTATTAGGTCTTCTTTGAAGATCTGATAGAATTCCACACTAAAACCATCTGGTCCTGGGTTTTTATTGGTTGGGAGATTGTTACTGACCACTTCTATCTCTTTAGGAGCTGTGGGACTGTTTAGATGGTTGGTATTGGGACTAGGGTATTGCTGTGATAGGCCTGACCATGCTTTTGTTTGGAAGAATTTGGATTTTTGGACTTTGGATTTGGAAAGCCAAAGAATTCTTTAAGTGGGACTTAATTGGCCAGACTAGTAGGAATATGGAAGACAGTGATTCTGAGGGTCATTTTAACTGTGTAGGCCTGATGACCCAAGAGATTTCAGTGGAGAAGAACTTTAATATGTGGCTGAGAGACTGTTTTTGTGATGTTTTGGTAAAGAACATGGCCACTGGGCCAGAGTGTACCCTAACAAGCTGGGAGCAGGAACTCCCAGGTCTTGGGAGAAGTGCCCCCAAATGGCAAAGGTGTTATTCCTGGGTGAAGACAATGACTAGGGGGGTTGGTTTTCTGACCACCTCCCCCAACCCTGGATAACTGTGAGAGGGAAAGAGAAACTCATTCAGTTCTTGCTGGACACAGGGGTTAACACTTGGTCTCCCAACCCAATGGCCCTGTTTCCAAGAAAAGATCTTGGGTCCAAGAAGCCACTGGCACCAAAATATGTTCATGGATTACCCGAAGAACAATGGACCTAGGGATAAGATGGGTAACCCATTCATTTAAGGTCACCCCAGGCTGTTCCTACCCTCTCTGTTGGAGCAAGGCATACTCTCCAGAATGGTGGGGAGGACAGATATACTTCCTGTCCAACGGACTGCAGCAACTGGCCCAAAAAGAGAGACTGACCCCTGCTGAAAGTCTACAGACAGGAGCAATTTTCTCTATGAAGGACAGAGACAAGCAGGTGCTGCTATGGTGGACAGCACAAATGGCATCTGGTAGGAGAATCTTTACCCCCTGGCATGTCAACTCAGAAAGTGTAGCTAATTGCCCTTACCAAGACCTTGGAACTTGGAGACAGCAAGAAAATCAACATCCACATGGATAACAGGTATGCCTTTGTCACAGCCCATGTCCACAGGTGTATATGCTAAGAGGACTGCTCACATCAGAGGTAACCAACAGGAAATCTTGGACCTCTTAGATGCCCTAATGAAGCCAGCAACTGTGAGTATTACCCACTGCCCAGGATGTCAAAAGGGAAAAGACTCAGTGGGCAATAGCCTGGCAGAGCAAACGGCTCCAAGGATGGATATACAGGAGCCTATACTGGTTGTGGGTCTGCAAGAGAGACACCCACTGAGAAATGGGACAAAATTAAGAGATAGCCTCACTTAAAATATGCTGAAGAAAGAAAAAAAAAAAAGGACTGAGATTGCTAGCTATCCAACCAACTATTGCCAAGGGAAGGTGCAAACAAGAAGGGAGAATTATACTCCCCAGAAAGTAAGCCAAGGACTCACCAGGCCAAAAGCACAGATGAACTCATTTAAGGGATTGATAGCACAGTGTAAGGTATGCCAGCAAGTGAATGCTTATGCAGCAAAGAGTAAACAGGGCAAAAGATCTAGAAGAGAACAACCTAGAGTATATAGAGGTTTTATAAAAGCTAAGGCAGGAAAGTATGGTTATGAATATCTTCTAGCACATGTAGATACTTAATCTAGATGGGTTGAGACTTCCCCCAGCAAACAGGAAACAGCAGCCAGGGTTAGAAGAAAATTTTCCAAGTTTCAGAGTGCCCAAGGATCAGACAATGGTTCTGTTTTTGTTTCTAAGGTAAGTCAGACATTGACAGAGATATTGGGGACTAATTGGAAACGTTATTGGATGTACTGTCCCCAGGGCTCAAGACAGCTAGAGAAAATAAACAAAACCCTATGAGAGACCTTAACTAAATTGACCTTGGAGACTGGCTTAGGCTGGGTGGTGCCTCTCCCCTTGTTTCTGAATAGTCATTGCCATATTGCCATTTTAAGCTGACCCCCCTGGAGATCCTCTTTGTTACCTCAATTCCTTTGTCATCCACTGGGTCCTCCCAGGAGGTGTACCACAACATGAGATTTGGCTCAAACTGTCTGCTTTAATGCTCCAGGCATGTCAGAGACTCCTCACTGCTTCCAGACAGGTTACTGGATTTGTTAAAGAAGGCTTCAGGAACAGTTGCTGGAACCCTGGTGAAAGAGACCCTCACCAAATTGACCACGGATACTGGACCTTTGTTCTCTAGGCTTAAGGTGCTCCAGTGGATGAGGCATTGCGGTCCAGGAGGCCTACTCAGGAGAAGGAGATCCACAAGTCCAAGTTGCTTCCAAGTTGGAGATATGGTCTACATTAGATGCCACCATGCGGGACTCGGTGGAAAGACCCTTATCTTGTACTCTTGTCTACCCTGTTTTCTGCCCTGATAGGACCCCCCAATGATAATGCTCCTGTTGCTTACAGTTAGACCTTATATAGTTAATAGGTTAGTTACCTTCATCAGGGAACAGGTGAGCGCGGTCCAGATTATGGTACTTAGGCAGCAGTATAAGAGCCCTCTGAGCCAAGAGGAGGCTGACATTTAATTCTCCTAGTTCTAAGGTTAGAACTATTCATAAGACAAGAAGTGGGGAATGAAAGGATGAGAGTTGCATGCCTGGGGAGGTCTCCAGCATCCTTTCAGCTGGGGCAAGGGTGAACGTGGTGGGTTATGGGGCTCGCGTCCGTGTAATATGTATGTGATGCTTTGCACCCGCATAATACGTATGTGACACTGTGCGCCTGCGGAATACGCATGTGACACTGTGCGTAACCCTGGCGTGGTAGCCACATAGGCGGAAATGACTTGGCTGGTTCGTCTGGCCTCTATAGGAGACTGATTGGTTCTCAGAGAGTGTGGGCTCGGATAGTTTGAACTGATTGGCTTAGAAGCTATGGAGTGGCTTGTGTAGGCAGGTTTTGCTATAAATCTATAAAAAGCAGTCCTGTTTCGGCATCCAGTGTTCACTGTCATCAACCCCGAGTGGGAGATGGCTGTGGCCCCAGAGCTCTGGAATTAAAATCCTCTTGCTATTTGCATCAAGACTGTTTCTCGTCAGTGATTGGGGTGACAGCTTCCAAGGCATGGGGTGCTGGGGTGCCCCTGTTTTTCTTCCCGGTCTTACCAGTGGAAAAAAGACAGCATTTTCAACAAATGGAGCTGGCTCAACTGGTGGTCAGTATGTAGAAAAATCCAAATTGATCCATTCTCATCTCATTGTATAAAGCCCAAGTCCAAGTGGATCAAGGATCTCCATATAAGACCAGATACACTGAAACTAACAGAAAAAAAAAGTAGGGAAGAGCCTTGAGCACAAGGGCACCGGGAAAATTTCCTGTACAGAATACCAATAGCTTATGTTGTGTGATCAAAAATTGACAAATGGGACCTCATAAAATTGCAAGGCTTCTGTAATGCAAAGTACACAGCCAATAGGACAATACGGCAACCCACACATTGGGCAAAGATCTTTACCTGTCATATATTGGATAGAGGACTACTATCCAATATATACAAAGAACTCAAGAAGTTAAACATCAGAGAACCAAATAATCCTATTAAAAATGGAGTACAGAGCTAAACATAGAATTCTCAACTGAGGATTACCTAATGGCTGAGACAGTCCTTAGGAAATGTTTAACATCCTTAGTCATTAGGGAATTGTAAATAAAAACAACCCTGAAATTTCACATCACACCAGTCAGAATGGCCAAGATTAAAAGGTCAGGTGACAACAGATTCTGGTGAGGATGTGGAGAAAGGGGAACACTCCTCCACTGCTGGTCATATTGCAAGCTGGTACAACCACTCTGGAAATCAGTTTGGCATTTCCTTATAAAATGTATCTGAAGTATATCTTGAAGTATATCAAGTATGTCTGAAGACCCAGCTATACCACTCCTGAACATATACTAGAAGATGCTCCAACATGTAATAAGGACACATGTTCCATTATGTTCATAGTAGCCTTATTTATAATAGCCAGAAGCTGGAAAGAACCCAGATGTCCCTCAACGGAAGAATGGATACAGAAAATGTGGTATATTTATACAATGGACTACTACTCAGCAATTAAAAATAATGAATTCATGCAATTTGTAGGCAAATGGTTGGATCTGGAAAATATCATCCTAAGTGAGTTAACCCAATCACAAAAGAATACACATGAAATGCAATCACTGATAAGTGGATATTAATTAGCCCAGAAGCTCTGAATACTCAAGGCACAATTAGCTAAGCAAAAGATTCCCAAGAATAAGGAAGGAGAGGACCCTGGTCCAGAAAAGACTAAATCCAGTTTTGTAGGAGAGGACCAGAACAGAGAAATGGGAGGTGGGGTAATTGGGGAATGGGGGGGGGGAAGAGGACATGTGGTAAGGGGGGGAACTGGGAAAGGGGAAAGTCTTTGGAATGTAAACAAAGAATATAGAAAATAAAAAAATGTTAAAAATCAAGGCTCTAATTTGTATACTGATAGCCAATATATCTATTATCTATATCTATGTCTATATCTATATCTGTATCTATATATCTCATGACTTACAATTACTTGAAATTGTTCCTTGTTTAGATACTGCTAATTCTTAAATTTTACAATTTTTTATGCAAATACAACTCAAGTTAAGAAAAGGTATGTTCCTTTAAATGACTGTCCTCTGGCCATTTAAGAGCTCATCCTGGGACTGGAGAGATGGCTCAGCCATTAAAGGCTAGGCTCATGACCAAAATATGAGTTGAATCCCAGCAACCACATGGTGGGTCACAACCATCTGTAATGAGATCTGAAACCCTCTTCTGGTATGTCTAAAGACAGCTGCAGTATACTTATATATCATAAATTAATACATCTTTAAAAAAGAGCTCATTCTAGATTGCCTGGACAAGACCTCTTAAGGCAAGGTCACAAGAAATTTATGTCCCAGGCAGACTATAGGCCTTACATAGGAATAATTGGCCATACAATCATATTCTTTACATCATCAAAATAGTAATGGCTTGAAAATAATTTTATATTTTTAGAAAATGTGCCCATCAAATTACAAAGACTTGTTCTTGGTGTCCTCAATTTCTACCTGTACCACATAATGGTGTTAATTCTAGAGGACTTAATTATTACAAATGAATGATACTCATATTTCTGATTTTAGAAAATTAAAATATGTGCATGTGATTAATGACACATTTTTAGGATTTCTAGTTGCAACTGCTCTAACAGGAAAAATCAACTAAAAATGCTATTTATTTTCTATGCTTACATAATTGCCTACATTATTGTCTATGCTTGGTGTTCCAACTTAGATTAAAACAGATAGTGTAACTGGATATTTATTACAGTCATCCAACATTTGAGATGTCTTTGACATCAATTTAACAATTTAATTCTTTATAATTCTCAAGGACAAGATATTGTGAAACTTTTAAACAATATCTTCTTTTTTTTCTTTTTCTTTTTTTTTTTTTTTTGGTTTTTTCGAGACAGGGTTTCTCTGTGTAGCCCTGGCTGTCCTGGAACTAGCTCTGTAGACCAGGCTGGCCTCGAACTCAGAAATCCACCTGCCTCTGCCTCCCAAGTGCTGGGATTAAAGGCGTGCGCCACCACCGCCCGGCTTAAACAATATCTTCTTAAAAAACAAAAAGTGGGAAATTATATCCCCATGCATATTATTTAAATCATGCTTGTATGTGTTTAAGAAAAATTTAAAATTTGGATGCCAAGGAAGTCCTTGCTGAGTGTGTATAGCATCCTGTAACTAGTCATGCTCATGCCTAGGTTAGATGGAAGGATCCACTTATTGGCATATGGCATGATCCTGATCATGTATTTAATATGGGGAAGAAGGAATGCTTGTGTTTTTTTCCACAGAATGCTGCAGAAGCATGCTAGTTGCCAGAGTGATTGGTGTGGCATGCTGACGACAATGCCGACCTGTGGGCTTGCTGAGTGCCCTGACCATGGTGACAGGAAAGCTGTATTGGGTCTATGTTCTTGACCCGCCTTTACTTATGTCCCAGATTAGATAAACTGCCTTGCTTCAAGCTCTTAGACCTTGTGGGACAGAACATGGAGACTGTTAAAACTGACTTAGAAAAAATTAATCTAAAGGAGGAGTTATAATGACTCTTCTCTTTACTTTAATGTGATCAGCTAACTCAATCATAGAGAGGTTTAGAAATAAATCCAATATTGGAAATTCCAATTATGAACATGGCTAATAATCTTTATCAGCCAGGTGAGTTAATTTAGAATAGTCTCCACTCTTTCTGAGAAGTAACAGCTTATCTGTTGATTCACAAAGCTACCTCCCTCACCCCAGAGGCTAGTTTTTGTGTCTGATAGCTGCTAATTTGCAACTGAATTAGATACCTTGGGCCATCCAAAGACAAGTTAATCCTGTTTGCTTCTAACTCTTGACCTTCTATTTTAAGCAGACTGGTTGCCTCCACCCAGGCCCACCTGGATTGAAAACTAGCATGTCTGTTAAAGACACTTGCAGAGTGTTTGGCAACAAATCTGTCTCTCTGGCATCAAAACCTATACAAGTGGATTTCCTTTTAGGAGTGACATAGAACTCAGGTCTATGTGTGTCTGCTTACGAGCTGACATGGGCACCAATGAGAGGTGCAAGGTAAAACACTGCAAGGGGAGTACCATGTTTTCTGCCTCTGAGTCCCCTGTGAAGCACACCTGATTGCAGAGGTTGGTGTTTAAAGGCATTCCTTAGACAACATGGAAGCCTAAATCTTCTCCTCCGTAAAAAGACACCATAAAGTATTTAGGAGGACCAGGTCAAATTTCCACTCCCTGGTTAATGCCCTTCATCTTTTGATGGATGGCTATCCACTTAGCTGTTCCCTTCTCTTAAAACTAATAAAAAGGGAGGAATTATGCCCCCCCCCCTTTGAGCGGGAATTTCAGATGCTAGCCACTACTTCCTACTTAGGGTGGAGCTCTAGCCCATTTTTCTCAAGGACCTACAGTTTCCTGAGGCATTAACCACCTGGTGCCAGCCACCTATGGAATAAGTGAACCAGTTCTGCAGATCTGTTTCCAGCCTTTGGGGGAAAGATTTCCACCCCCACCCCCACCCATATATTTTGAGAACACCATTAAACTTTGAGCTTTGAGCAGGAAATCTTGTCTTGTTCCATGTTTCTCCTATCCCCAGCTTTCCTTCCAGGTAACCAGGTAACCTGTTCAAATGTAGCTGTGGGCAGCTACATTGACAAGAGCCTGATACAGCTGTCTCCTGAGAGGCTCTGCCTGTGCCTTACAAATACAAAGGGGGATGCTCTCATTTAACCACTGGCCTGAGCACAGGGTTCCCAATGGAGGATCTAGAGAATGGACCCAAGGAGCTGAAGGAATTTGCAGTCTGATAGGAGGAACAATAGTACCAACCAGAACCCCCAGGCACTAAACTTCCAAGCAAAGAGTATACATGGAGGGACCTATGACTCCAGCCACATATGTAGCAGAGGATGGCCTTGTCAGATATCAATGAGAGGAGGAGCCCCTGGTCCTGTGAAGGCTTGATGCCTCACTGTAGGGGAATGCCAGGACAGAGAAGCAGGAGTGGGTGGGTGAGGGAGTAGGTGGAGTGGGGATGGAATAGGGGCTTTTGGAGGAGAAATGAGGAAAGGGGATAACATTTGAAATGGCAATTAATCAAGAAGTTAGACTCCAGAGAACTATAAAATCCTATTAAAAATGGGGACAGAGCCTAACAGAGAATTCTCAACTGAGGAAACTCAAATGGCTGAGAAACACCTAAAGAAATTTTGGACATCTTTAGTCATCAGGGAAATGCAAATCAAATCAAACCTGAAATTCCATCTGATACCAGTCAGAATGGCTAAGATCACAACCTCAGCTGACAGCAGATGCTGGCAAGGATGTGGAGAAAGAGGAATACTCCTCTATTGTTGGTGGGATTGCAAGCTGGTACAACCAATGTGGAGATCTGTCTGTTGGTTCCTCAGAAAACTGGGCATAGTATTACCTGAGGACCCAGCTATACCTCTCCTGGGCATATACCTAGAAGATGCTCCAACATGTAATAAGGACACATGCTCTACCATGATCATAGTAGCCATATTTATCATAGCCAGAAGCTGGCTAGAGAACAACCCCCATGTCCCTCAACAGGGGAATGGATACAGAAAATGTTGTACCGTTACTCAATAAACTACTACTCGGCTATTACAAACAATGACTTCATGAAATTCACAGACAAAGGGATGGAACTTGAAAATTTCAGAGTGAGCTAACTCAGTCACAAAAGAACACACATGGTATGTATTCACTGATTAGTGGATATTAGCACAAAAGTTAGGAACACCAAAATTCAATTCAAAGACCCAATGATGACTAAGAAGGAAGACCAAAATGTGGAATTTTCAGTGCTTCTTAGAAGGGTGAACAAAACACTCACAGTAGCAAATATGGAGACAATGTGTGGAGCAGAGATTGATGGAAAGGCCATGTAGCGTCTGCTTCACCTGGGGATCCATCCCTTATAGAGTCACCGAACCTGGTCACTATTGTGGGAAGAGCTTCCTGATGGAAGCCTGATACAGCTATCTCCTGAGAGGCTCTGTCAGAGCCCAACAAATACAGAGGTGGATGCTTGGATGCTCACAGCCAACCATTGGACTGAGCTTCTGGTCCACATGTAGGTTCTGGAGAAAAGTCTGAAGGGGTGTGCAGCCCCATGGAGGGAGCCACAATGTCAACCTGCCAGACCCTTGGACCACCAACCAAAGAATATAAATGGAGAAACCCATGTCCTCAGCTGCATATCTATCAGAGGATAGAGTAGTGGGACATCTTTGGGATGAGCAGCCCTTGGACCTGAGGGTGTTAGATGCCCCAGTGTAGGGGAATACCAGGGCAGGAAGATGGGAGTGTGGGGGTGGGTGGAGGGCAGGTGGAAGGTGGATGGTATAGGGGGTTTCTGAAGGGGAGACTTGGAAAAGGGAAAACATTTGAAATGTAAAAACAAAATCCAATAAAATAAAATAAAAAAAAAGAATTGGAAAGAGTCTTTCCTAGCTACTTTATCATTGCTTAGAGAAAATAGTGACAAAATCAAATTAACTCAGTAAGGAAGGGTTTATTTCTGACTTCAGTTCAAGGGGTGCAGAGTCAAGACATGACGGTAGGGTTTCTGGAGCTGGACACCCTGCGTGTGCAGTCAGGAAGTAGAGAGACGTGGATACTGGTGCTCCGCTCATTTTCTGCTTCATTCACTCAGGACACAAGCTCACAGGATGGCACTCGTCAGTTAAACCTCTCAAGAAATGTTCTTACCCACACCTGAGGTGTTCCTTCTGGGTGCTTCTTGTCAAGAGGATAATGAAGATTAACCAACACATTCTCAAAATGGGAAAGCTTTGGTGCTGTGGTAATCCTTTTCTGAAATTTGTCCATAGAAATATATAATTAGACCTTCTGTTAAGCCTTGACAAATGGCATTTCAACCAGGATTAGCACGTTCAGCAATAAAACTTTGGCTGAAGATATAGATGAATTTAATACTTTTCTCGCATTTAGAGCATACTTTTATTGTGTTTATAAAATTACACACAGGGTTTCACTGTGTAGCCCTGGCTGTCCTGGAACTAGCTTTGTAGACCAGGCTGGCCTCGAACTCAGAGATCCTCCTGCCTCTGCCCCCCGCCAAGTGCTGGGATTAAATGCGTGCACCGCCACCACCTGGCAAATAAAATTACTTATAAAGGGGCTAGTGATAGGGCTCAGTGGAAAAGGTGCTTGCTGGTAAGCCTGATGACCTGTGTTCAATCCATGGGACCCACATCGTAGAAGGAGAAGACAGATTCCTGAAAGATTTCTTCAGACCCCCATTTGTGTATCATGGCATCTGTGTCACTCACTAGAAAAAAAGGAAAAACCTAAAACATCTTTAAAGATTTCATATAAATACACATTATAGGTTCTAACCTCTTCTCTTGCCCTCCCCTCTTGTTAATTTCATTTCTTCCTTTAGACAGGCCCACCCATACTCATGTTGTCTATATAGATGTGATTTTATCTATTTACATAAAATCTAGGAAATGCAACTGAGAGAAAACCCGTAATATTTATATATTAATGGCTGCCTTAATTCTCAACTATGGCTGCCACCTCTAGTTACATACAGGAGATTTTTCTGATTTCCAGAGTTATCTGAATGGGAGCCCATGTAATTTCATTTTTAGGTAATCAGGGGGTGTTTCTGATCTGAGGCATCATTTCCTGAGAACTGAGTGCAGATACTTGAGTTTGGATGACTAGGTAATATTTAAACTTTTTTTCAGTGACTAATTTTTTAGCATTCTGTAAAGTTGTTTTCAGCTTCCCTGACTTCAAAGAGACCAATTTTCCAGTAATTCAATCCAAAGATAATTATGCTTTAGCCCCAAAGCACCGCTGCAACTTAATTGGCAGTTTTCTGAGCCTCTTCCCTCCCTGGATTTTTTTCCTGATTTGCATCCAGGTGTTTTCTGACTGCCTTCAAGTCATCCTGAAATTGTCCTTCCTCTTTCTAACTCAAGACCCTCTTCTTGAATATGTCTCCAGATCACCCACACCTCTTGAGGTCTGTGTTCTGGCATAATATTTGACCATTTTCCTGGCAGAAATTTGGTTCTCAGGTTAACCCACTTTCAGAGAATGCCAGCAAACATTTCAATTCCTCATACTTTAAACACCTAGTAATCAATTGAAGTTTCTATAAATGCGCACAACCTTTACAAACATCAATCTTATAGTATAGCCATAATTTAATTTAGGATAGCATAACATCTAACAAATACTTTAAAACCCTTCTTTTATAAATGAATCAATTTTGAATCTCCTTTGGCTTGAGGGCAGGATAAAATTAGTAGGAACACACATAAGCAGAGAAATGCAGGAAGAGACGACAAAGACTTGGGGAAGTGTTTGTGATTAGTGGGCAGTATAAACGTACATGGCGGTGTGGTGATGGGAATTTACTCTGAGAAAGGCATGGTTTTCTGATGCCACTATAACACTATCAAGAGATTATTCTTCACTATGTGGAACAAGCATTCCTGAGAGGAAGCATCCAGAGAAGGACTGAAGACAGCTCAGCTGTTAACGTGTTTACCCCGTCAGCATGAGAACTAGGGTTTGGACCCCCAGCACCCACATCAATGCCTGGGGGATGTGCTGTTCTACATATAGTTCCAGCCTCTGAAGTTGGAGAGAGTGGCTTGCAGAGCAAGCAGACTTGTAAAGCTAGGCGCTGAGGTGAGCTCTGTATTTGATGGGGAGTCCCCGCTCAATCAGTAAGGTAAAAGAGTGATGGAGGGCGATTTTCAACACGTCTCCTACTTTTTTCATGCATTTAAATATATGTGCTCAAACACATATAAAATATGCACATATCTGTGTGAAATATATACACACATGTACACAAGAAAACAGAAAAAAAAAGAAAAAAAAAGGCATAAAAGCATGCAGGAGAACGGTGCTTATATTTTGTGTGCCATAACTGGTATGAGGTATCTTTTTTATATTGTCCCAATCAATCTTGGTGGCAACCTTAGGAGAGTCAGTGTAAGATGCAGGGAAGGAAACTTCGGCTAAGGAGGTTGAATATCGGCCATGGTTGAATTGCTGCGGATCTGTACAGCAGTAACTCACACGGACAGATAGTTGTCTTTTCTACGGCATCCCAGTACAAACGGTGGAGTGGCTAGTGATGGCAATGTCTCAAGACGGAGCAGGCAGCAGTGTGACAAGGAAGCTATAACTATTCTTTGCATCATTTGCTTTTAATGGAAATTTCTTAAGATTAAAATATTGGATTTCTGGAACCCTTGTGAGTTCAAAGCTGACACTTCGTTTTAAGAAGACACAGGCACTTGCAATCTTGTCAGCTATCAAGTAAGATGGAGCAGGTTGCTCAAAGCATTTTCTTAACACCTGGAAAAGCAAAGGTTGTTTTCTACAGCTCTGTGGCTGCCCCTGAGCACCAGGGTGGTAAATTTTCTTGATCTTAAGAGTTTCAGGTGACAAGATTTCATCACGATGGGAAAAGGTTTCTTAACCTCTAAGTGCTTTGGGTTCAGTGGGATCTTTGGGGGATGCTTACACCTGCAGGCTCAGGCCAGGGGAAGTTAGTGGCTGTCTGGTGGAGGGCTGTGACAGCTTTCTACATCCATTCCCTTATCTCCTGATTACACTGCTTTGTAGAAGCTGTCTCCAGGGTAAATCTCTTCAATTGATTTTGCTGTCAGGAGTCAGTTCAAGTTCACATGCGGAGGGAGATTCGTACCTCACCGGCTAAGTGCTTTAGCGATTTGCCCTATGTGGTAAATTATGGGCTTTATCAGCTTGGAGCTGGTTAATTTCCTGAACAGGGTGAAAATTATACCATTTGTGCCAACCGTTGATCTTCGCATTTCAGTCACTGAGGAGTGAGTTTAGGAAATGTAGTAAAAATGTCCAAGTCCCAGGACTGAATTTTTAATGTTACTGGGGATTTCTGTCACTCTGGCTACATTCTTTAGTCTATTACTGTGAATTGCTTTACAGAGCGACTCTACCTACAATTGCCTCCACTTTCTTTAAGGAAGTATAAGGGTTTGATAAAAGTAGTTAGACTATAATTAGTGTTAGTCGTGGGTCTTAATGCGTGTGATATTATGTGTCTTGAAAATAAAACAATGTTGTAATAAGTGACAGAAAAAGGCTGTGTCCCATCTCACAGTTGGGTTCCCATGCCACAAGTGAGAGAAAGCACTATTTCCACTAGTCTGACTACTAGAAAGAGGCAGTCACTCACCATCCCCCCAGTCTTTATTGAACTCAAGCAAGCCTCATTGAACTTCTAAAAGCAATAACTATACCTTAAGAATTATTTCACTCTACCAGGAATCTCCAAACAATGTCAGTCATATCACTAACTGGTTTTCTCTTTCCTAAATCAATGTATTTTTGAAGGTATGAAAAGTTTTTCTAGCAAATTTTCTTGTTGAGCATAGAAGAGGCCTTCTGTCAGCGCCCTGTGGCACGATTCTTACCTATGGATACTCTTCAAAATCTAGAGGACTATGTTCTTACAATGGCCCCTTAGCATTTCTCTGAATGACAGAGAAGCAGACATAGTCCAAAGTGCCTTTGCTTCGGGCCATTTGTCCTCCTTCGACTTGCTCCATCTTGCCCACAGCTCCTGGCCCAATAACATTTGGAAGGTAGATATGCCATGCTCACAGTTTGGAAACAACTGATTCACATCTAGACACCCGTAGATTTTGGGGATAAACTTAACTCAGTGGCCCATATTCAGAATTGTTTCCTGAAAGAAGTGCTGTGATGTGAAGGATGTGTTCATCAGCATCACCTAGGTAGAGATCAAGGGTAGGAACGAAGGCCTGACAGGATGAGATTGAAGAGACCTGATGTCAGAACCCCAGAGCGAGCAGAGCAGCTCTGGCCATGGTAGAGGAGGAGAAAGAGGAAGGTTGGAGGAGGTGGGCCAAATGATGAGGGGCCCTTTCCAATTTTAGTCTATGTTGCCAAAGGTTTTTTTTTTTTTTAATTTCTAAAGAAGCTAGGGTGTCATTTAATAGTCTTTCTTAAGATGGTAGTTCCACATCATTCATTTCCATCTCCATCTCAAAGCATTGCTCTTTGCCAAGCAAGTAGCCTTTTCCGGGAACAGATTGAAAGGCGGAGGTTCATTCTTCACACTGCCTCTCATGGGGTGAGGCTGAAGCCTTAGTACATTTAGCCTTAGTCCTTTACCCAGTGATCAAGTCACCTTTGAAAGTGCTTCTTTAAGACTCTTCTTCCTTTACCTACAAATCAATTGAATGTCTCATTGGGAAAATCTGACCACTGGAACTGCCTTACATAAAAGTGCTTAACAACCCTTCATTACTGTGATCTTTGAGCTCCCAGTCTCTCCCCAACTTGCAGCCCTCAGGCTCAATATCAGGCCTTACTGACTTGCTCCTTGACGTTCCTTACCCCAAAATGCCTGTTTTCCTAGGCCTTTCCTTTTTTTGGTAAGATTTATTTATTATTATATTTAAGTACACTGTAGCTGTCTCTAGAAATACCATAAGAGGGCATCAGATCTCATTACAGATAGTGGTGAGCCACTGTAGTTGCTGGGATTTGAACTCAGGACTTTCAAAAGAGCAGTCGGTGCTCTTATCCGCTGACCATCTCTCCAGCCCCTAGGCCTTTCCTTCTATCCAGCTGACTTTCCCCTGACCAGATCACAGCCTCCTCAGCCCATCCTCAGGCACTCATTCCCAGCTTCCCACTCAGAGCAGTGTGTCTCAGCTTCCTTCCATTGTTTGATTAGATCCTTAGTCAGAGTCTATGAAGCTAGTAAAATAGAGCGGATATGTTTTGCTGTAGATGGAGCTACATATGACCAGAACTCTATTTCTTCTTTTGACGCATGTTTCTAGAACTTACCTGGTACTACAGAACAATTAGCAATGATTCTGATGAACATCTTTATTGTCAGTTCACTCTCTTCTCACATTTCTCTCTTCAGTTTCAAGAGCTCAGGCTCTTCCTTGGTCTTCCTTGCCAAGGGCTCCCTAGGATCTCATGTACATTTTTTAATCTGTTGTTTCCTTTAAAAAAATCCATAACTTACTTACTTACTTACTTACTTACTTACTTTATTTATTTATTTATTTATTTATTTATTTATTTATTTCACTTTACATCCTGATGGCAGTGCCCTCTCTCATCCCAGTCCCCCCTCCCCCTCTATGATAAGGGGGGAGGACTCCATGGTTACCAACACATGTTGGCACAACACGTCTCTGCAGGTCTAGATGCATCCTCTCCCACTGAGGTCTGACGAGGGGCTCACTTAAGGGAACAGGAGGACCTCATCCTTTTAAGACTAAAACCTATATAAGATCAAGCCAGCCAAAATCTCATTAAGCAGATTTTTATTTTCCCATTTTTATTTTCTTCCTTCACCTCTTAAACTTCCCTTACTCTGTCAGCTGTGCCCTTTTGATCTCTCTACTCTTCTTTCCTGGGGAACCACCACGTCTCAGATCTGTGTCCTGTCTTTCTAACATTCACATCTCCCTTGGAAATCAAGTATATTTTTCTAAGAAATGAATGGACGCACAGCATAGTGGTTAAAGCCCTTGCTGTGTAAGTATGTGGACTGTAGCTCAGAAGCACAGAACACATGTAAATGCCAAGTAATAGGGAGGTTTGCCTGTGATTCCAGCCTTGGAAGGTAGAGAGAGTGGATCCCCAGAGTAAGCTGTCTAGTAAGGTTAGCTATATTGGGAAGCTCTGGGTTCACTGGGACACCCTGTGCCAGTGACAACGATGAAGGGTGACATCCGATAGAGGGCTAATATCCAATATATACAAAGAACTCAAGAAGTTAGACTCTAGAGAACTAAATAACCCTAATAAAAATGGTGCACAGAGCTAAACAAAGAATTCAAAACTGAGGAATATCGAATGGCTGAGAAACACCTAAAGAAATAATGTTGAGCATTCTTAATCATCAGGGAAATGCAAATCAAAATAACCCTGAGATTCTACCTCACACCAGTCAGAATGGTTAAAATAAAAACCTCAGGGGACAGCAGATGCTGGCAAGGATGTGGAGAAAGAAGAACTCTCCTCCATTGCTGGTGGAATTGCAAGTTGGGTACAACCACTCTGGACATCAGTTTGGCTGTTCCTCAGAAAATTGGACATAGTAGTACCTGAGGACACAGTTATACCACTGCTGGGCATATACCCAGAAGATGCTCCAACATGTAATAAGGACACATGCTCCACTATGTTCATAGCAGTTTTATTTATAATAGGCAGAAGCTGGAAAGAACCCAGATGTTCCTCAACAAAGGAATGGATACAGAAAATGTGGTACATTTTCACAATTAAAAATAATGAATTAATGAAATTCTTAGGCAAATGGATGGAACTAGAAAATATCAGCCTGAGTGAGGCAACCCAATCACAAAAGAACACACATGGTATCCACTCACTGATAAATAGATATTAGTCCAGAAAATTGGAATACCCAGGATACAACTCATAGACCACATGAAGCTTAAGAAGAAGGAAGACCAAAGTGTGGATACTTTGATACTTCTTAGAAGGTGGATCAAAATACCCACAGCTTACAGCTGATAGACTGAGTATAGGCTGCCCAATGGAGAAGTTAGAGAAAGGACCCAAGGAACTAAAGAGATTTGCAGCCCCATAGGATGAACAATAATATATACCAACCAGAACCCCCAGACCTCCCAAGGACTAAACCACCAACCAAAGCGTATACATGGAGGGACCCATGGCTCCAGTTACATATGTAGCAGAGGATGGCCTTTTCAGACATCAATGAGAGGAAAGGCTATTAGTCCTGTGAAGGCCCAGTGTGATGGTGTAGAGGAATGCCAGGTCAGGAAAATGGGAGGGGGGTTGGTAAGCAGGACGAGTGAGGATGGGATAGGGGGTTTTCGGAGGGGTTATGAGGAAAGGAGATACCATTTGAAATGCAAACAAAGTAAATAGCTAACAAAATAAAAAAAGATGGAATGGTGACATATTTCTGACATCAACTTTGGTCCTACAAATGTTTGTGCAAATATGCATGTGTACCCTGAACATGTATGCTCACACATATGCAAAATATACACATATATACATGCATATCACACAAACATGGAAAATACAAAAAGCAAATAAAAGAGAAATATTGAGTTCAACACTTGTTCTATCATAAACTTTGCTCCACCTCTATGCCAAAGATATCCAGGAGGAACTCCTGACATTTCCTTTATTTCCTTCTTTTTTAATTTCTTTACTTCTTCTTTTTCATTCCTCTGATCCTGTGCTATGTGGAAACTCTCCATATCTATCTATCTATCTATCTATCTATCTATCTATCTATCTATCTATCTATCTATCTATCTATCTATCTAGAATCTTTCTTCTTTGCCTCTATTTCCAGTAAGAAGATATCTTCCTAGTCTACATGACTGAAACTTTATCTCCAACTTAGCCACAGACGATTGGCAATAGTATTTACAGTTAACCTTCCAGAAAGCATAGAAATTTGGTTAAGTGACACCCATGGGTCAAATTTTGTTCTTTGTGTAGATGGTCATTCAACAGGCAAGGTGCAGGGCCAGATTCCCCCAGTGCTGCAGCAGCCAAGGAACAGGGCTAGCTTTCCCATTTTCATGACCCCAGGGCCAACTCTCACCTGCCATAGGTGGCCAGGAGTGAGACCTGCGGATGGCATCTTTCCCTTGCCTACAATGCTACACAGCAGACAAAGCACAAGGCAATCATGTCTCCACACTCAGGGCAGGCTCACCTGTATCTAAGAACATCAGACTCAGCTCTGATGCTGAGGTAAGTTTCCTGAGGGCTGCAGCAGGTGAAGGGCAGGGACAACTTTCTTGCTTTCATGACCTGGTTGGGACTAACTCTCCCACATGCCACTGGTGGCGAAGGCAAAAGGGAAGGTAAGGGAATCTCTCCCTTGCAGAACAAGAGGCAGGGCCAGCTCTCCCGAACTCCCACCCCTTGTGGCTGGCTACTATGGTGCTCAGGTAAAAGGCAGGGTCAGCTCTTCTGCTCTGATGACCTTGAGGCCAGATATACCTTGCAACAGGTGGTGATGGAAGAGTAGGTATCTCTCACTTGGTCACTCCATCACATGGGAGGTAAGACCAAGGCTCCCGTGCTGCTATTTTTGGGGCCAACTCACCCACAACTCATACAATGTACGTGTGTGCTCTTCCAAGCAGCAGTCTAGGTGCAGGGTCAACTCTCTTACGTTCAAGTCTCCAGTGCCAGCTCTCTTTCAGTATCTAGGAGAAGAGTGGGGTCAGTTGTGCACATTCCTCAGTCACTGATATGATCCTGGTCAGCATCCCAGACCAGAGATGTCTGCCTGACCTTTGGTGGGAACAGACCCCTGCTGCTGCAGGGCCATGGGACCCAGATTGGCACCAAGTGGCAGCATCAGCCAGGACCCCAGCATGGTCCCTGATGAGATCAATGGCTATTCACATTAAGCTGTTTCTTACTACCCTCTAGCTTCCAGTTCTGCATCTCTTCATTGTGGTCACATTTCTCTGTTTCTTTTCAATTTCTTTACCAGGTTTCTTTACCAATTTCTTTACTACAGGTTTCTCTTAGTGCTGCCTGGGGTCTCTGAGTGTCTTGGCTAGTTTCACGAATGCTATGCCCAATATCTGCATTATGGTGCCAAAAGGGGTCTCCTCTGGTCTCAGGCATGGTCTTCTCTGGACCAACCCCAGGCCTCTGCAGTATCTGATTGGTAGTCATCTCTGGCTAGCTCCTTATGTGGAACCCATGGCACAAGTCTGTGGTCATTGTTCTGAGCTCTCAAGCTAATTCCTTTGGTAAGGTTTTGGGTGTGGTGTTTGGGGTGTCCCAGGTGGGGTTATTTTAGTCTCTGGATTGTTCTCTGTCCTGAGAGCCCATCTGGCTCTGCAAGCTGCTGGACTGGTATCCATCTCAGGCTAAATCTCTGCCTAGGACCCCTGGCACCAGACTGGTGGTTGTCTAAGGCTTGATTTTTTTCAGGGAATCTTAGGCTACTAATCATTCTGATGTTCATAGGTAGAACATAATCCCTCTCCTCTCTGCCACCTGCTTACACACATGTGATACAGGAGCCACATCTGCTACATCCCTAGAGGCAAGAATGACTTGATATTCTTTTGGCAAATTTGAACTTAACAAATGGCCCTGTCCATTGGATGTCTATTCTGTTGTTAGACTATGAACAGAAATTTCTGGAAGAAGTGGATATAAATAATTATCAATGCATATGGTTTTTAGATACCAAAGTTGAGTGCACAGCTTACTCAATATTTAAAGGTTAAAATGTAACTGACATATATTTAGCTGAATGCAAACAACAGATATTAACAATCCCTCTTTAAAGAGAAAGAAATAGGGTTTAAGAGAGAAATCAAGCTTTCTGTTTTGCCTCCCTCTTAGGTTTTCCCTAGAGAGAAGAAAAGGGACAGAAGAGATGAATGTGGTGCCTTTTGGTTGAAGCAGGGGAAGATACTATGGTAATTAAAACAAATTCATAGAAAAATGTGCTCGTTGTAGATGGGATAAATTGACTCATAAGAACTCAGCGATGTCATAACCTGGAAGCTGGGCAGCTCTACTGGGGGTCTCTGCAAAGGTTGTTCTACAGCCGGAACAGAATGCATTTCCTTGCTGTTCAATTCATGGCATTTTTCAACTGAATGATGAAATTAGTATTCAGTGATAAATATGTCTTCAGGGGAAGACTAGGTGTGTGCTCAGTTCATTGGCAGTCTGATGGGAGATTTTACTGCATTCCACATCAGGGGTTAGGCAATAAAAGCATTTCATTTTAAGGTTAAAATCCATTTCAGTCAAGTGGATTGCAAATAATTACATTGTAGGACCAACTCACATTTTCTAGTTTTAGAGAAGGAAGAATTGTAAATGAAATTTAGGTTATAATAGCAATTTAAAATAATGATAGACATGGAGTGTTACAATTGAAAAAGAATTTACATACAGCTAATTTACTCAGAGAACGGGCTTGGTACAGTCACTCAAGTCAAGTGAATAAGTGACTAACTCTCACCAAGACCTGAGGACTGATGGCTGGTTCAATGCTCTTCTTGTCATGGCAGTCTTGACTGCTTCCCACCCCACCTCAGAAGGAAAGTCTACTTTTATATTTTCTTATCTCAGACTAGTGACTTTGATATTTTCAACTGCTTTGAAAGTTTTTTTTAATAGCTTTGATCCATTTATCTTTCTCAGATTTAGAAGGACTTCTTTAAATAGTGACATTTCTTTTTAATATTTTATGCCCTTCTACAAAATCGGAAGTCAATTTGGAACTGTGTATTCTTTCCAGAAAACTTATGAGAACATACTTCATCAGTTTTAGAGCCATTTTATGACAATTCACTTTGTGACTTTTAAGAAAGCAAGTAACATTAGATGATCCTTATTATCTGCAGAGCAAAGTGAAGTCCAAGTACTTTAATTAACTATATATTCTTATTTTGTTCTTAACACATTTCATCTTCTAGAATCTTCTTTAGTGAAGTGCTCCACCGGATGTTACCATGTTTTATGCCTTGTGTCAAAGGTCACAATCCTTAGGCTAGGATGCAGAGAGTAGTGGGGTAGAATTGTCATGACTTGGCGTAGAAGGATGCGATGCAGGAGCAGCAGGAAATGAAGACAACCAGCCATGTGAGACTTCAGGTAAGTGGCCATTGACCACTTGCATGATTGAGCCTAGGGTAGCAGGGGAAGGTTTAGGAGTGCCCAGCTTTGGAGGTAGCCATGGCATTTTAAAAATAAGCTAATGTGTAGCCAAAACTCACGGCTTCGGGTTATAGTCAGTATAATATTTGATTTATAAATATTTCTGGATGGCATATATCTTCCTAAAAAGGAATATTCTCAGTGTCTAAAATTCAAAATAAACTTAGCAATACTACCTATTATAGTCTTCATTCTAAGATTCACCCTATCACACCTTAAATGGCCTTAGTAGTTAAGTGCATTGTATCACATTGACATCTTATGATTAGTGTCGTTTCAACTTTAGAGTCCAAAAATCATGTATTTGTTATCTATTCATAGATTCTTTGGTATGTTCTGAATTTTAAGTTTCTTCTGATCCTAATTAATTAGAGGTGATGAGTCCTCTTAAAGAGTACAATGACATTTTTATGCCAAACATCTCTTGTTTTGCATCGGTGTGCTCTTTAAGTGGATCAAGAAGGTCAAACACTATCACCAGGATGTCACATAGGTGCAGTGTGGATGGCTTGCTGTACGATGTTGAGCCCTTCTCACTGTTGGTGATGCTGTGCTCAATCACTTATTTAAATTTTAGGTAAATGTTACCCCTTTAAGCAATCTATGGATGTTACTTGGAGGTTCTGTGAATACTTCCATTGTTTTCTTTCCCATCTGTGGAAAAATTATCTTCCCTTCTATGATCTGTCTTCTGTTCAGATCCCTACGTAGCAGTCTTTTACTAAGTCCATCCTGTGAAATAGTTCTCAAGCTTTGTGTAATCGGTGCCTCTGTAACCAATCTTAGTTTTGATAATTCTCCAATACTTTTCACTTCTGAGACATCTCACTGACCCTTAACAGTTTTCTCAGACAAGACAGTTTTTCTTACTTGCTTAGCTCTGCTCTTTTGTGCCTGTAAATCCTCCACATGTCACTATTTGGAACTAAAAACTGATGGTCAAATTTATGATATATAAGTTAGAAAACATTTGTTTATTGTGTATGTTTATTTGTTTGTGTGTATGCATGTGTGGAGGTCAGTGCAGAACTTGTGAGAGTCAGTTCTCCCCATCCACAAATGGGGACCCAGGAGACTGAACTTAGGTTATTAGGCTTGTTAGGGACAGACATCTTTGCGTGATGAACCATTTTGTCAGCCCTGTTATAATTTTTTGACATAAAATAAGACATAAAATGAATCTGTACTATACTTTATAATATTTTGTTGAGATTTTTGTTTTAACTAATTAAAATTTTTTTTCTTGAAACCCAACATTTACAGCAAATTAAATTTTTTTGATTTGATTTGTTTCTGTTTTGTATAATCCAAGTTTCTTACTGTGACAGTTTTTTTCCAGATTAATTTTATGATATTTATGCCTCAGTAAAGCTCATGTTTGAGGTGACTTTAAAATGTAGCTATCATTTAGAATGTTGATGGCTTCCAAAATTGCAGTCAAGGTCCATAGCACTGGACTGCTAATTAGCTTTAGGAATGGAATTTGCTTATAACTTGAAGAAATCTTGTGCTTTCTCAATTAAAATTCTTTTTTGTCTGTCTTACAAATGGTTTTTTATATACTTATGCAAGTACTGTGTTCAAATCAAGCCTTAAATCTTCTTTTGTTTAATGCTCAGAGTACTAATTCTGTATTCAATGATAGTTTTCTGTTTTTTTCTGTTTAACTTTATTTTGTGAAGTGTGTTGCTATTTCTTATATCTACGCACCACAGTTGTTTATGGTTTCTTCAACTAGAAATATGGAGAAGGGAGGGAGGGAGAGAGAAAGAGGGACAGTGTGTGTGTGTGTGTGTGTGTGTGAGAGAGAGAGAGAGAGAGAGAGAGAGAGAGAGAGAGGGAGGGAGGGAGAGGGAGAGACAGGGACAGAGAGACAGAGAGAAAGAGACAGACAGACACACACACACAGAGAGAACACAATAACATCTAGAGGTCCTTCAACATGCTCACAAAAAGCATATGTTAGGATAAACTGCTGTTGGGATGATGCTGAAGGAGCTGGCCACATGGCACTCAAAAAATAGGCATGCTACACCTTTTAAAATAGGTGTTGTGTGTGTCTGTGTGTGTGTGTGTTTGCATGCATGTGTGCATGTGTGCATGAAAGTATATGCAGGTGTCCAAATAAATCAGAACTGAATGTGAAACCCTCTGGAGCTTGAGTTACCTGTAGCTGTGAGCTGTCCAATATGGATATGGGAAAATGAGCTCTGGTCTTCTATAAGAGAAACAAGTGAGTTTAACCACTGTCTCATCTCTCCAGCTGCCGTGGTATGCTGTATCTTGACTCATTTTTTTTCTTCAATCATTTTTTTTGAGTAGAATGCAAATAGATGTGAAGTTTTCATAGGTTCCTAATATTACATTTTACTCTTCTTTGTATTTCACTCCCTAGTTCTTTCTCTCCTTTTTACCTCTTGCTGTTCCCATCTTCCCTTCTGTTTTCAGGACAAACATAGCTCATTATCTGGCCCTCTTCCTTTCTTTAATGAAACTTTAAGACTTCTTCCTCTGTTATTGTCATCCTTTTGCACCCACATTTACACAGAGAGATTTAACTCTAGATTCTTCACATAAGCAAAACATGTAACATTTGTCTTTCTGAGTCTGACTCTCTTTACTTAGCATAATGAGTCCCAGTTCCATCCATTTTCTTACTAAAGTTCAGTTTTCACGGCTGAATAAAATTGTACTATATATATGGCGTATGTTTGCTTTAGTCATTCATTTATCAAAGGTCAACTAGGCTGCATCATGTCTTAGATGTCATGAAAAGTTCAGCAATAAATACAGCAAATATATTTTTGTGGTATGCAGATCTAAGTTCCTTCCAGTATATATCCAGTAGTGATATAGCTGAATCATATGTTAGTTGTATTTTTAGTTTCTTGAAGAATGCTCATTCTGATGTTTTTACAATCACTGAAGCAGTTTTCACTTCCACCAGCACACAGAGAACTCATTCCCCATCTTCACCATCACCTGAAGTCCTGTTTCTTGCTGGCCATCATTCTGACTGTGAGGACCTAGAATATCAAAGCAGTTTTAAGTTTTATCTGCTTTTGGCTCAGAATGTTTAATGCTTTTAAAACATATTGGTCATTTGCATTTCTTCATTTGGCTGAAATTAAGTTCATCAGTCTATTATCTTGACATAAATTAAGAGTCACTGGAAAAGGGGACATATCAACTCAAGAGTTGGCTCCATTAGCATAGCCTATCAACATTTCTGTGGAGAACTGTCTTGGTAGATGATTAATCTCTCAGTGTGGGTAGCACCATTTCTGGACAGGTAGACATGGGCTATGTAAGAAATGTAGCTGGGCAGCTCCATGGTCCTCCTACCAGGGAAGTACTGCTCTGCAGGGAGTGAGTTGACTCCTGGCTTTGGAGGTCAGTCCTCCACCATCACCACAGGGTGTTCTCTCCTGTGACACAGCAGGCAGGTACAGTTAGAAGCCAGGAAACAAAGGAGTGGTAGAGCAGCTGCGACAGAGTCAGTCCAGGCTCCACCTTCACCCAGGAGCTGGGCAGCACCACAGAACTTTGTGCCAGGGGAGAGCCGGTTACCCAGGTGTGCTGAGACAGGCTTGCAGGCCCACAGGAGGGACCAGCACCCATCAGAGATAGCAGGAGCAACTAACACCAGAGCTAACCAGATGTCAAAAGGCAAATGTAGGAATGTTACCAACAGAAATTAAGGCAACATGGCACCATCTGAGCCTAATTCTCCCACAACAGCAAGTCCTGGATACTCCAACACACTGACAAAGGAAGATTTGTGTTTAAAATGACAGCTCATGATGCTAATTGAGGGCTACAAGAAGGACATAAATAACTCACTTAAAGAAATACAGAAGAACACAAGCAAACAGGGAGAAGGCCTTAAAGAACTACAGGAAAGCACAACAAAACAGGTGAAGGAATTGAACAAAGCCATCCAGGATCTAAAAATGGAGGTAGAAACAATAAAGAAATCACAAAGGAAAACAACTCTGGACATAGAAAACTTAGGAAAGAAGTCAGGAGTTATGGATATAAGTGCCAACAACAGAATACAAGAAATAGAAGAGAGAATCTCAGATGCAGAAGATACCATAGAAAGCATTGAAACAACAGTAAAAGAAAATGAAAAAATGCAAAAAGCACCTAACCCAGAATATCCAGGAATCCAGGACAAAATGAGAAGACCAAACCTAAGGATTGTAGGTATAGAAGAGAGTGAAGATTTCAACTTAAAGGGCCAGTAAATGTCTTGAACAAAATTATAGAATGAAACTTCCCTAACCTAAAGAAAGAGATGCCAATGAACATACAAGAAGCCTACAGAACTCCAAATAGTTTGGACCAGAAAGGAAATTCCTCCCATCACATAATAATTAAAACACCAAATGTACTAAAAAAAGGAAAGAATAGTAAAAGCAGTAAAAGGAAAAGTTTAAGTAACATATAAAGGCAGACCTTTCAGAATTATACTAGACTTCTCACCAGAGACTATAAAAGCCAGAAGATCATGGGAAGATGTCATACAGACCCTAAGGAAATACAAATGCCAACCCAGGCTACTATACCCAGCAAAATCTCAATTACCATAGATGGAGAAACCAAGGCATTCCATGACCAAAACATATTTACACAAAATCTTTCCACAAGTCCAACCCTCCAAAGGATAGTGAATGGAAAACACCAACAAATAAACACACTAGAAAAAGCAAGAAATTAATCATCTTTGAACAAAACAAAAAGAGAAACACACAAACAGAACTCTATCTCTAATAACAAAAGTAACAGGAAACAATAATCACTTCTCCTTAATATCTCTTAATATCAATGGACTGAATTCCCCAATAAAAAACATAGACTAACAGAGTGGATACATAAAGAAGACCCAACATTTTTCTGCATACAGGGAACTCACCTAAGCACAAAGACAAACACTACCTTAGAGTAAAAGGCTGGAAAACACCCAAGAAGAAGGAAGGAGAGGACCCTGGTCCTGAAAAGACTGGATCCAGTTTTGTAGGAGAGTACCAGAACAGAGAAATGGTGTGTGTGTGTGTGTGTGAAATTGGGGAATGGGTGGGGAGAAGAGGATATATGGTGAGGGGGGACCTGGGAAAGGGGAAAGCCTTTGGAATATAAACAAAGACTATAGAAAAAAAAGGCTGGAAAACAAATTTCCTAGCAAATGGTCTCAAGAAACAAGCTAGTGTAGCTGTTCTAATATAAAATAAAATCAACTTTCAACCTAAAATAATCAAAAAAGATAAGGAAGGACACTTCATACTCATCAAAGGAAAAATCTACAAAGATAAACTCTTCTGAACATATGTGCTCCAAATACAAGGGAACCCACATTCATAAAAAACTTTACTGGAGCTCAAAGCACACATTGCACCTTACACAATAATAGTGGGAGACTTCAACACCCTACTCTCTTCAATGGACAGATCAGGGAAACACAAATGAAACAGAGAAACAGTGAAACTAATAGAAGTTATGAAGTAAATGGATTTGACAGATATCTAAAGAACATTTTATCCTAAAACAAATGAATATACCTCTCCTCAGGACCTCACAGTACCCTCTCCAAAACTGACCATATACTTGGTCACAAAACAGACCTCAGCAGATATAAGAAGATTGAAATAATTCCATGTACCCTATCAGATCACTACAGAGTAAGACTGGTCTTCAGTAACAACAAAAACAACAGCAAGCCCATATACACATGGAAACTGAACAATACTTGATGATAAAGAAGAAATAAAGAAATTAAAGACTTTTTAGCATTTAATGAAAACAACAGTACAATATACCCAAACTTATGGGACACAATGAAAGCAGTGCTAAGAGGAAAACTCATGGCTCTGAGTGCCTCCAAAAAGAAACTGGAAAGAATATACACAGTTTAATAGCACAGCTGAAGGCTCTAGAACAAAAAGAAACAAATACATACAAAAGGCTAGAAATAATCAAACTCTGGGCTAAAATCAACCAAGTAGAAACAAAAAGAACTATACAAAGAGTCAACAAAACCAGGAGCTGGTTCTTTGAAAAAATCGACAAGATAGATAAACCCTTAGCCAGACTAACCAGAGGGCACAGAGACAGTACCCAAATCAGAAAAATCGGAAACGAAAAGGGAGGCATAACCACAGATACAGAGGGAATCCAAAAAAATCATTAGGTCCTACTACAAAAGCCTATACTCAACAAGTAGAAAATCTAGAGGAAATGCACAATTTTCTAGACCCATACCAGCTACCAAAACCCCTATAAAATAGAAGCTGTCATTAAAATCTCCCAACCAAAAACAAAAACAAAAACAAAATCACCCAAACCAGCCAACCGAACAAACAAACAAACAAAAAGTCCAAGGACAAAATGGGTTCAATGCAGAGTTCTATCAGAACTTCAAAGAAGATGTAATACCAATACTCTTCAAACTATTCCACAAAATAGAAACAGATGGAATACTACCCAATTCATTTTATGAAGCCCCAATTACTCTGATACCTAAATCACACAAAGACCCAACAAAGAATGATAACTTTAGACCAATTTCCCTTATGAATATTGATGCAAAAACTTGCCAACGGAATCCAAGAACACATCAAAACAATTATCCACCATGATCAAGTAGGCTTCATCCCAGGGCTTTAGGGATATATTCAATATATGGAAATCCATCAATGTAATCCAGTATATAAACAAACTGAAAGAAAAAAACGATCATTCCATTAGATGCTGAGAATGCATTTGACAAAATCCAACATCTCTTCATGATAAAAGTCTTGGAAAGATCAGGAATTCAAGGCCCAAACCTAAACATAGTAAAAGCAACATACAGCAAATCAGTAGCCAACATCAAACTAAATGGAGAGAAACTTGAAGTAATCCCACTAAAATCAGGTACTAGATAAGGCTGCCCACTCTCTCCCTACCTGTTCAATATTGTTCCCGAAGTACTAGCCAGAGCAATTAAACAACAAAAAGAGGTCAAAAGGATTCAAACTGGAAAGGAAGAAATCAAAGTGTCACTATTTGCAGATGATACGATAGTATACTTAACTGACCCAAAAAGTTCCACCAGAGAACTTCTAAACTTTAGCAAAGTCACTGGATATAAAATTAACTCAAACAAAAATCAGTTGCGTTCCTATACTCAAAGAATAAAGAGGCTGAGAAAGAAATAAGGGAAATGACACCCTTCACAATAGCCACAAATAATATAAAATAACCTTGGTGTGACTCTAACAAAGCAAGTGAAAGATCTGTATGACAACTTCAAGTCTCTGAAGACAGAAATCGAAGATCTCAGAAGATGGAAAGATCTCCCATGCTCATGGATTGGCAGGGCTAATATAGTAAAAATGGCCATTTTGCCAAAAAGCAATCTACAGATTCAATGCAATTTGCATCAAAATTCCAACTCAATTCTTTATAGAGTTAGAAAGAGTAATTTCCAAATTTATCTGGAATAACAAAAAACCCAGGATAGCGAAAACTATTCTCAACAGTAAAAGAACTTCTGACAGAATCACCATCCCTGACCTCAATCTATACTACAGAGAAATAATGATAAAAACTGCATGGTATTGGTATAGGTCCAATAGATCAATGGAATAGAATTGAAGAACCAGAAATGAACCCTCACAACTATTGTCTCTTGATTTTTGACAAAGGATTTCAAAACATTCAGTGGAAAAAAGATAGCATTTTCAACAAATGGTGCTGGATCAACTGGCAGTCTACATGTAGAAGGAATGCAAATTGATCCATTCTTATCTCTCTGTACAAAGCTCAAGTCCAAGTGGATCAAGGACCTCCACATAAAACCAGATACACTGAATCTAATAGAAGAGAAATGGGGAAGAACCTGAAGCCCATGGATACAGAGGAAAATTTCATGAATAGAACCACAATAGCTTATGCTCAAAGATCAAGAGTTGACAAATGGGACCTCATAAAATTGCAAAGCTTCTGTGAGGCAAAGATACTGTCAATAGTACAAAATGGCAGCTAACAGATTGGGAAAAGATCTTTACCAATCCTACCTCTGATACAGGGCTAATATCCAATATATACAAAGAATTCAAGCCAGGCGGCAGTGGCTCATGCCTTTAATCCCAGCACTTGGGAAGCAGAGGCAGGCGGATTTCTGAGTTCGAGGTCAGCCCGGACTACAGAGTGAGTTCCAGGACAGCGAGGACTACATAGAGAATCCCTGTATCAAAACAAAACAAAACAAAACAAAACAAAACAAAACAAAACAAAACAACACAACACAACAACAAAAGAACTCAAGAAGTTAGACTCCAGAGAACCAAGTAACCCTATTAAAAATGGGGTGCAGAGCTAAACAAAGAATTCTCAAACGAGGAATAGAGGACAGCTGAGAAATACCTAAAGAAATGTTCACCATCCTTAATCATCAGGGAAACACAAATCAAAACAACCCTGAGATTCAACCTCACACCTGTCAGAATGGCCAAGATCAAAAACTTATGGGACAGCAGATGCTGTGTGGAAAAAGAACACTCCTCCATTGCTGGTGGGATTGCAAGCTGGTACAACCAGTCTGGAAATCAGTTTGGCTGTTACTCAGAAAACTGGACATAGCACTACCTGAGGACCCAGCTATACCACTCCTGGGCATATACCCAGATGATTCTCCAACATGTAATAAGGATACATGCTCCCCTATGTTCATAGCATCCTTATTTATAATAGCCAGAAGCTGGAAAGAACCCAGATTTTCCTCAAGAGGACTATACAGAAAGTGTAGTACATTTGCACAATGTAGTACTACTCAGCTATTAAAAACAATGAATTCATGAAATTCTTAGGCAAATGGATGGAACTATAAACTATCATCCTGAGTGAGTAACCCAATCACAAAAGAACATACAAGGTATGCAATTGCCGATGAGTGGACTTCAGCCTAAAAGCTTGGAATACCCAAGATACAACTCACAGACCACATGAAGCTCAAGATGAGGGAAGATCAAAGTGTGGATACTTAGATCCTTACTGGAAAGTGGATCAAATCACCCATGGCTCACAGCCAACCAATAGACTGAGCATAGGGTCCCCAATGGAGCAGCTAGAGAGAGGGCCCAAGGAGCTGAAGAGGTTTGTAGCTCCGCAGGAGGAAAAATAATATGGGCCAACCAGTATCCCCAGAGCTCCTAGGGGCTAAGCCACTAACCAAAGAGTACACATGGAGTGTCCCATGGCTCCAGGTACATATGTATCAGCAAATTCAGACATCATTGAGAGGAGAGAGGCCATTGGTATTATGAAGGCTCAATTTCCCAGAATAGGGAAATGCAAGTCAGGTAATTGGGGTGGGGGAGAAGGAGGGGGGGATAGGATATGGGGTTTTTAGTGGGGTCATGTGAAAGTGGTTAATATTTGAAATGTAAATAAAGCAAATATCTAATAAAAATGTATGTATGTATGTATGTATGTATTTATTTATTTATTTATTTATTTATAGTTTCAGCTTCAAGCTTCTGCATTAAATTTCTGTCCTGATTTCCTGTAGGGGTTATGACCTGTATGATAAAAGAAGGCCCTTACCTCCTAGTTTATTTTGGTCACAGTATTTTTTTTTGTTACAGCAAAAGAAAGCAAACTAGATGGATATCTATTGATTTAATTTCTTTTTTGCATTTGATTTTTGGAGTACTTTATAAATTCTAGATATTAATCCCATGCTAAATATATAGTTGCCAAGATTTTCCCTTATCCTGTAGACTTTTTGTTACACTTTGCTGTGTAGAATCTGTTTAAGTTATCTGAATCCTATTTGTTAATTCTTAGGATTATGTACATAATGCCAAGCTCCCCTTTTCTCACCATCAGTTAAAATTTAAACAGAGAGCAGTTCCCTAAAGTGGAAAAAGTTCCTATATTCAATTTAACAGTAGTAGAGGTTTCTGAGATCATCCTTGATCTGGGTGATTTAAGAATGGCAGGTATGGGAAATGCAACTTGGAGATGTTGAAAGAAAAAAAAAAAACGCTCTGGTGTTCTCAGAGTTCCCTTTTCAGGAATGTAGCAGGAGAGTGCAGAGTGCTTGTCCTGCACTGTAGATGTTTCCAGCTCTGGGAAATTAATTAGTCCCACTACAATTGTCATACTTTTCTCTATGCCCTGTATAGAAATGAATAGATTATTTAGGTTTTATGTGCCTTTTTATGTTGATGCTCCTGTTAATTAACTTCTATGTGTGGTATATGTGAGTGTAAGCATAAAGACAACAACTTCAGTTATTGGTTATCTCCTGCATTTTTTTGAGACAGTGTCCTTGTGTTGTTTGCCATCGTGTGTACCAAGCTAATGGGCATTAATGTTTTAAGTGATTCTGTCATCTTACCTCATCTCCCCACAGGAATCCTAGAAATGCCTAGAGAGTCAAACTCACATCTTTGCACAGGGAATGCCTTATCTACTGAGGCCCCCTCTTCAATCTAATTCTTAAAAGCTCACTAGCTCCTGAATGATACTCTCTCCTAAGTGTGCAATAGCTAGAAAGAACTTTACTTTATTTTCAAGTGTGATTGAAGCTTAATCCCTAGAGAAAAGACCTTTCTGTGCCTTAGTTGTTGTCTTTAATATTGAAGAATTTCAGCAGCTTATTCTGGCTCCCTGGTTGCCCATTTCTATTCTTTAGCAGCCAAAATGTTGTGTACCTAAGTTGGTCACTGGGGGATTATTTAGAGAAACGAGTGTAATTTCTGTACTGTCAAGAGACCATTAGTAAATAAACTATTAAGAATTATGATGTATTCAGTAAAATGTCCAGGAAATTGGGGATCCAAAGTTCCATGCTCTCCTTGGATTCCAGGTCTGGATCTGAAAATGTTAAACCTCTGTGATGATTTTGGCAGATTATTCTCAGCCATTGTTTATATAAGAAACATGTCTCCAACTGAGTTTCACAAACACAGTTGAAGTGATTCAGTTTAGAGGGAAACATTCAGTTTATTGGAGAGCTCAGCCAGGAGAGGAAGATGCTTCTTTTCCAAGGGTTCTCCTGATGACATTTATGTACTTGTAGCTGTTAGCCCAGTAATGTTTTTGCAGCCCAGCTGCAGACATTAAACCTGACTTTTCAAATGAGCTTCATTATTCCAAGAAAAATATTGCTTCATTTATTGTTCTTTTCATGGTGTGATCTTTAGAACAGATGTGGCACATGAATGAAAGGAACACATATTAATGCACTAGATGGCATAGAGGCACATGCATGTAATCCTAGCACTCAGGGGGCAGAGACAAGAGGATTCCAAGTTAGAGGCTAACCTGAGCTACATTGTGAAACACTGTCCCCAAATAATATTTCTATCAAAGGCTCAAAACTGTTTGGCATGAATATTAGGATGAAGCAGAGCTTTACTTGTTGTTTTCTTTTCAATAAAACATCTATTTTCATGTAATTGAAATGACTGCCTTGGGTGCATTTCTGTTGTTGTGAGGAGATACTATGACCAGGAAGACTTTTTTTTCCCTTTTAAAAATATTTTTTGTCTTTTTAATTTTATTTAGTTTTTTTGGAAATTTTATTTTCTATATTCTTTGTTTACATTCCAAAGGCTTTCCCCTTTCCCAGTTCTTCCCTCACCATGTGTCCTATAAGTCCTCCTCACCCCTCCCCACGCATTCCCCAATCACCTCCCAACCCTTTCTCTGTTCTGGTACTCTCCTGCAAGACTGGAACCAGTCTTTTCTGGACCAGTGTCCTCTCATTCCTTCTTCTTGGGAATCTTTTGATTTGCTAATTGTGCCTTGAGTATTCGGAGCTTCTGGGATCATTAATATTCACTTATCAGTGATTGCATTTCATGTGTATTCTTTTGTGATTGGGTTAACTCACTTAGGATGGTATTTTCCAGATCTAACCATTTACCTAAAAATTGCATGAATTCATTATTTTTAATTGCTGAGTAATATTCCATTGTATAAATATACCACATTTTCTGTATCCATTCCTCCTTTGAGGGACATCTGGGCTCCTTCCAGCTTCTGGCTATTATAAATAAGGCTGCTATGAACATAGTAGAGCTTGTGTCTTTATTGCATGCAGGGAAATCCTCTGGGTATATGCCCAGGAGTGGTATGCCAGGGTCCTCTGGAAGTAACATGCCCAATTTTCTGAGGAACCACCAGACTGATTTCCAGAGCGGTTGTACCATCTTGCAATCCCATCAACAATGGAGGAGTGTTCCTCTTTCTCCACATCCTCGCCAGCACCTGCTGTCTCTTGAGTTTTTAATCTTAGCCATTCTGACTGGTGTGAGGTGAATCTCAGGGTTGTTTTGATTTGCATTTCCCTGATGACTAATGATGTTGAACTTAAGGTGCTTCTCAGCCATCCGAATTTCTTCTGGTGAAAATTCCTTGTTTAGCTCTGTACCCCATTTTTAATAGGGTTATTTGGTTCTTTGGGGTCTAATTTCTTGAGTTCTTTGTATATATCGGATATTAGCCCTCTGTCGGACGTGGGGTTGGTGAAAATCTTTTCCCAATTTGTTAGTTGTCGTTTTGTCCTTCTGACAGTGAGTGTCCTTTGCCTTACAGAAACTTTGTAATTTTATGAGGTCCATTTGTCAATTCTTGATCTTAGAGCATAAGCTATTGGTGTACTATTCAGGAAGTTTCCCCCTGTGCCTATGTCCTCCAGGGTCTTCCCCAGTTTCTTTTCTATTAGTTTCAATGTGTCTGGCTTTATGTGGAGGTCCTTGATCCACTTGGAGTTGAGCTTAGTACAAGGAGATAAGAGTGGGTCAATTTGCATTCTTCTGCATATTGACCTCCAGTTGAACCAACACCATTTGTTGAAAAGGCTATCTTTTTTCCACTGGATGGTTGTAGCTCCTTTATCAAAGATCAAGTCACCATAAGTCTGTGGGTTCATTTCTGGGTCTTCAATTCTATTCCCTTGATCTACTTGCCTGTCATTGTACCAATACCATGCAGTTTTAAACACAGTTGCTCTGTAGTACTGCTTGAAGTCAGGGATATTGATTCCCCCAGAAGTCCTTTTATTCTTGGGAATAGTTTTAGCTATTCTGGGTTTTTTGTTACTCCAGATGAATTTAAGAATTGCTCTTTCTAGATCTATAAAGAATTGGTTTGGGATTTTGATGGGGATTGCATTGAATCTGTAGATTGCTTTTGGCAAGATGGCCATTTTTATTATATTGATCCTGCCAATTCAAGAGAAAGAAGTATGTTTCCATCTTCTGAGGTCTTCTTCGATTTCTTTCTTCAAGGACTTGAAGTTCTTGTCATACAGATCTTTCACTTGTTTGGTAAGAGTCATGCCAAGATACTTTATATTGTTTGTGGCTATTGTGAATGGTGTTATTTCCCTAACTTCTTTCTCAGCCTGCTTGTCCTTTGAGTACAAGAAGGCTACTGATTTACTTGAGTTGATTTTATAACCAGCCACTTTGTTGAAGTTGTTTATCAGCTATAGGAGTTCTCTGGTGGAGTTTTTTGTCACTTAAGTTTACTATCATATCATCTGCAAATACTGATAGTTTGACTTCTTCCTTTCCAATTTGTATCCCATTGACTTCCTTATGTTGTCTAATTGCTCTCTCTAGAACTTCAAGTACTATATTGAAAAGATATGGAGAGAGAGGGCAGCCTTGTCTAGTCCCTGATTTTAGTGGGATTGCTTCAAGTTTCACTCCATTTATTTTGATGTTGACTACTGGTTTGCTGTATGTCGCTTTTATTATGTTTAGGTATGTACCTTGAATTCCTGTTCTTTCCAGGACTTTTAGCATGGAAGGATGCTGAATTTTGTCAAATGCTTTTTCAGCATCTAATGAGATGATCATGTGGTTTTTTTCTTTTAGTTTGTTTATGTAGTGGATTACATTGATGGATTTTCATATATTGAACCATCCCTGCAAAGCCTGGGATGAAGCCTACTTGATCATGGTGAATGATCGTTTTGATGTGCTTTTAGATTCAGTTGACAAGGATTTTAATTACTATTTTTGCATTGATATTCATAAGGGAAATTGGCCTGAAGTTCTCTTTCTTTGTTGGATCTTTGTGTGTTTTTGGTATCAGTGTAATCGTGTCTTCGTAGAACAAGTTGGGCAGTGTTCCTTCAGTTTCTATTTTGTGGAATAGTTTGAAGAGTATTGGTGTTAGGTCTTCTTTGAAAGTCTGATAAAATTCTGCACTAAAACCATCTGCTCCCATACTCTTTTTGGTTGGGAGACTTTCTATAACCCTTCTATTTCTCTAGGGGTTATGGGACTGTTTAGCTGATCTAATTGATCCTGATTTAATTTTGTTATTTGGTATCTGTCTAGGAAATTGTCCATTTCCTTCAGATTCTCCAGTTGCATTGAGTATAGGCTTTTGGAGTAGAATCTGATGATTTTTTGAATTTCCTCAGTTTCTGTTGTTATATCCACCTTTTTGTTTCTAATTTTGTTAATTTTGATACTGTCTCTGTGCTCATTGTTTAGTCTGGCTAAGGATTTATCTATCTTGTTGATTTTCTCAAAGAACCAGCTCCTGGTTTTGTTGATTCTTTGTATGGTTTGCTCTATTTCTACTTGATTGATTTCAGCCCTTAGTTTGATGATTTCCTGTCTTCTACTATTCCTGGGTGAATTAGCTTCTTTTTGTTCCATGGCTTTAAGGTGTGCTGTTAATCTGCTAGTGTATGCTGTCTCCAGTTTCTTTTTGGAGGCACTCAGTGCAATGAGTTTTCCTCTTAGCACTGCTTTCATTGTGTCCCATAGATTTGGATAGGTTGTACCTTCATTTTCATTGAATTCTAAAAAGTCTTTGATTTCTTTCTTTATTTCTTCCTTGACCAAGGTGTCATTGAGTAGAGTATTGTTCAGTTTCCATGTGTATGTGGGCTTTCTGTTGTTTTTCTTTCTATTGAAGACCACTTTTACTCCATAGTGATCTGATAGGAGGCATGGGATTAGTTTGATCTTCTTGTATTTGTTGACATCTGTCTTGTGACCAATTATATAATCGATTTTGGAGAAGGTACCATGTGGTGCTGAGAAAAAGGTATATTCTTTTGCTTTGGGATGAAATGTTCTCTCTATATATCTGTTAAATCCAATTGGTCTAAAGCTTCAATTAGTTTCACTGTGTCCCTGTTTAGTTTCTGGTTTTCTGATCGGTCCCTTGAGGATAGTGGAGTGTTAAAGTCACCCACAATTATTTTGTTAGGTGTAATGTGTGCTTTAAGCTCTAGTAGAGTTTCTTTTATGAATAAAGGTGCTCTTGCATTTGGAGCATAGATGTCCAGTATTGAGAGTTCTTCTTGGTGAATTTTTCCTTTCGCCAGCAAGAAGGGACCTTCTGTGTCTCTTTTGATGACTTTATTTTGAAAGTCAATTTTATCTGATATTAGAATGGCTACTCTGGCTTGTTTCCTGAGACCATTTGCTTGTAATATTGTCTTCCAGCCTAAGGTAGTGTTTGTCTTTGACCCTGAGATGTGTTTCCTGTATGCAGCAAAATGTAGGGTCCTGTTTCTGTATCCAGTCTGTTAGTCTATTTCTTTTTATTGGGTAATTGGGTCCATTGATATTAAGAGATAATAAGGAATAGTAATTATTACTTCCTGACATTTTTGACGTTATTTTTTTGTATATTAGTGTGTTTATCTTCTTTTGTGTTAGATGAGAGTGGGTTTCTATCTTGATTCTTCTGGGGTGTGGTTTCCCTCCTTGTGTTGGTGTTTCCACCCTATTATCCTTTGTAGGGCTGTGTTTGTGGAACGATAATGTGCAAATTTGGTTTTGTCATTGAATACCTTGGTTTCTCCATCTATGATGATTGAGCATTTTGCTGGGTATAGCAGTTTTGGCTGAAGTTTGTGTTCTCTTAGAGTCTGCATGATATCTGCCCAGGATTTTCTAACTTTCATGGTCTCAGGTGAGAAGTTTGGTTTAATCCTGATAGGTCTTCCTTTACATGTTACTTGGCCTTTTTCTCTTACTGCCCTTAATATTCTTTCTTTGTTTAGTACATTTGGGGTTTTGATTATTATGTGACAGGAGGTATTTCTGTTTTGGTCCTGTCTGTTTGGAGTTCTGTAGGCTTCTTGTATATTCATGGGCATCTCTCTCTTTAGGTTGGGGACGTTTTCTTCCATAATTTTGTAGAAGGTATTTGCTGGCACTTTAAGTTGTATATCTTCCCTCTCATCTATGCCTGTAATCCTTAGGTTTGGTCTTCTCATTGTGTCCTGGATTTCCTGGATGTTTTGGGTTACAAGCTTTTTGTGTTTTGTATTTTCTTGGACTGTTGAATCAATGGTTCCTATGGTATCTTCGGCTTCTGAGATTCTGTCTTCTATCTCTTGTATTCTATTGTTGATATTTGCCTCTATGGCCCCTGATTTCTTCCCAAGGTTTTTTATCTCCAATGTTGTCTCCCTCTATGATTTCTTAGTTGTTTCTACTTCTGTTTTTAGTACCTGGATGGATATGCTCAGATCTTTCGCTTGCTTGATTGTATTTTCATGTATTTCTTTAATAGATTTTTGTGTTTCCTCTTTCATAGCTTCTACTTGTTGACCCACGTTCTTCTGTATTTCTTTAAGTGATTTTTGTCTTTCCTCCTTATTGGTTTCTGCTTTTTGTTCCATCTTCTCCTGAATTTCTTTAAGTGATTTTTGTGTTTGCCTTGTAAAGGCTTCTAACTTTTGATCCATTTTCTCCTCTATGTCTTTAAGAGATTTATCTATGTATTCTGCTACCAGCATCCTGAACAGTGATTTTAGATCCAAGTCTTGTTTTTCTGGTGTGTTGGGGTATCCAGGGCTTCCTGTTGTTGGCGAACTGGGTTCAGATGCTGTCATCCTGCCTTGATTTCTGTTAGTAATGTTCCTTCATTTTCCTTTTGCCATCTGGTTATTTCTGGTGTTAGTTGGCCTTGTTGTCACTGGCTGGTGTTTGAACCTTCTGTGAGGTTGGGCTCATCTGTTGTTTCTCTACTGGTGACTATGCTGCAAGATAGAGACTGCCTCTGCGAGTGCTGAGGGGACCTCTGGGAGGGCGGTTCCCAACCGAGTTGGTGCAAGGCCGGATGGTGTGGTGATGTCTCTCCAGCTGCCGCCCTTGCCCTGGTTAGTGGGGTGAGCCTGGAGGATCCTCCCAAGTGATGGTAGCCCCTGATTGAATCTGTCTACCTGGGCCTCTCTAGCTGTGTCCTGGTAGCAATATGGAGGCCTACCAAGGGGCCGCTGGCAGGTTGCTCCCAGCTGCCTTGGTGCAAGGCCAGAGGGCATGGAGAAGTCCTGCAGAGCCTTGGCCCTGGGCCTGCCTGGTGGAGAGAGCCTGGCAGATCCACCCGCGTGATTGTAGCCCAGGCTGGAGTCTGTCTACCTGGCTCTCTCTAGCTGTGTCCTGGTAGCAATATGGAGGCCTACCGCGACTACTGCTCTAAGGGACCACGAGCTGGCTGCTCCCAGGTGCTTTGGTACAAGACTGGAGGGCGTGGAAAAGTCCCTCAGAGCCTCGGCGCTGGGCCTGGCTGGTGGCTAGAGCCTGGCGGATCCACTCGCGCGATGGTAGCCCCGGCTGGAGTCTGTCTACCTGGGCCTCTCTAGCCCTGTCCTGGTAGCAATATGGAGGCTTACTGTGACTGCTCAGCACATGCCTTTAATCCCAGCACTTGGGAGGCAGAGGCAAGCAGATTTCTGAGTTGGAGCCCAGCCTGGTCTATAGAGTGCGTTCCAGGACAGCCAGGGCTACACAGAGAAACCCTGTCTTGAAAAAACCAAAAACTAAAAAAAACCATTTTTTTCCAAAAAAATTAAAAAAAAATATTGTTTCACCACTTGCTGAACTCATTATCATTATAAAAAAAATCTAAAGTTCCTAGTCCCTAAAAGGGGTAGACTCTCATCTGGCTTAGGTATTAGTGAGATAGTCTCTCATAGGGTGGATCTGTATCATCCATTTGGTTCTTGCTTTTCTCTAGTAGGTAAGTAGTATAATTATTTAACACTATAAGCTGAGAATATGATCCACTAATATCAATTCCAGATATTCACAAATGATTGTGTGCTTAAACTAATCCATTTACTTTAGTTCCCACAGCCACCAACATTATTTAAACAAAGAGAGATTGAAAGAGATAATGTGATCATTGGCAGTTGAGCATTATGTGTATATTTCACATCTAGCTGGTGAGTAAACAGGAACTTGAATCCAGACTCTATTCCTAGTCTTATTGAACAAAGATTCCAAAGAGACAGTTGTCAAGGAAAGAAAAACAAAATAGCCAAATTTAGTATCGGATAGAATGTAAGTTATGAGGACTCAGGAACAGCAGCAAGTGTAGGACAGTAAGATGAGAATCTGAGGCTGGAGCAAGGGGATTATGCTCTGTGTTGGTTGCTTTACAATGCTGTAATCCCAGCATCTGACATAAGTTTTCTGAAGAAGAAAGAATATATTGTGGCTTACAGTCTCAGAAGACTGGTGCATCATGCAGTAGGAGGTATGGTGGAAAAGCTCTGTCCATGGTGGAAGGATTTGTGTCAGAATGTGTGTTATCCATAGCATAGTGGGCCAGCCTATGAGCAGTGTGAGCTGACCTGTACTGCTTTGGGAGGTTGTAGAACCTTTAGGAACTAAGTCACTGGGGGTAGGCCGGAGCTCAGCCTCATTTCCCTTCTGTTCTGTTTCCTGATTGTGGGTATGGTGGCACCAGCCACCTCATACTCCTGCTCATGGTGTCTTTCCTGACATAATGAATAATATCTTTTTTTATCATTTAGTCCTGAGATTATGGTATAATTATAACATTCATCCCCCTTTTCCTACCTCCAATGCTTCCCACTTTCAAATTCATGACCTCTTTTAAAAAATTATTGTTACATGCATATATATGCACACACATGTATCCATAAACATTATCTCCTCAGTCTGAATAATGTTATATGTATGTATACGTTCTTCAACTGTAAGCCCAAAACAAGCTTCATCTTTATGAAGTTGCTCCTGGTCAAGTTTTCTAAGAGGAATTAAAACAGTAACTAACGCATTTTTTTGTGTGTGGTGCAAATATATCTGCCTTATTCTAGAGAGTGGTATTTGTTCAGTGGTGTCTCCAAAATGCTTGCTTATGTGTGATGGATGGCCCCTGGACTGTGACAACTGAATTATGTCAAGAGTAAGTGATGCAACTGAGAAAAGTTTCCTTATTTTTCAACACTGAGGTCACTGAAGGAAAACCCATGTGCCTCACATGCATTCAGTGACAGTGGCATTAGCTTGGATAATGAGATAATGAGGCCTGGACCCTGTGGTTCATTAGGTCAAGAAGGTCTCTGTTACTGCCCCTTTGTCCCTCAATGGTTTGTAGGCTATTTTGTTAACAGAGATTTTAATATGTCATTGACTTCTTGTACAGGTAAGGGCTAAAATGTGGTCACTCTCGAGGGGAGCACAGGTCTAAAAGTGAGCAAGCTAGTGAAACTTGACTTTAAAAATTTACCTTGTGTCTTTTTAAGAACTCATCTGATTACAATGCTCCCAATGTTCTCTGGCTCTTTCCTGAAATTATTTGTGAGCATTACCAGAAAGATAGGTAAGTACCACCTCTTCTAGAAATTAGTAGAAGTTAACTTGGGTTGCTATGGTAGCGCTAGGAGATTTGTAGCCAGGAATTAAGACTGATGTGGGATTTTTCTCTGGCTCCAGAACTGAGGGTTCACCTGGGACCCAAAGAGTCCACAATCCCATTTTGTCCAAGACTGAAGTAGGCTTTACTTTCATTCTTGAAGTATCACAAAATGAGCCCTGGGCTGGAGGAGACGGCTCAGTTTTTAAAGTACTTGCTGTGCAAGCATGAGAACCTGAGTACAGATCCCCAGGACCCACTTATAAGTCTAGGCATGGTGGAACATGTTTGTAACCCCAGTGCTATGGAGGCAGAGAGGGGGATCCTTGGAAATGGCTCACTGGCCAGATAGTCTAACTGCTGAGATGATGCATTCTAGGTTTAATAAGAGACACTTTCAAAAAATTAGGAAGAGAGATATTGAGGAAGACACCTGACATCATTGACCCCTTGCCTCTACACACACACACACACACACACACACACACACACACACACCTGAGTCTTGATGTAGTGTGGTTCTCCAAATATCAAGGCCTAATCCCTAGCCTAGAGCCTGGACATGTTAGGTTACAATGGCAAAAGGGTCTTTGTAGATGTCTTTTTCTCAGTGTCTTCATGTAGAGAGGTTATGCTGAGTTATTACTGTCCTGGGTGTTGTAAATACAATAGCTAGTCTCCTTGTAAGAAGAAAACTTGTTCCACAGAGGTTAAAGTATTGGCCCCAAGTAGAGCAAGCTGGCAGCCACCAGAAGATGCAAGAGACAAATAACTGATTGATTCTTATCTGCTGCAGCTTCCAGATGGCCTTGTCTACACAGTGGTAGCCCAGTGAAACTCACTGCAAAATTCTGATCTTTACAACTCTGGGACAATGACTTTCTGCTGTTTAAAGCTGCCAGTTGAGTCATGTATTGCTGAGGGAACTCTAGCTCATAAGACAACACTGTGTTTGATGTCTTAGAAAGATATGCATTAGGACATGAGCTTTTAGTTGTGCGATGCTGTCTGTCTCCTGTGCTTCACAGGTTGTTCTCCGCTCTCTGTATCACCATCCCATCTTCTTGAAGATGAAAGTCTTTTATTGAATTTGTCAGAATGGCCTGACAGCACAACTTGTCATACATTGGCAGACTCAATATCTGAATCTAATTTGGTCTCTTCTTTTGGTGAGCTTATGTCAACCCCCAACAGTGGAGAGCATTGTTGCCTTGTTCTAGGTTCTAGGCCCGTACATCAGGTGTCCTTGTGTTTTCTTTTGTTCTTAATGATATTCTGTTATACTTATAGACTAGAGCCTGGCCCAGTTGTCATCAGAGAGGATTCATCCAGGAACTGATGAAAACAGGCTCCCACAGCCAAACATTAGGCAGAGCTTTGAAAATCCTGAAGAAGGGTAAGAAGAATTATAAGAACCAGAGGAGTCAAGGGCAGCATAGGAAAAAAAAAACCACAGAATCATTTAACATCAGATCAATGGGGTTCAGAGAAACTAAACTGCCAACTAGGTAAGTTGCATGGGACAGTTCTAGGCTCTCTGCACATGTGTTACAGCTGTGTAGCTTGGTCATTTCTATGGGACTTGCAACTATGGGAACAGGAATTGTCTCTGAGGAGGGAGGAGAAAATGCAGTCAAATAAATATCTAAATAAAAACTGTGGGAGTGGTGAAGATAACCTGATAAGGCTCTTCCCATTTTGGGTCTAGACTTACCCATACTGAGAATTTTATTCCAATCTAATCTCCTTGGTGTTGGGGATTTGTATATCACGGACCCCCACGGACACTGTGAATTCCACAGGTAAAGCGAAAGTCTCAAGGAGACACTTTGAATAAGCACTGTCTAAAGTGCAAGGTTCAGTGTATACCTTTTTGAGTAATCGCAGTCCCTGAGGGAACAAAGCTGTGAATTTCCCTGGCCGGAAAGGATGCTAATCTCAGGGCAGCTCTATCTTTGCTTCTTCTTTTGATCTATTTCTCAGGTATTTCTGAGATCCGGAGCTATATGCAACCAGGCAAGAATGTTTATTAAAGATTCATTCCTTAGACTACAGTACTGGCCAAAACACCTCGGTTCTAGGCGCCATCGCTTTGCTTAGTAGTCTACATACTTCTATGGATCTTTTGTGGCTATGCTAATGAGAGTGGCACTGACATTGGGAGACTCTGATTTAACACAAAGATCTCAGGTTCCCTCAGAGAGAGCCAGGTGATAATTAGGTTACTCACTGAATCTCATTAAGACCTAAAGAGTCAGCTTTGCAGTCCGTTTACGGATGTCTCCCAGAAAAGTTTCCTACCTGGCTAATTTTACATTTCCTCTTGGTAAATGGTTATTGCTAATTGTCTTTTGTGACTGCTGTACTGGATACATCCTTTGATATGTAAAGATCTCATGTTTATAATGCTCTGGCTGAGTGCAACTGGTCGCACTCAGACACCAAATACACGGAGATTCTACACCTTTCCTGTGTCCTGGTGTTCTGTTTGCCACGCCGCCTGGAACCCGTACCCTCCTGCTTCAGAAAAAGAATCCTGGCCCCGACCTCGAGAAAGTGTGGTCCGCAACATTTGTAGAACCCTTAATTGTTTAAAGAGAGCATAATTTGAGTTGTTGAGCAAATTTTCTTCAGTTTTTAAAATCTAGTTGGAACTTTAAACATGATAGAAGTAGAAAAAAAAATCTATTAAGTCCTCTAGGAAAGGAAATTGTGACAAGTTCCTGATTAGACAAAAACCTGTCTAATCCTGATTAGATTAGAAACCATTCCATCTCCAAGTATCAGCATAACTGTGGCTTCATAGAATGAATTGAGTAGTGTTCCTTTTGTTTCTATTTTTTGGAATAGTTTGAAGAGTATTGGTATTAGGTCTTCTTTGACAGTCTGATAGAATTCTGCACTAAAACCATCTGGTCCTGAGACCATTTGCTTGGAAAATTGTTTTCCAGTCCTTTACTTTGAGGTAGTGACTGTCTTTGACACTGAGGTGCATTTCTTATATGAAGCAAAATACTGGATCCTATTTACATATCTAGTCTGTTAGTCTATGTCTTTTTATTGGAATTGAGTCCATTGATATTAAGAGATATTAAGGAATAGTGATTGTTGCTTCCTGTTATTTTTGATGTTATTTCTATGTTTATGTGGCTAACTTCTTTTGGCTTTCTTGAAAGATTACTTTCTTGCTTTTTTAGGGTGAAGTTTCCCTCCTTGTGTTGGCGTTTTCTAATTATTATCCTTTGTAGGGCTGGATTTCTGGAAAGATTTTGTGTAAATTTGGTTTTGGCATGGAATATCTTGGTTTGTCCCTCTATGGTGATTGAGAGTTTTGTTGGGTATTAGTAACCTGGGCTGGCATTTGTGTTCACTTAGGGTCTGCATGACATCTGCTCAGGATCTTCTAGCTTTCATAGTTTCTGGTGAGAAGTCTGGTGTAATTCTGATAGGTCTTCCTTTATATATTACTTGATTTTTTCCCATTACTGCTTTTAATAGTTTTTCTTTGTTTTGTGCATTTGGTATTTTGATTATTATGTGATGGGAGGGAGTTCTGTAAGCCTCTTGTATGTTTATGGACATCTCTTTCTTTAGGTTAGGGAAAACTTATAGTTTATATTTCCATTTTTAGATTTTGGATGGTTTTGTTCAATTTCTTCACCTGTTTTGTTGTACTTTCCTATAATACTTTAAGAGATTTTTGTGTTTTTTTCTTTAAGGATTTCTATCTACTTACCAGTGTTTTCCTATATTTCTTTAAGGGAGTTATTTATATCCTTCTTTAGTTCCTCTATCATCATCATGAGATGTGGCTTTAAATTAGAGTCTTGCTTTCCTAGTGTGTTGGGGAGTCCAGGGCACACTGTGTTTGGAGAACTGGGCTCTGATGAGGCCAAATAGTTTGGTTTCTTTTGCCTAAGTTCTTGCCCTTGCCTCTCACCATCTAGTTGTCTCTGGTGTTAGTTGGTCTTGCTGTCTCTTACTGTGGCTTATCCCTCCTGCAAGCCTGTGTGTCAATACTCCTGGGAGACCAGTTCTCTTCAGGAGGAATTTGGGCATGGAGAGCTGTGGCACAGGGTCAGGGATGCAGACGGAAACCAAAAGGATCCTGTCCTTGGCTGTTCGTTAATTCCTGTGTTCTGATGGCTCTGGGCAGGTCCCTCTTGGGCCAGGAATTTGAGTAGAAGTAGTGTTCTTACCTGCATTCACAGGTGTATCAGCATTCCTGGGAGTGGCAGTATTTGGGTATGTAGTGCTGTGGCAGGGGATCAGCTCCAGGAGCTGTGGCACAGGATCTGTCATTGTATTTTCTGTGATGGGTTCGAGAAAGCTCATAGTACACACTTGGGAGACCAATTACTTAGAGGGTAAGTATAAGTGCTTGGTATTCAAGAGATGGTAGCTATGTGCCAGGAAGACCTCTCCAAAGCATTTACTACTTAGTAATCAGCTCACCAAATATTAAGTTTCCCAGTGCTTGTGAATATTTATTGCTGTAGCCAAAATGATGTGTTTTGATCAAAATGAAAGGTATCAATTAGAAATTCCTTGGTGGTGTTTCTTCTTACATATTTCATGTCTGATGTTTTCTGAGTTGAAATTTAAAAAATACTAATTTCTTCATATCTTCATTGAATGTCAAATAAGCCACATAACCTTCCTCTTATTAAACTTAAAAGGATGAGTTTGAAGGCTTTACTGGTCTGTTTGCCTTTCATTATGTCGTTATCAATCACATACAGAACACTTCATCCACTGAGGAATGGTAAAGTAGGAACAAGCTTCCTCCCTCCAGAATTATGCTTGCTTTAGGACAACGTTGGTTTTCTTCCTAAGTGCTTAATAAGGGACAAACTTCTGTTCAGGCTCTGTGTGGACTCTTCCTTCCAACTGCCCCCCCCATGTTTGTGTATGATAAGAGAGGGAAGAGAGAGAAACACATGAATAGATTACTAGTTAGTTGTGGATTTCAGTCAGTTGTGACAAATCACATTGCTTTGTACTAATCCTCTCCTCTCCTCTCCTCTCCTCTCCTCTCCTCTCCTCTCCTCTCCTCTCCTCTCCTCTCCTCTCCTCTCCTCTAGTCTCCTCTAGTCTCCTCTCCTCTCCCCTGCCCTCCCCTCCCCTCCCCTCCCCTCCTCTCCACTCCTCTCCTCTCCCCTCCTCTCCCCTCCTCTCCACTCCTCTCCTCTCCCCTGCCTTCCCCTCCTCTCCTCTCCCCTTCCCTTCCCTCCTCTTCCTTCCCATACTCCCCCTCCCCTCCCCTTCTCTCATCCTTTCTTTTATTTTGTCATCTATTCTTGCCATTATTTGGCTTCTGTGGCCTTTTAAAATGAAGGATGAACCTGTCAATCTGGCCTGTGAGATCTCCTAAATACTACAGAACTAGATAATATGTAGTAACATCCCCATGACAGGAAAGTGACTGCTTTCAGCTTTGATGCTAACTTATACTTTCTTTTTAAAATTAATGTAGCATCCATTAGAGAAGTGAACCAATAAGTAGTATGATGGCATGGTCATTCATACCATCTGTTATCCATAGAGATTTCTTTTGGTCATAGGCATCTACATTGTCTCCTATTTCTAGTTTACCTCAAGCAGCTTTCTTTCTTTTTAGTTTTAGTTTTTGTTTTTTAATATTGCTAACCTTCTGGTGTATTGCTCCTCTCCCATTTTTTTTTGAGAAAGTCTACTCTAAGTTTGCCTGGAAACTACTATGCACTATTAAGTTCAGGCTGGCTTCAAACTCACGAACATACTCCTTTTTAAGTTCTGAGATTATAGATGTATGTCATCATGACTGACTCTCAAGAATATGTACGTATCTACTGGTACCTTTTTTTTGTACTGAAAATTAAAGACTAGAAATATAAAACACATAGTTTAACTCACTTAAAATGAGCTTATTTTGGCTTTTATACTTTCTGCTACCAAGGAAAAAAGGAAATGAAAGAGAAACAAAACAACATCAATAACAGTAAAATATGGTCCACATCAGTAGAGGAGTGCCACTCTGAGACTGACAAGACATAAATGAAATACCTGATCTGGGACTTGATGATAGCAGCAACTGTCTCCAAAGCATGTGGCATCTTCTGGTCTCACTGAAGATATTTTTCTTCTCAATCCAGAAGTGAATTCACCTCTGAACTGTGGATGCTTTATTTTTGCTTACAATGTCATTCCACCTGCTAGTCCCGCAATGAGTCAGGAGCACTATGAAAAAGACTTCTTTCCATACATTTTTCACAGTGATGAAAGTGTCCATGGTATGTGAAGCAGGGGACCCTGAATTGGGATTTCCATTCTACAAAGAAAGGTGGCATGCTTCCTTGAGCTGGACCTTCTTCTTGAAGCTCAAACACCGCCTCCCTTCTTCAGACACCCTTCCCCTTCTTTATGTTTGAAGCTCCCTCTCCAGCACCCCATAGCAAGATGGGTAATGGTAGATGGGCCTCTTAGCCTTCTCTTTCTCCCTTCTTTCCCCTTGTTTTTTTCCATTCCCATTCTGTTTTAGACTTCATGTCAGTCTCTATCACATCCAATAATTATTTTGATTCCTAACTCTTCTAAACCAACCAAGGTGCCCAGAACCCAACAATCCCTCTTTCATGACCTTTTGCATGGGTCTGGTAGATGAAAAGGACTGAAATTGTGTGGGGAAGGTAGGAGACACTTAACAAACTAGGAAACTACCAAGGTGAAAAACAAAACCTCGAAAATGTCTAAGGTAAAACATCAAGGGAAACTTTATGATCTTAGTACAAGTTATTTCCTAAACATAAAATAGATAACAGAAAAAATATTGTCAAATTGAAATTAATGAAAATGGGACATTTATACAAGTTGTGGATAGTGAATTTTCTTTTGGTCTTGTGGGCTTTCCAGTCTTTGTTCAAACTATTCATCCTCATCACTGTAGTAATAGAAGCCATGGCAATCTATGTAATGAATAGATATGGCATGTTTTAATAAATCTTTAGTTTTTGTTGTTTTTTTTTCACATCTTCTCCTCATCATTTTAAATTTCATCTCACATATATTTCATCTTATCCTCAGTTCCTATCCCCCCAATCTCCCTCCTCTAACTCCCCTCTCTCACAGATCAATCTCCCCTCCTTCTTACCTCAGGGCCCCCAGAAACATCAAACAAATCCTGCATAACAGGCTACATTACATTACATAAGCCTACTTATGAAGGCTAGACAAGTCAACCCAGCATGGGGAAAAGGTTCCTGCAAGTTGGCAAAAAAGTTTGAGAAAACTCTTGCTCCCACTGTTAGAATTCCCACAAGAATATCAAGAAACTCATTCATAACATAAACAGAAGTACCAGGTCAGACCCCTACAGCCTCCCTGACCTCTACAAGGCCTCATGAGTCCCAGTAAGTTGATTCTGTGGCTCATGTTCTTGTGTTCTCAAGATGTTCTCAACCTCTCTAGTTCCTCCAATCCTGTTCCCCTATCTTCCACAGGACTCCTGGAGTACCACTTAATGTTTGGCTGTGAGACTTTTCATCTGCTCCTATCAGTAGCTCAGGGGAGTCTCGCTGGTCTCTTTGATGACAATTCTGATAGTCTGTGGTACTCAAACACTTTGCAGGCAGGACAAACTGTAGGTGGAAGGTTTGTGGCTGGGTTGATATACTAGCTCCTTCTCAAAGTCTTGCCAGGTTACAGACAATGGTTGGTTCAACAGCCCTGTTCCCCATTACTAGGAGTCTTTGCTAGGCTTATTCCCATAGGTCCCATGGAGTTTCCATTGTACTAGGTTTCCTTCTCTCCTTTGGAATGACCCCCATCCAGTCATTTGTCCAAGTATTTTCACCTTCCCAATAAATATTTATTTAAAAAGGCAAATAGGATATAAAGTTGGCTCACAGTATCCAGTTGTGCTAGCTGGACAGAACTTCTAGCATGAGATTCATCAAAAGTAATAATTTCCCTAAAATTGTGATGTCACTTCACTGCAGAAGCAAGCCCCAAGTTGCAGGAAGAAACCCATTTTCTTCTGCTTTATAATGCCATTTCTTAAACTGAAGACAAGATTGTTTTCTGAATACATTTCTTTTTTTATTATTTAATGTATATGGATATTTGGCTTGCATGTATATCTGTGAACCTTATGCATCCCTGTCTTACAGAGACCAGGAGCAAGTGTTGGTCCCTAGAACTAGAGCTACCTTTGTTTGTGAACCACCATGTGTGAGTTGGAAAATAAACTTGGGTCCTTTGTAAGAGTAACAGTTACTCTTAACTACTGAGCTATCTCTCAAGCTCTGTTTTAAGAACATAGTTATGTAGATTTGTAAATATCTTACAAAAATTGCACTCTATTTTAGAAAATGTACTTTGTTTAGTGTTTTTTTTCTGCTGAAGGAAGGATTAGAGTGAATGATTCCGCATTCATTTTCCATGCAGTTATTTGAGACCTCATTCTCCTTGTGGTATCATTCATAAGGGGATATGAAAAGTGACTTTGTGTTCATGTGACATTTTATTTAAGTCTCTCAACAATCAGAAGCATGACAGCTATTCATTTATATTTTGACATGATTATTGAGAAAATCACCAATCTAAGTTATTACACAAAATGGAGTCTGACAGGTATGTGATTGAGGAGTTTCCTCTATAAAATCAAGATTGCAAAGAGAAAAACAAGAAAAGAAAAAATTAACCAGCTTCCACTTGATGCTGCCTTTCTTATTTAGTTTTTGACAGTGGGAATTGAACCCAGTGCCTTCTGGAAGCTAAGCATATTCTCTATACCGAGATATACCCTATTAAAAAACATTTTAGGTTGAAATAAATAGAAATGGAGAAGCGCTATGGCTTTATGGGGATTATATGGAAAAACTGACTTCCTGAGATTAGACTATACCATAAGCATTGTGAAATTTTCTTATATTAGTTTATTTTGTCTTCATAGCATCATCCACAGATATATTTATTGTCTTTATTTTATAGATAATGAAGCTGAGGTCCCAGAAATTTAGCAGCCTTTCTAACTTGGTTGAGTGAATTTTTCTGAGTTGTGAGTAAAGTGGACTCACCCCCAGATAAGGCACCAAGGATAGAAATAAATGACCCTTCCCACATGCAGCTTATGTAACCAGTGAATATTCCTGGATGTCACAGAAACAGGGGTGAAATGTCACTTATGGGATTAAATACCTCTTCAGGAATGCTATATATCTTTTCCAAAGGACCCAGGTTCAAAGTCCCAGCACCACATATTGCCTCACAATCATTTGTTATTCCAGTTCCTTGGGACCACATGGCTTCTTCCAGCCTCCACAGATACTATAAGCACATGGTATACAAGTAATCATGGAGGCAAAACACTTGTACATATAAATAAAAAAAACTGAAAAAATTAGAAAAAAAATTTGTGTTTTGAAAATTGTAGATCTGGAAAACAAATATAATAATACTGGGACATTCTTAGCAAGGCCAATTAATGGATAACACATAAATTATGGAACTTACTGTTATACCGAGAACACATAGCAATATTTTTTTATGTATTACAGAGAATTATTGGAGAGATATCATAGATAAGAAAGCAGCTTAGACAGGTATGACCCAAGTCATTCTTTATTTGGATAAGGTAGATAAGCATCATAATTGGAAAATAACTTGAAATAACTTCTCTTACATTTGCTGTATTTTGAATGAATTCGAGAATTCTAGGCCTTGAAGCCTTGGTAACAATGGAAATTTTCTACTGTGGTCATATGGATTTCCAGGAGATTTCAGAGGTCTTTATTACTAAGTTGGAGAAGCCCGTAAGATTTCTGCTGGATACTGGGAGAATGGAAATTTTATTATTAGTAGTAAGTTGAGTCTGACTTAAAGTTCTCATTTATATTTACATGAAAATTGTGAATAAGCAAGTTCTCTTTTTCTCACTTTTACACTTTTGTTTTTTGGGACAAGTATAAAGTGGCATAACTCAAATGAAAAAAAGGGCAAAGAGGGGCCTGGAATGACATTTCAATTATGTTTTTATAGGAAGCTTGATGCTTCAGCTCTGAGCTGGGGAGTTTCAGTCACAGAGAAGATGACATTAGTAATGTGTTGTGGGCAGTGGGTTTCCCCTGACATGATAATGACTAGCCATGAAAGGATTGCCCATCTCCAAAGTCTGCACAAATAACTCTTACTGATGCTTGTCAGACAGAGAAATGCAGAGGACATGTGGTCTGGGAATCCTCACATTTCCATTCTCATTTCATTTCTTTTCAAAACACATTGGAAGGTAAAGGTGAGAAGGCTGACCTGTGATGCTGCTTTGGGGGTTCACAGGTGCTGTATGCAGCAGGGGTTGTAGCAAGTTTCTTGTGAACACTACTTCAAGGTGGACTCTCTTGGGCACGTGGTGACACATCTCATTCATCATCGTAGAGGGCTTGCTGCTTTTGCAGGGAGGTAGGTTGTGTAAGAATTGCCTGATGCCTGCATTCTAGTGTTTCCTTCCCTGGTGTCTCTCTGCTTGCCATTCCTCTTCCTCTTCCTCCAAATCAACTACTTTCTCTTTCTTTCTCTTCATTCTTCTTTCTTGATAGTATCTCTAGCCAAGGCTGTTCTTGAACTCTTTATGTGGCCAAGAATTATCTTCAACTTCCAATCCTTTCACTTCCACTGATGGCTGGAATTATAGGTCTATACCACCATGCCATTTTTAACATTGAAAATAGATTATTTCTTTATATAGTATATCTTTGTTATGGATTCCCATTCTACTATTCCTCCCAGTTCTTCCACTTCACATCCATTCTTACCTCTGGATCAACTCATTTTCTCTTTCTCATTAGAAAAGACTTAAAAGAGAGTACAGGCTTAAAAGGAAGAAAAACTAAACATGAAAAAATAAAATATAAGAGGATAAAATGAGGGTGCACAGGTGAACCCAACAGAAGGAAAAGACCACCACGAACAGGCCCAAGAATCAGAAACCAACAGGATCATATACTTAGAAGTCCCACAAAAAACACCAAACTAGAAGCTATAATATAGACAAAGAGGATCTGGTAGTGTAGGCCCTGTTTTTCCTTCTTCCCTTTCTATGAGTTTATACGAACCTTGCTTAGTTAATTCAAAGGGCCTTGCTCTCCTGGTGTCCTCTATCACTCCTGCCTCATATTCTTTCTGTCTCCTCTTCTGCAGATTTTCTTGAACTCTAAGGAGAAGGATTTCATGGAGATGCCCCATCCCATTTAGAGCTGTGTGTTCCAAGGACTCTTACTCTGCATCGTGCCCAGCTGTAGTTCTTTGCATCTGTTCTGATCTGCTGCAGAAGGAAGCTTCTTTCATAATGGGTATATAAGGCACTGGTTTATGAGTGTAGCAGTATATCATTAGAAGTCATTTTATTGTTACTTTTTTTTAGGGATCCTAGGTCACCTAACCCATGTCTGGTATGGGTTTCATCTTGAGAGGTGGACCTTAAGTCAAATCAGATGCTGGTTGGTTATTCCTGCAAGCTTTGTGCCACTATTGGTCTCACATATTTTGTAGGAAGGACAGATCATAGATCAAAAGGTTTGGGGCTGGGCGGGTATTTATGTTTCTTGTTCAGAAGTCTGCAGAGTAACTTTCTGTAACAAAAATAATAGAATGTAGGATTAAGTGTTCCATGTAGATACCAGTTTGACTTCTCTATGTTCATTGAGTTGTGCGGGTGTTGTATTTGGTAACTGGGTCCCACTGTCAGTTTGTGGACAGAAGCCATTTGTCTTAGTAACAGCTTGGATTGTTTGGGAATTTCCACTTGACCCCTTAGCCAACAACTCAAACAAGTGCAACTCAATCCCAGTATGAAAGCTTTGTTTGGTGACAATAAATGGTCTGTTTCATCCATTATTAGGAGAGCTCACTAGTATGTCTTCATATATTTTACATATTTCATATATTTTAGGAAGTTTCCCATGCACTAGGCTTAAATGTCATCCTTCAAATACACCTCAATTCCAGTGGTCTCTTTCCACATTCCCTCTCTCATTACTCCTCTCATCCTCCCTACCTGAAACTCCTGTTCCCATTCCTACTGACCCACATTCTATATGCAAAATCTTTTCTCTCTTCCAGAGGGATCCATGTGCTTCTCCCTAGTTCTTTCTATATCTATCCTCTCTGGGTCTAAAGATTTTTGGGTAATTATCATTTATTTAATGGCTAATATCTATATGTAAGTGAACAAATATTGTACTTATCTTTCTGGGTCTGTGTTACCTCACTGTCCTGGCTGGTTTTGTGTTTCAACTTGACACAGGCTAGACTTATCACAGAGAAAGGAACTTCAGTGGAAACATCCCTCCATAGCCTCTGCATCGGCTCCTACTTCCTGACCTGCTTGAGCTACCTTTGGTGCTGAACAGCAGTGTGGAAGTGTAAACTGAATAAACTATTTCCTCCCCAACTTCCTTCTTGGTCATGATGTTTTGTGTAGGAATAGAAACCCTGACTAAGACATATTGGTACCAGCCTAGTGGGTTGTTGAAGTATCTCACTATCAACATTTGAGAATCAATATGTGACTTAAGCTGTAATAGTTTTTTTTTTTAAACAAACTTGGGTACTCTTGTTTTTGGGGCATGCATAGATGGTTAAGATTTGAAATGTCATCTTGGCGAATTTTTTCTTCAAGGAAGATGTAGTATACTTCCATATCTCCTCTAATTACTCTTTCTAATTAGGTTTGATATATATTTTGCTAAATAATCAAATGGGTATGCCAGCTTGCTCATAGGCTTACTTGATTTGAATATTTTTCTAATTTTCTACCCCAAGGTAATGTCTATCCTTGATGTTGATCCATGTTTCTTGGATGCAGCAGAGGGATGGATATTGGTTTTGCATCTATTCTGTCTCACTGTGTCTTTTTCTTAGGGGAATTGAGACATGGATATTGAGATATATTAATGACCATTGATTGTTTTTTTAAACTTTTTTATATTCTTTGTTTACATTCCAAAGGCTTTCCCTTTTCCCAGTTTCCCTCTCACCATATGTTCCATAAGTCCTCTTCCCTCTGCCCATTCCCCAATCATCCCCACCTCCACCCCCATTTCTCTGGTCTGGTACTCTCCTACAAAACTGGATCCAGTCTTTTCAGGACCAGGGTCCTCTCCTTCCTTCTTCTTGGGAATCTTTTGATTTGCTAATTGTGCCTTGAGTATTCAGAGCTTCTGGGCTCATTAATATCCACTTATCAGTGACTGATTGCATTTCATGTATATTCTTTTATGATTGGGTTAATTCACTTAGGATTACATTTTCCAGATCCAACCATTTGCCTACAAATTGCATGAATTCATTATTTTTAATTGCTGAGTAGTATTCCATTTTATAAATATACAACATTTTCTGTATCCATTCCTCCTGTGAGGGACATCTGGGCTCTTTCCAACTTCTGGCTATTATAAATAAGACTGCTATGAACATAGTGGGGCATGTGTCTTTATTGCATGCTGGGGAATCCTCTGGGTATATGCCCAGGAGTGATATGACAGGGTCCTCTGGAAGTGTCATGCCCAATTTTCTGGGAACAGCCAGACTGATTTCCAGAGCAGTTGTACCATCTTGCAATCCCACCAACAGTGGAGGAGTGATCCTCTTTCTCCACATCCTCGCCAGCACCTGTTGTCTCTTGAGTTTTTAATCTTAGCCATTCTGACTGGTGTGTGGTGGAATCTCAGGGTTGTTTTGATTTGCATTTTCCTGATGACTAATGATGTTTCTCAGCCATCCAAATTTCTTTAGGTGAAAATTCTTTGTTTAGCTCTGAACCCCATTTTTTAATAGGGTTATTTGGTTCTTTGGGGTCTAACTTCTTGAGTTCTTTGTATATATTGGACATTAGCCCTCTGTCGGATGTGGGGGTTGGTGAAGATCTTTTTTTTGTTGGTTGTTGTTTTGTCCTTCTGATGGTGTCCTTTACCTTACAGAATCTTTGTAATTTTATGAGGTTCCATTTGTCAATTCTTGGTCTTAGAGCATAAGCTATTGGTGTTCTGTTCAGGAACTTTCCCCCTGTGCCCATGTCCTCCAGGGTCTTCCCCAGTTGATTCCTATTATTTTCTTGTTGTTGTTGTTGGTAGTGTGTGTGTGTGTGTGTGTGTGTGTGTGTGTGTGTGTGTGTGTGTGTTTCCATATTTCTCTACATTTGGGTTTGCTTGTCTAAGAGTATTGAATCTTCTTATTTTCATGGACATAGTTAACCTCTTTTATTTAAGTTTTCCCTCTAGCACATTCCATAGAGTTGGATTTGTAGATAGATATTTCTTAAGCTTGGTTTTTATCATAGACTGTCTTATCTGCTACGTGTGTGGTGATTAAAAGTTTTGTTAGGCATTTTGGTCTGTGATGCCTTTTCTATCTCGTATTCTGTCACTGAAACTTGCCTCATTAGTTCCTGTTGAAATTCCTGGTTTTTTTTTTTTTTTGGTGATTTTTTTTTATTTATTTTTATTTTCTATATTCTATGTTTACATTTCAAAGGCTTTCCCCTTTCCCAGTTCCCACCCACCTTAGTTCCCATAGTTCTTCTCCCCTCCAACTATTCCCCAATCATTCCCCCTCCCCCTCGGTTTCTTTACTAAACTGGATGCAATCTTTACATGCCCAGGGTCCTCTCCTTTCTTCTTCTTGGGAATCATTTGACTTGCTATTTGTGTCTTGAGTATTTAGTGCTTCTGGGCTCGGTTTTTTTTTTTTTACCATAATTCCTTCATTTTGAGTTTTCTTTATTGCTTCTTTTTCCATTTTCAGTACATCTTCAGTACATCTATGCAGTTTTTTGTCTCTGGTTTTCAGTCTCTATTGAAAAGTGAGACGTAACTCTAATCAGTCTGCCTGAATATGCCACTTATTTTTTTTTTAATCTCTCTTGCAGCTTTTAATATTCTTTCTCTATTCTCTACTTTTAGTCTTTTGACTGTTATGTGCCCAGAGGATCTTCCTTTCTAGTCCACTTTCTTTGGTGTGCTGTATTTTTCTTATGCTGTGATAGACTTCTTTTTCTTTTGGGATTCTTATTCCTATTTCTTCTATTCCTATTACTTTTCAAGTTGGTCTTTTTATAGTATCCTAGATTTCCTTCATGTTTTGTGTCAGAAGGTTGTTAGATTTAACATTTTCTTTGACCAATGTATCTATTTCTTTTCATCATATCTTCAGTGCCTGTGAATCTCTTTTCTATCTCATATTCTGTCATTGAAACTTGACTCATTAGTTTCTGTTGAAATTCCTGTTTTTTTTTTTTACCATAATTCCTTCATTTTGAGTTTTCTTTATTGCTTCTATTTCTATTTTCAGTTCTTGACCAATTTTATTCATTTCCTTCCACTATTTGTAATTGTTTTCAAGGATTTCATTAAGGTATTTATTTCCTTTTGAAAGACTTTGTAAAGTATGCTTAAAGGCCCTTTTCTTGTGTTTCAACTGTGTTAGAATATTCTGGGCCTATTTGTTAAAGTTTCTGGGCTACAGTGGAAATATATAATCCTGGCTGTTATTGATTGTGTTTTTACACTGACATCTAGAAATCTGGGATTTGGAAGACTATAGTGCTGATATCTGTCTCTTTCCCCTTTGTTGGATGGGTGTTATGCTTCTTGGTTTCTTTTTCCTGTCTGGTTTTTAGAAGCTTGTAGTGTCTGCGTGTTGCCTAATAGGACATTTTCTGTGGGCCTGATAGTAGTGACTACTCTACATTCCAGATAAAATGTGTTTCTGGGTAGTGGGTGCTGATACTTAGAAATGGAAAGAGAGGTGACAACGCCCACGCTGCCATGGTACCAAGTATTGGGCGTAGGCCTGGGGGATTGACATAAAACACAGACACGGGTCATTCTGTAAGGAGAATGCCAAAGCTTTACTGAGAGACCAGCAATGTATATATATTAGAGGCCAGGGAAGGGAACAGGAGAAAACAATTATAGCTATAGGTCAGGCACCTGGGAAGCCCCGGGCAGGAAGGCAGGGATCAAGCTAAGCCGTGGGATCACGGGATGTTTTGCTCTCAAGAAACTTGTGCAAACAGCTCAGCTGGGGGCATTGAGCCAAGCTCACCAGTTCCCAGCAGAAAGGTTCTTCTGAATCATTGGGATGGAGTCAGATAGGAAAAGGCAACTGCAGCAGGTGTTCTGCTACGGAGCTGGGGATCAGACTGGGATTGTTAGGTCTGGAAGAACAGGATGGGAAGTGTAGATTTGCCTTCAGTACCCTTGTTGCCCTGCCAGGAGCAGCCCTTGGGTAATCAGGGTATGCTTGATGCGGTTAGGTGCTGGGACAAAGCAACGAGTGAGGAAAGGGAGGAAGGGTAAGAGCTGTGCTGTTCACTAAAGATGGGAACAGAGGGGCAGCCTAGGCTGCCACAGATGCTCTGCAGCAGCTTGGGATGATACTGGGGTACTGGACGTAGGGGAACAGAGAGAGAAGAAAAGAGCTTCAGTCCATTGTGTCATTCATTCTATGTGGCACTGGAGACTGAATGCAGGGCTCTTTACCACATGAGCTGAATCCTCAGCCCTGGATGTTAATCTTTTTATTTTCTTAAAAAGGATTATTTATTTATTTCATGTATATGAGTACACTGTAGCTGTCTTCAGACATGCCAGAAGAGGGCATCAGATCCCATTAGATACAGTTGTGAGCTACCATGTAGTTGCTGGGAATTGAACTCAGGACCTTAGGAAGAGCAGTCAGTGCTCTCAATGGCTGAGCCTCCCCCTTGGATGTTAATTTTTTTTATTATTGGATATATTCTATATTTACAATTCCTTTCCCTTTTTCTGGTTCCCCATCCCCCAAAGGTCCCACATGCCCTTTTCCCTCCCCCTGCTCCCTCATCCACTTCCCTGTTCTTGTATTCCCCTACACTGATGCTTTGATCCTTTCCAGCACCAGTGACCACTCCTTTCTTCTTGTCAGACATCATTTGGTATGTGAATTATGTCTTTGGTGTTCCAAGATTCTAGGCTAATATCCACTTATCAGTGACTGCATACCATGGGTATTCTTTTGAGACTGGGTTACTTGACTTAGTATGATGTTCTCCAGCTCCATCCATTTCTCTAAGAATTTCATGTATTCATTGTTTCTAATGGCTGAATAGTACTCCATTGTGTATATATACCACATTTTTTGTATCCATTCCTCCGTTGAGGGACATCTGGGTTCTTTCCAGCTTCTGGTTGTTATATATAAGGCTGCTATGAACATAGTGGAGCATGTATCCTTATTGCATGCTGGGAAATCTTCTGGGTATATTCCCAGGAGTGGTATGGCCTCTGACAGTGGTGAAAAGTGAGACACATTGCTCAACTTTTTAACTTCAAACTCATTTCTTATCTGCAATATTCCTAACTGTCATGAAGAATAAAGACGATATATTTAACATACTTTTAGTGTTCAGCATAGATCAAGTACCAATAAAGGCAAAATCATTTATCCCAGTACAACTTTCTGTTATACCTCTTATTTCTGAGAATTTAATCTTTATATCTACTGGCAGGTGATGGCAGTGCTAACACAGTGCTGGGAACTGATGATACAAAGATGTGTAAAGCCTGTTACCTCTCTCAGCAGCATAGGAGTGGCAGAAGTATTCAGATAGTCATATGAGTAATGGATTGAAGGGTATCTTCCATGTTAAAGAGACAGAAGCTGGAATGTAAACACTATAAGATTTCCTATGGGATGAAACCACAGACAGACAATGTTTCTCCTCCTTTTTCTTATTCTAACACCCTTCATGTTTTGGTTCCTATCAGTTAATCCCCATAGTTTATATGTCACTCACAGAATCATAAATCCCAGCTTCTGACAAGTAGCAACTCATTCTGAGATGGATTATTCTTTCTTCTTCTCCCTTCCTCCTTTTCTTCTTTCCTCATTCTGTCCCTTATCTTAGAGTGTATATGTATATGCCTGTGCATGTGCATGCATACACATTTGTCTGTGTGAGTGTTTATACGTACCTGAAGAGGCCAGAAAAGGACATCAGATCCCTTGGAGTTAGAGTTACAGACGTTCATGAGTTGCCTTATGTGGGCACTGGGATCCTAAGTCCAGGCCTCAGGACTGTGCAGCAGGAACTTGGAGCTACAGAGCCATCTCTCTTACTGCTCCTCCCCTACCCCCAGGTTCTTCTTGAGTGCCTACTCAATGCCTCTGTGCACGTTTATCATGAATCCACAGTTAACAAATTCATGAAAGTCAGATTACAAAACTGCTTTTGAACAAAAATACTATTTTATTATTTTTAGTGTGTGTGTGTGTGTGTGTGTGTGTGTGTGTGTGTAGGTGACAGCAGACGTCAGAAAAAACATTATTGAGTCCTTTGGAACTGAAACTATAGGTGACTGTGAGCTGCCTGACATGGGTACCAGGAACTGAACTTGGTCCTCTATAAGAGCAGTGTATTAGTCTGGGTTCTCTAGAGTCACAGAACGTATGGGCAGTCTCTATGTAGTTAGGGAATTTGTCGATGACTTACAGTCTGTAGTCCAACTCCCCAACAGTAGTCAGCAGCAGCTGTGGATGGAAGTCCAAGGATCTTGCAGTTGCTCAGTCCCACGAAGCAAGCCAGCAAGGAAGAATCAGTCTTCCTTCTTTCAATGTCCTTATATATGTCTCCAGTAGAAGGTGTAGCCCAGATTAAAGGTGTACACCTTTAATCCCAGATGAACTTGAAGTCTGGGATTAAAGGTGTATGTCTCCACACCTTTAATCCCAGATGACCTTGACTGGAATCCATGCTTCAAGATCTCCATGCTAAGTCCAGGTCAGAAACTTATATCTCTGAGCCTCCAAATTAGGATCATAGGTGAGCCTTCCAATTCTAGATTGTAGTTCATTCCACATATAGTCAAGTTGACAACCAGGAATAGCCACTACAATCCACCCCTTGTCAACTTGACACAGATAATATCTCGTGTCCACATGAAACAATAACAAGGTCGTGAATACGCCTAACATGATATAACTATTCCTCGTACAATCGCAAACGCATTTGTAAATTTACAATGGGGCAATGTCCCTTGGGAACATTCTTTTAGTGTCTCAATACCAATTGATGTTAAAGGAATTGGAAGACAAATGTATCCTTAACAAAATAAGATAGAAGCATTCATATTACTTATAATCCTCGTTTCTGCAACTGGTTACGTGGCCTTAGCTGGTATTTATAACTACCATCCTCTGCTACCCATTCTGTATTTCCTTCACCTTCAGCAAGCACCTCAGCAGGTCTTGGCTCTTTTCCTGGAGGATTGACCCATACCTTCATTCCTGATGGGTCATCCTTCCTCATCCTGCTTGGATTATGCTGTTGTAGTTTCCCATTGACTTTAATCACAGGACAGGGTAGTACTAAGAGACGCCCTAGGGGATCTCCTGCTCTCCAGACATAATCCTGCTTACCTCCATTGTGGAGAGGCAATCCAATTTCTCCACTGTAATCTGGATCTATCACCCCTCCTAACACAGTTATTCTTTTCTTAGCCTGATGGTTTAAGGGCATTAGAAGCCCAAAATGGCCAGGGGGGAATCTGAGCTTCCAGTTCAATGGAATGTTTGTTGTGGCTCCAGGTAGGAGCACTCCCCCCTCTGGAACCAAAACTTCTAGGCCAGCAGAACCTAAAGTTGTGGGGACAGGAAGCAAAAATTTTCCTAGCGGGTCACTAGGAGTGATAGTGAGTGGAACTATTCCTTTTTCCACCCCTTGATTCCTGGACCCATGAATCCTGGCTATGGGAGAAACTGTACCATATATTGAACGCTGATTCAAAGCATATACTGCCTTCTGAAGAACTCTGCCCCAGCCCTCCATGCTGTTGCCACCTAATTGGCGCTGTAACTGTGTCTTCAAAAGGCCATTCCATCTTTCTATCAGACCAGCTGCTTCAGGATGATGGGGAACATGGTAAGACCAGTAAATTCCATAATCATGGGCCTACTGCCGCACTTCTCTGGCTGTGAAATGAGTTCCTTGGTCAGAAGCAATACTGTGTGGAATACCATGACGATAGATGAGGCATTCTGTGAGTCCACGGATGGTGGTTTTGGCAGAAGCATTACGCGCAGGAAAGGCAAATCCATAACCGGAATAAGTATCTACTCCAGTAAGAACAAAACGTTGTCCTTTCCATGGGGGAAGTGGTCCAATGTAATCAACCTGCCACCAGGTTGCAGGCTGGTCACCTCGAGGAATGGTGCCGTATCTGGGGCTCAGTGTTGGTTTCTGCTGTTGGCAGATCTGGCATTCAGCAGCAGCTGTAGCCAGGTCAGCCTTGGTGAGTGGAAGTCCATGTTGCTGAGCCCAAGCATAACCTCCGTCTCGGCCACCATGGCCACTTTGCTCATGTGCCCACTGGGCAATAACTGGGGTGGCTGGGGAAAGAGGCTGACTGTCCACAGAACGCGTCATCTTATCCACTTGATTGTTGAACTCCTCCTCAGCTGAAGTCACCTTTTGGTGAGCATTTACATGGGACACAAATATCTTCACATCCTTTGCCCACTTGGAAAGATCTATCCACATACTTCTTCCCCAAATGTCTTTCTCACCAATTTTCCAATCGTGATCTTTCCACGTCCCTGACCATCCAGCCAATCCATTGGCTGCAGCCCATGAGTCAGTGAACAATCGTACATCTGGCCATTTCTTCTTCCAAACAAACTGTAATACCATGTGCACTGCCCGAAGTTCTGCCCACTGTGAAGATTTTCCTTCACCTGTATCTTTCAGGGTTGTCCCAGAAAGGGGTTGTAATGCTGCAGCTGTCCACTTCTGGGTGGCGCCTGCATAACGTGCAGAGCCATCAGTAAACCAGGCCCTAGTCTTCTCTTCTTCAGTCAGCTGGTCATAGGGAACACCCCATGAGGCTATAGGTGCATGCTTGGCAGCAGATGGCATTGTAACAGGAGTAGAAACCATAGGCATCTGAGCAACTTCTTCATGTAACTTGCTTGTGCCTTCAGGACCTGCTCTGGCCCGATCACGTATATACCACTTCCATTTGACAATAGACTGCTGTTGTGCACGCCCTACTTTATGATTTGGAGGGTCTGATAACACCCAACTCATGATGGGGCGTTCAGGTCGCATAGTAACTTGGTGTCCTATTGTCAAACGTTCAGTTTCCACTAAGGCCCAATAGCAGGCCAAGAGTTGTTTTTCAAAGGGAGAGTAGTTGTCTGCAGATGACGGTAAAGCTTTGCTCCAAAATCCCAAAGGTCTCTTCTGTGATTCACCTACAGGGGCCTGCCAGAGGCTCCAAACAGCATCTCTATCTGCCACCGACACCTCAAGTACCATTGGGTCTGCTGGATCATATGGTCCAAGTGGTAATGCAGCCTGCACAGCAGCCTGGACCTGTTGAAGAGCCTTCTCCTGTTCTGGGCCCCACACAAAGCTAGCAGCTTTCCTTGTCACTTGGTAAATAGGCCTGAGTAACACACCCAAATGAGGAATGTGCTGTCTCCAAAATCCAAATAGACCCACTAAACGTTGTGCTTCTTTCTTGGTGGTGGGAGGGGCCAGGTGCAATAACTTATCTTTCACCTTAGAAGGAATATCTCTGCATGCCCCACACCATTGTACTCCTAAGAATTTCACTGAGGTAGATGGTCCTTGAATTTTGGTTGGATTTATTTCCCATCCTCTGATACGCATATGTGTTACCAATGAATCCAAAGTGGTTGCTACTTCCTGCTCACTTGTTCCAATCAGCATAATGTCATCTATATAGTGCACCAATGTGATATTTTGTGGAAGAGACAAACGATCAAGATCCCTTCTAACCAAGTTATGACACAGGGCAGGAGAGTTAATTTATCCTTGAGGCAAAACTGTAAAGGTATACTGCTGGCCTTGCCAACTGAAAGCAAATTGCTTCTGGTGGTCCTTATGGACCGGTACTGAGAAGAAGGCATTTGCCAGGTCAATAGCTGCATACCAGGTTCCAGGAGATGTGTTAATTTGCTCAAGTAACGAAACTACATCTGGTACAGCAGCTGCAATTGGAGTTACTACCTGATTTAATTTCCTATAGTCAACTGTCATCCTCCATGATCCATCTGTCTTCTGCACTGGCCAGATGGGAGAGTTAAAGGGAGATGTGGTGGGAACCACCACCCCTGCATCTTTCAAGTCCTTGATCGTGGCAGTAATTTCTGCAATTCCTCCAGGAATACGATACTGTTTTTGATTCACTATTTTCTTTGGCAGAGGCAACTCTAAAGGCTTCCATTTTGCCTTTCCAACCATAATAGCCCTCACTCTACAGGTCAGGGAACCAACGTGAGAATTCTGCCAATTTCTGAGTATATCTATCCCAATTATACATTCTGGAACTGGGGAAATGACAACAGGATGTGTTCGGGGACCCACTGGACCTACTGTGAGTCGGACATCCGTCAAAACTCCATTAATCACCTGTCCTCCATAAGCCCCTACTCTAACTGGAGGGCCACAATGTTTCTTGGGATCTCCTGGGATTAGTGTCAATTCAGAACCAGTATCCAATAGGCCCTTGAAAGTCTGATTATTTCCTTTCCCCCAGTGTACAGTTACCCTTGTAAAAGGCCTTAGGTCCCTCTGGGGAAGAATTGGAGAAAGTGTAACAGCAAAACTTTTAGGTGTCTTATCAAAATCCTTCCTCAGGGGAACCTGGCCACCCCTTCATTCAAGGGGCTCTGGATCTGCAAACTGGCTCAAGTCTGGAAATTGATTCACTGGCCGAGATTGCCTTTTGCCATGATTCAATGCAGCCTTTTTATCATTTGTTTGAGGATTTTTCTGCTTATACAGCTCAAACTGATATGCAGTAGGTTTCCTATGCATTTCATCCCTGGAAACACCATGATTGATTAGCCAGTACCAAAGGTCCAAACGAGTCATACCATTATAAATTCCACCTCTCTGCCCATTACCGGGTACGTCATTATAAACATTGTTTTGTCTACGCTGTCCATTATAAAAACTATGATCACCTTGTCTCTGGCGATTCAATGCTGCCACCTGGCCCTTGTTAACTCGGGGCCCGATTAAACCCATTGAATTTAATTCATCTAATTGAGCAGCAGCATCTCCAACCCTAAGGTCTGGCACAAGGAAAAGGGCAAGAACAAAACTCTTTAAATGTGCCGGTGCCCCTCTCACCAGTTTGCGTCTTATAGGACTGGTGAAAGGCATGTCTTCTGGACCTTCCCATTGTGGGGGATTAGGTTTTATACAACGTATCCACTCTAGCATTGCAATTTCCCTAAGCCTTAAAATCCCTTCATCAACACTAAGCCAAGGGATATCAGGCATCTCCAACTCCTTTTCAGTAGGCCATCTTTTAATAAATACTTCAGCCAACCAATCAAACAAACTTTTGACACCTTTTTTAACTGTGCGAGCTTCTATATTAAACCTAGAATCTCCACTCAGAGGACCCATGCCGATAAACTCAGCCTGCTCTAATTTTATGTTCCTTCCACCATTATCCCACACCCTTAAAATCCATTCCCATGCATATTCCCCAGACTTCTGCTTGAATGAGTTAGCAAACTCATTAAGCTCCTTAGTAGTATAGTGTATTTCCTCATGGACTACACTTTCTACCTCCCCTTTAGGGGCCTGTTTTGCCTTGAGTCTGGTTATAGGTCTAGAAGAAACTATTGGTGGGCCCGGAGAAACATCAATATTGTCAGTAAAAGTCACTGCTGGTCTATCAGGCTCTGAGGGATTACTTTCCTCAAGTGGAGAAGGCATTAATTCAAGGGGTGGGGCTGAGGGTACTACTACTTCAGGTGGAGCAAATCCTTGAAAATCTGAAGATTCAACAGGGTCTTCCCACACATCCCCATCCCAAGTTATAGGATCCCATTCTTTGCCAATTAATGCCCTTACTTTAACTGCTGACACTTGAGACTTGAATTTTCGCTGTATTTCAGCCAACCTTATAATGAGTGCTTCAGTTTGATTTTCTGCTACTTGAGCTCTATGGCTGCTGGAAAGAAGATTCTCTTCAAGGGCACACTTGGAAACTTTTAGATTGTTTACTTGAGTCTGGAGCTGTTCGATTTTATCACACAACTCCTTCCTTTCCTTCATTGCTTTCTCCCGAGATGCTAAGAGTAACAAGCCAGCAAAATCATTTTCCGGTTTTTTCCCCAACTTGTAGAACGTATTGTATACCACCGAATCACCTAATTCATCAAAATAATCAAAGGCTTTAGCTTCTTTAAGCTTGGAATATAGTTTCATCCATGGGTTTTCAATATCCCCCGAGCTCCCAGGAGGGAGAGAATTTGGAGAGGTTTCAGTAATTGAGAGTGCTGGTGGGTCAGCCAACCAACTCCAAAATTTTGAAACATTCATCCTTATACTTCTGCTCCTCTAGAACCACTTCTGGTACCACTTCTGTATTAGTCTGGGTTCTCTAGAGTCACAGATCGTATGGGCAGTCTCTATGTAGTTAGGGAATTTGTCGATGACTTACAGTCTGTAGTCCAACTCCCCAACAGTAGTCAGCAGCAGCTGTGGATGGAAGTCCAAGGATCTTGCAGTTGCTCAGTCCCACGAAGCAAGCCAGCAAGGAAGAATCAGTCTTCCTTCTTTCAATGTCCTTATATATGTCTCCAGTAGAAGGTGTAGCCCAGATTAAAGGTGTACACCTTTAATCCCAGATGAACTTGAAGTCTGGGATTAAAGGTGTATGTCTCCACACCTTTAATCCCAGATGACCTTGACTGGAATCCATGCTTCAAGATCTCCATGCTAAGTCCAGGTCAGAAACTTATATCTCTGAGCCTCCAAATTAGGATCATAGGTGAGCCTTCCAATTCTAGATTGTAGTTCATTCCACATATAGTCAAGTTGACAACCAGGAATAGCCACTACAAGCAGCAAGAGTTCTACTTCATTAAGACACCTCTCAGCATCAAGAATCATTATGCCTAACAAAGATTTTCATTTGTCAGAATGAATGCCATATACCAAACAGCTAGAAGTATGTCTGGCTTTGTCCATGGTGAGGTATATAAAATGCAAGCTTTGCCAATAGTCTGTTGAGTTGAGGAAAAAACAAGGCATGTCACTCTGATTTACCTTTTGATAGTGAAACTACACATTAATTTTCTTTATTTTTTTGTGTATATGATGTTTTGAGAGTCTGAGTTCTACAGTCTGCCTGTGAGGTAGAAGACAGCGTCATATATAGATCCTTACCTCTCACCTTGAGACTGTGACTCTCTTGTTCTTTGGTAATACCAGGCTAGCTCACTCACACACTTCTAGGGCTTGCCTTCTGACTCCTCCCAGCCTGCCACAGGACCACTGGCATCTAAGATGCACAGTGCCTTAACGGATCTGGGAATTTGAACTTAGATATTTCCACTTATATAGCAAGCGCTTTAACCAATGAATTATTACCCCAGGCTGAGCTCATTTCTAAATTTAAATTAATGCTGATGCTGTTATGATTTCTCTATTTAAAGGTAAGTATCCATTTCAGTGATATAGACATCTGAGGAGGTAAGACCTCAGGCATCAAATAGCAAGAGCCTGGTCCAATGGGGTGCCGATGTTAGCGACTGCCAGTGAAAAAGGAATTTCATTAATGTGGATCCTCTGTAATTTGTTTGTCAGCTGTGAGTTCAATCTTGATGCTGATTTTAGAGCTAGGAAACTACAGTAAGAGCATGAATACACCCATGAGTGTGGTGGAAGACAGTTGGTCTGGTGTCTGACTCTGTGACAGGGCATGTCCACACAGAAGAGGCTGGTCTGACTCTGTGACAGGGCATTTCGGTGCAGACGAAGCTGAAGGGGGTGTGCTGAGGGGCAGCTGCAGCTGAGTCACTCGGAAGCTGCATTTGCCCAGCCAGCACAGTGCTCTGGTCTGTGGTGTAGTGCATGTAGGAAGAATGGTGGTGAGACAGCGTGACCGAGCCCCTCATGGCACTTACCTGGCCCTGGCAATGTTTCTTGAGGGGGACGTGCATCTCCTTAGCATGTTAGTTAGTTTCCTCTTCACAGTGATCAGAATACCACTACTTAGCATCTTACAGAAATACCATATTATGAACCAGTCACAGGACTGAGTCACTTACTATGTCAGAGTATTCAAGAGTGAGTCAATTTTCAGAAGTCTACTAGCATGCAAGTAAGCACGATACATCAGCTTGCAAGAGACATTTCCTATTCAAGCCATAGCACTAGGGATGGTTTAGATGCCTAAGGGGCTAAGAAGGATTGTTGTACAATCATGAGGAGCAGAGTTCAGATCCAAGCATTCACATAAGAAGGTGAATGTCCCACAAAAGGCTGTAACATTAGCTACGAAGGAGCCAGTAACATCTTTTGACCCAACTGAGCACAGGAGCATGCATCTCTGCCCAAGCTTATGCATGCATACACACACATACGTAAATAAAATGAGTGTAAAACATAATGCTGAGGTGGCAACTCACCAGCTAGTATTTAGTGAAAATTTGCCCACATATTGCATTGCTGCCTCCCTAGATCTGAATGTGCCCATAGAGCGTACATTTGGAGAAAAGCCAAAGTGTGGCCATGTATCAGCTCTTCCACCAAGAACTGTGTAGAAGTTTAAGAAAATGTGTTCATTTATGAGCCACTAGGGAGTAAAGAGAAAATGACAGGTAAATATTTGACAGAGGAGATAAATTATGATAACTTTTCATCTTCCTCATTGATGAGCAATATAATCACAGTTGTTATGCTTCTGAAAAGGCAATAAAATTGTATGTAAGAATGAACCCAGCAGATTTCAGCCTATAGTGTACTTTGTGTGAGTTACTTTTGGACCTAGCAATGTCCTGACAGTTCACACACAAAAAAATGATGCTTGTGTAGGCTGAAAAGGTCAAGGAAGATTTTTTCATGTGTTTTCTTCATGTGTGCACATGCATGTGTCAGTGTGCGTTGACATGTGAACACCTGCGTATGGAGACTTGAGATCAACCTTAGTTGGTGTTCCTCCTGAAGCTCCACCTACCTTCCTTTCTCCCTTCCTTTCCTTTCCTTTCTTTCCTTTCCTTTCCTTTCCTTTCCTTTCCTTTCCTTTCCTTCCCTTCCCTTCCCTTCCCTTCCCTTCCCTTCCCTTCCCTTCCCTTCCCTTCCCTTCCCTTCCCTTCCCTTCCCTTTCCTTTCCTTTCCTTTCCTTTTTCCTTTCCTTTCTTTCCTTTTGTATTGTTTCCATTTTATTTTTTTCCAGGTGTTTTTCATTCTGTTTGAATTGGCCCAGCAAACTCTATGAGCTTTAACAGACATCTCAGGCAAGTGTAAATCCTAGTGAAAGTGTTCAGTCTTCTCAGATACACTATATTTATTGATTGTTCCTGAGCACCTCGCTACAGACACCACAGTTCAGTTTTACCTAGTCCTTGGACAGCACATGAGCACTGAAGACACCTCTTTTGGAAAAATTCTTGACAGCAGTGGCCTCCACAATGTTTTGAATGATGAACCTTCATAGCCTTGTCCTTGGGTATGCACCCTGTACAGCTCATGCAAAGATTTTGCTGTACAGGGCATGGCCTTTCTGGAGTGATCATTTTTTTTCATTCTTTGGTTATCATAACGCCAAGACTTAAAAAACAACAACAACAAAAACAACAACAAAACCCAAAGAAACCAAGCAACTACCATCACCATCAACAAATCCCCCTTGCTTTGTTTGTTACACAGAGTCTCTTCCTTGGCCGGAGCCCATCAACTTGACATGACCAAGTTCACCAAGCCCCAGAGATGCACTTGTCTACACTTCCCCATTCCTGGGATTTCCAGTGTGCTTTTTAACAGATTTCCTGGCTTTTTAACAGAATGTGAGTTCTAGGGGACTGATCTCAGGTCCTTACAATGGCCTGGCAAACATTTTGCCGACTGAGCCATCTGTCCAGACTTCAGGTTTTCTGATGAGGTCATTTCATCAGAAAGACACTTAATGCCAGTGGTACAGGAGAGCAGAATGAGGAGAGTTGAGATGCTGGGGTCAGGAGACAGCTGCAGAACTGGCAAGTGCCACTGATTCGGAGAAAAGGCTCAGAGAGCAGCCAGTTTGGAGGTGAGCTGCACCAATGAGCCCAGATTTTGGAGCTTCCTGGGATCTGGGTAGGGAAGAGTGACTATGATTTTCTGAAGCGGTGGCATAATGAGTGTCTTTAAATGTATTGGCTAAATAGCGATGGACTCATCTGATCAATTCAAGAGTCCCTGAAGCCGAGGACGCTGGATCAGACACCGAAGCACATTACTGCGGATCTGGAATTTAAAGAGCTATTTAGAACATCAACTCTGATATTTTCTTTTTAATTTAACCTTCATTTTGAGCCATAAATCCAGCACTAATAAAGAGAATTGAATACCTTTGCTCTCTCAGGGCGTCCTATAGAATCGCAGCAAATGGAATTTAATTTCTGCCTAACTTGCCATCTAATGCCTTTTGAGACTCCCAAGTCATATTTCTGCTCCTCTGCACTTGATCTGACACAGCGGCAACAGTATTTTCGAAAGCTGCTTTAGCTGCTCAGGGAAGAGCGTAATTGACCTGGCACTCCAGTGTTCTTGAGTTTGAAGGATCAGGGAAGACAAAGGTCAGCAGACTGTCTATCTAGTAAGCATGAAGTCAGAATCCAGGCCACTTAAATGTTCTTTCCTCTGTCAAGGTAGAGAGCACCATGATTATCAGAGCTGACTTGGATCATATATTCAGAGTCTTCCCTTGAACTTTACAGACCCACAGGCTGTGTCAGCTCTTAACTCTGTTTTTCTTGTTAAAAGTGAGGCGGTCCCTGGCCATCTAAGCCCAAGAGTGAGGGCAACAAAGAAGTGTGTGACCCCCTAGCCCTTGATGTTAGAGAATTGAGTCTACTTATCAGTGTCCACTAAGCCTGGCCAGTGAGTGGTCCTCTGTCTACATGGTGGATTTGAACCCTTGTCCCTTTATCTAGTTTCATAATGGGCTGATTGGCTAGAGCAGGGATGTAATGACTCCCGCCCCAAAGAGAAGCAGCTGACGTTACAAAACATCCTCTGTTTCCTATTTCAATAGAGAAATAGTGATCACAGAGAGCACACATGCGGTTGACCCTCAAGAGAATATTAAACATGTAGTCTATGTGATAAGTCATGTTCACAGTGCATGTATAGGGAGGAAATCTGAGTGTAGGATTTGAGATAGGTGGTGAGGTTCAGACCTCTCTTTTTACTTCCTTTATTTCTCTCTCCATCCTTTTCTTCCTTCCTCCTCCCTCCCTCCCTCCCTCTCTTTCTTTTTTCTTCCTTCTTTCCTTTTCCCTTCCTTCCTTCCTTCCTTCCTTCCTTCCTTCCTTCCTTCCTTCCTTCCTCCTTTCTTCCTCCTTCCTTCCTTCCTTCCTTCCTTCTTTCCTTCCTTCCTTCTTTCCTTCCTTCCTTCTTTCCTTCCTTCCTGTCTTTCTGTCTTTCTTTCTTTCTTCTTGTGCACATGTGTATTTGTTTGTGTGTATATAAGTACACACACACACACACACACAAATGTAGGTATACATGTATACATTGTATGGAGATGCCAGAAGACAATCTTGGGGGTCTCCACATTTTGGGGCCAGCAGGACTGAAAGTCACCAAGGTGGCTATGATGGCTGGCGAGCCAGCTCCAGGAATTCACCTACCTCCATCTGCCAAGATCATAAGCCACCATATGTGTCATTTTCTTTATTAATGTGGATTCTGTGGATTAAATTCAGGTCCTTGTTCTCGTGAGGCAACTACTGAATTGATCAAACAATCTGCTTAGCCATTCTTTCATGTTATGTTTGTTGACTTCCCGTGATGTAGTAGTAGTAGTAGTAGTAGTAGTAGTAGTAGTTTGCATTTTTAAATCACATCTTCAGTGTCAACCCTAGAATGTTCATTATAGATGACAGGGGAACTATGAAAAAGAACACAAGAGTCCTGAACCACGCTTAGCTCTATATTGTCTCAATTAGCCTTTCACCTCTATTAGGCCATCAAATTCTCTAATTTTTTATGATCATAATATATTATGGGTTTTTCTCAGGAAGGAGTGAGTAAGGCAATCTAGAATAGAATAAAGAAAAAAACCAATCCATCATAATCCTAGTGCCCAGACATAGCTGCTGCTGATCACCAAGCTTAATAAGAGCTCAGTACTGCTATTCTACTAGTGCCTCATCTGCTGGTCTCAAAACACAGTTTTAATGGTTACAAAATATTTTGCTGAAATATCATGAAGATATATAAATATGGCTAGCACTGAATAAAGCAGATCTTTAAATTCTGCATATAACGTTGTTGTGAAGATGTGAGTGTCTACTGTGAAAACTATAAGCAAATTCAAGGATACCAAGAATGTAAAACAGAAATGTATTAGAGTGGTCATATTCTTCTGTTCAGGATGTATTTATAGACTGGATGTACTGTTTATGCTCTCTGGAGACACAAGTTACTTTATATTTATTTTTTTCCATTCTAGTTATTCTTAATAACATTTTTATCGAGGAGAAAATTGGTGCTCATGCAATTTTAGAATGGGATAGTCACAAGTTTAGAGTTTGAACTGAGCTCTGGGTATCTTCAGAGCACATGTTCATATCCTAAACTTTCACGATCTCATGCTAGTCTATGTGCCGTTAGGATATAAAATGTGCCGGGGGAAATGGCTCCATTGGTAAAGTTCTTGTTGCGCAAGTATGAGGACCTGAGTTAGGCCCCTTGAATCTGAATAAAAGAAATCCATATATGGTGGGCGGCTAACATCCACAGCCTGCGGAAGCACAGGGAGGCAGATGGCTGGCCTGGCCTACGTGGCCAGTTCCTGGCCAGTGAGAGGTTCTGAGTATAGATAATAAGGCGGACAGGGACTATGTTTACCTTTGACCTCTACGTGAATGTGTACATGTATACACATATACCTGTACGCACAGATAACCATGCACATATTTTACATATGACATAAAGCCCTCACATATGCACTGAAATATAGACAGCACAAGAAGCTATGCTGAGTTGAGGTAGGAGATGGGGAGAACGCATGTGGAGATATGGAGGCCAGCAGGCTCGACTCCTGAACTCATAGGCACCTTTGAATACATCACGGGTCTTACATTGGCCTTAAAGGCAAGTAGCTTTAGAAGAAAAAAAAAGGGTGAGAGAGTATTCTTAAGCAGTGAAACTTGTTGGAGACGGAAGAGGAGAGTGACTCCTAGGAATTCTGTCAGTTTCATGCTTGATTTATTGGTTTAGCTAGATAGGGCTCCTGGCAGCTTCTTCAGATTTTCCAAACTAACTACTGAGTAATTTATCAGATGATCTGCCCATCCAGCTGGGGAGATGAACGCAGGCTGATGAAACCCACATGGGCCTGGGGTTCTTATTTGAAACATTAATTTGGCTCATTACAGTGAGCTCAATTTTCATTTCACTTATATTTTATTTAAACTGAAGAGATAAGAGTATTTAAGTACTTGCAATAACTTTGGAGGGATGTTAGGGCTAACACTGCCCATTTTCATTCCATGCTTTCTTTCTTAGAACAATGTAAAGACAGCGCTTAGTTAAGGCCTCAGTCAGGACAAATACATAAATATTGACAATAATAGAAGAAAATACAAGAAGGCATATGGGGGATCTCAACTGGTGTGTGTGGCCCAGAGTCCTCTGCTATTTGTAGGGACTCTTGCATAGAGAATTAAGGTGAAGTCTAGCAGAGGTGTTAAAGTTTGAACACATTCCTTTCCTCTCTTGGGATCAGAAGGCTTTCAGAGAATATTTTTATAAAATCTCCAATGTGTTAATGAGCAGTGACCCAAATTTTAGGTCCTTGGTAATTGGCACATGTGGGATTCATTTTGTGAAGTAATCCACTGAAGCTCCACATAAAGTAGTGGGAATCAAACATTAAACTGTTGGCGTCAAACTCGTAGTACAAGGAATATTCTGCATTTGGGTTCTGGACTGTACAGAGCTTGCCCTGTAGGAGGGTTTCACAGATGCTGGAGTCTCCTTAAACAGAGATCTAAAGAATATGATTGTTTGTGCCACTCATTTGCTTAACAGTTCCTGGTGACCTTGTGGTTTTCTTTGTTCTGCTGTTTCACGTCGTATTGAGGGAGTACTCAGTCAAGGCTAATTGGAATTTACTTGGAATCCTAATTCTGCTTTTGTTTGTTCATTTTCCTTGTGTTGTATTGATGCTGCCCTAATTCTCACTCCTATGAATTTTATGATTTAGCTAACCTCTCTGTACCTCCTTTTCCATATTTATAAATAGATTTAATCATAGTACCTTCACTGTAGAGGTCTTTTGTCAACTAGCTGTCTCAATGCATATACGGCTTATATAATAATGGCTGGTACCAAGGGACTAGCTGATACATATTTAGTATGATTATTCTCATTAATAATTTCTATAGAAAAGGGATCTTAGTGTCTCATCTCTTTAAATTGTGAATTTCTTGAACAAAGGAATGGTGTCTCTTTTTTCTTAGTGTTCTTTGTAGTTTCTGGCATAATTATTATAAATATATTTGCATAATGTGTTTGTATAATATATGTATATTTACAGATCACATATATGTCTATTTATAGATAACATGGGCATATATAACATAATTTTAAAATTTCCTTGGTAATTTAAATATACCTATGTAAACTTTGTGTATACAAGGAAATTTATCATTGAATATGAGGTGCTATTTGAAAATAACATACTAGGTTTACTTCAGATTGATTTGGTAGGACTTTGTGTTATTTGTCCTCAAGCCTGGGGGAAAAAAGAGTTTTCAGTGCTTGATCTTTTGGAGAAAAGAATGCTATTGTAGTTGGTAAATTGCTCAGTACCACTGCTCACAGGGGTCTTAAACATTCAAGAGTTTAAATAAAGACAACTTTTATTGTCTTTTATGAGCTACTGGGACTTTTCTTGTAGAGAAGTGTAAATAATATGGAACCTACAAGTAACAAAAGGAAACATTTATGCTCTTAGAACCAAACATCTAGGCTTGAGGGCTGAGATGAAGCAAAATCAAGCACAATTGATGCAGGTTAGCTATAAAACAGTTACCACACACAGGCCCTAGCAATATGATGTAACATGTTTGTATGTGTTAATTCCAATCTAACATTTGGGTTTGTCTCAACTGCCTCGGTGTTGCTTTCTCAGTGTGAGCAGGTAACACAAGCCCTGTTTAGGTCTTAGATAGTGGGATCAAGAACTCAACAATGTGTTAAGTAAGTGTAGATATTTAGCAAGTATCATCGACTCTTTCTCCTCTTCTTTTCATTATTAAAAGTTTTCCCATCCTTTTTTTCTTCCAGTCCATTCCCAACTCTTCACTCATACTAAAATTGTATTGAATTCCCATAGCACAGGCCTCAAGTTCAGCCAGTTAATTTTGCTTAAATCAACAAGAAAACTAAGACTCAGAAAGGCAGTCACTTGTTAAGAATCCTGTTTTGGGTTCTTCAGGATGGTGGCCAAGTAGTTCATAGAATTAATTATTATGAATGCCCCAGGATCCAGTGATTCCATGTGTCCTTCCTGGATGATTCCAATGGCCTTTGCACAGTAACCCTGCCTGCTTGATGAACCCAGTCTATGTGCTGAGCAATACCCTGGCATTCAGTGATAGTGGTTAACTGTAGAGTTAAGAGGATGCTACAAATGAAAGCTGACATGGAAACACTAAGGACTCTACACTTGTACATCTCTCTTCTTGGTGCTGGCCAGTGGGAATCCTTTGCCTTGCTCTGGTTTCTAATGTTTGTGCTTCCTCAGCCAGTAGATGATAATCCAGTGTTTTCCACAGAGCATTGAGACTATCAATGGGTGACAACATCTGAGAGAGAGCCTAGTTAGCACATTATCTCTCTCGTCTTTGTAAATCTGATTTTTATGTACTCAAACTCATTATTATATTCCTCCAGAAACACTTAGGAAATCTAAGCTTCAATGAATATTTCCTGAATGGGTCAACTGGATGTCCTTACTTCCTTATCAGTCACAGGGCTCCTGGCCACTATTCATAAGCATCTCATGTTGACAGAATGGTGTTGAACTGTCTTTTCTCTTTTGAGTAGTGTGTAATAATCATGCTATTTATTTGTAAGGGATAGTGTGATATTGGTACATATGTTGCTGAACAATGATTGGATTGGGGTGATTTTTATTTCTTGGCAGCAGTTCATGCTTCTTTGTGTTTGAGGGCTTTGGGTTCTTCTGTTCTACTCAAGCAAGCAAGAGATCACTGTGGACAGCACTGACTTGTATGAATGAACACTAGAATGCATTCCTCTTCTTACCCGTGTTTAGTACCAATAATCCAATCTCTTTGTATCCCCATATCCAGCAATCATCTTTTTTTTTCCTGGTTTCAAATATACATTCTTCACTTCCATATAAAAGAAGCAAGATGTGGTATTTGTCTGTGTCTGAGTCTTTTCACTTAACACCATTCTCTAGTTCTAAATATTTAGCTGCAAATAACAGGATTTCATATCACAATGATACCATGTATATATGTATATGTTATATACATATAATATATTATATATGAATATATATACATATATGTACATACTATATGTATTTATGCCCACATGCATATTAAATTATAGTATAATTATAGTATAAAATAGAAATATATATTAAAATTTCTTTATTAATTTATTAATTATTGGTAATGATCTTTGGAGATAGCACTGCAATAAATATGGGATTATAGTTATCTTTGAATTTTTGATTTTATTTATTTTAGTAATATGGTGGAATAATACTGGACTTCTATTTTTAGTTATTTTTTTATCCTCCATACTATTTTCGACAATGATTATACCAAGCTCCATCCCCACCAATAGTATGTGAAACTCTTCTTTTCTCTGTATCCTCACCAGACATATTTTTTGTTATTTTTTGTTAGTCTCAACTCTGATTTGGATGAAATGTTTCTCATTGTAGTTTTGTTTTGCATTTCCTAACAGTGAAGCAAACATTTTTCATACATTAGTTGGCAATTTTTATTGCTTCTTTTAAAAGAAATCTGTTCAGATCATTTGCTCATTTAATACCTAAATTATTGGCGGGTAAATGCATAAAATGTAATTGTTTTTAAAATTATAAAACCCTAAAGGTTCCAACTGTATAGAAGGTCACTGAGACTTACAGACTCTAGAAATGGGCAATTATTTGTTTGAATTGGCCTTATTAAATTATCTGTGGCTGTTTTTTTTTTTTTACTTTATTTTTTTTTTATTTTCTATATTCTTTGTTTACATTCCAAAGGCTTTCCCCTTTCCCAGTTACCCCCCACCATATGTCCCATAATTCCTCTCCCCCCCATGCTATTCCCCACTCTTCCCCCCCCCCACGATTTCTCTGTTCTGGGTCTACAATACTGGATTCAATCTTTACAGGCTCAGGGTCCTCTCCTTTTTTTCTTCTTGAGAGTCATTTGACTTGCTAATTGTGCCTTGAGTATTTAGGGCTTCTGGGCTCATTAATATCCACTTATCAGTGATTGCATTTCGTGTGTATTCTTTTGTGATTGGGTTAGCTCACTTAGGATGATAGTTTCCAGATCTAGCCATTTACCTACAAATTGCATGAATTCATTATTTTTAATTGCTGAGTAGTACTCCATTGTATAAATATACCACATTTTCTGTATCCATTCCTCCTTTGAGGGATATCTGGGCTCCTTCCAATTTCTGGCTATTATAAACAAGGCTGCTATAAACATAGAGGAGCATGTGTCTTTGTTGTATGCAGAGGAATCCTCTGGGTATATGCCCAGGAGTGGTATGCCAGGGTCCTCTGGGAGTGGCATGCCCAATTTTCTGAGGAACCGCCACACTGATTTCCAGCGTGGTTTTACCATTTTGCAATCCCACCAACAGTGGAGGAGTGTTCCTCTTTCTCCACATCCTCGCCAGCACTTGTTGTCTCTTGAGTTTTTAATCTTAGCCATTCTGACTGGAGTGAGGTGGAATCTCAGGGTTGTTTTGATTTGCATTTCCCTGATGACTAATGATGTTGAACATCTCTTAAGGTGTTTCTCGGCCATCCGAATTTCTTCTGGTGAAAATTCTTTGTTTAGCTCTGTACCCCATTTTTTGATAGGGTTATTTGGTTCTTTGGGGTCTAACTTCTTGAGTTCTTTGTATATATTGGATATTAGCCCTCTGTCGGATGTGGGGTTGGTAAAGATCATTTCCACGTTGTTGGTTGCCGTTTTGTCCTTCTGACAGTGTCCTTTGCCTTACAGAAACTTTGTAATTTTATGAGGTCCCATTTGTCAATTCTTGATCTTAGAGCATAAGCTATTGGTGTTCTGTTCAGGAACTTTACCCCTGTGCCTATGTCCTCCAGGGTCTTCCCAAGTTTCTTTTCTAATAGTTTCAGTGTGTCTGGTTTTATGTGGAGGTCCTTGATCCACTTGGAGTTGATCTTAGTACAAGGAGATAAGAGTGGGTCAATTCGCATTCTTCTGCATGTTGACCTCCAGTTGAACCAGCACCATTTGTTGAAAAGGCTATCTTTATTCCACCGGATGGTTGTGGCTCCTTTATCAAAGATCAAGTGACCATAAGTCTGTGGGTTCATTTCTGGGTCTTCAATCCTATTCCATTGATCTACCTGCCTGTTGCTGTACCAATACCATGCAGTTTTTAACACAATTGCTCTGTAGTACTGCTTAAGGTCAGGGATATTGATTCCCCCAGAAGTCCTTTTATTGTTGAGAATAGTTTTAGCTATCCTGGGTTTTTTGTTGCTCCAGATGAATTTGAGAATTGCTCTTTCTAGATCTATGAAGAATTGATTTGGGATTTTGATGGGGATTGCATTGAATCTGTAGATTGCTTTTGGCAAGATGGCCATTTTTACTATATTGATTCTGCCAATCCAGGAGCAAGAAATATTTTTCCATCTCCTGAGGTCTTCTTCGATTTCTTTCTTCAGGGACTTGAAGTTCCTGTCATACAGATCTTTCACTTGTTTGGTTAGAGTTACGCCAAGGTACTTTATGTTGTTTGTGGCTATTGTGAAGGGTGTTATTTCCCTAACTTCTTTCTCAGCCTGCTTGTCCTTTGAGTACAAGAAGGCTACTGATTTGCTTGAGTTAATTTTATAACCAGCCACGTTGCTGAAGTTGTTTATCAGCTGTAGAAGTTCTCTGGTGGAGTTTTTTGGATCGCTTAAGTAGACTATCATATCATCTGCAAATAATGATACTTTGACTTCTTCCTTTCCAATTTGTATCCCTTTGACTTCCTTATGTTGTCTGATTGCTGTGGCTGTTTTTATTTGAGAGTTCATTATAATAAAGTAATTCTATTTAATAAATAAAATTTGGTTCTCTGCTGCTAACTTTGGAGTCTGTTTAATATTCTAGGTGAGAATCCTTTTCTGATGAATAGTTTGCAGATACTTTACCCTTTAGCTGTCTCCTAACACTACTGATTTAGCTGTGCAATACCGTTTGTCAACTTTATCTTTGTTGTCTGTACTTTTGCAGCTTTATAAAAAAGCCATTTCTTGTCCTAGCGTCTTCAAGTGTCTCCGTCATATTTTCTTCTAGGTAGTTTCAGAGTTTCAATCTTTCATGCTGGTGCTTGATCCATGTCTGTATAGAATGGGAAATGGCAAAGTTCATTCTTCCATATCTGGTATACTGCTTTCCTGATACTGTATAAAAGAGGCAAGAGCTTCCATGCTTCCAATTTGAGACTTAGGGCACCTCTTCTAGTCCCAGGTAGAATGCCATTATGTTTTTATTGAGATTTCACTGGAATAGTTATATGGACATTCAAACAATATTAATTCTTCCACTTAATTACCATAAAAGGTATTTTCAATCAGGGTCTTGCAATTTTAAATCTTTGGTTAAATTTGTTTGTAGGTAATTTATATTTTAGTAACTATTAGAAATGGGATTGGTTTCTTTCTCAGTTAACTTTGGTTTTTAGAGTACAAAAATGCTACTGGTTATATGATGATTTTATATCATTCAATTACTTTATGAGTTTTAGTAGTTTTTTTAATGCTTCTGGTTTTTCTAAGCATAGAATGATATACATAGGGACAGTAGGGCCTTTTCTCTGTATTTTTATGTTTTTAGTTTCTTTCTCTTGTTCAGTTGCTATGGCTATAACTTCCAGAACTTCACCAAAATAAGGCTGGTGAAGGCAAATATTATTTTCTCTCTTCAGATCTCAAAGTAAATTCTTAGTAGTGTCTGCAAACCATTTGTAAAGTGGTCATGTTATAAGGGATCTGCCACAATAAATAGCAATCATTTGATGGGTTCTTCATATAATGCAAGTTTTAAAGATGGTGATCAGTGGAAGATAAGACCAAATTGGAAGAAAGGAGAACCTGAAGGTAGGCTTTTGAAGGATATATTTTGCCTGTGATACTATGGTTTCTGGCCATCATGAGGTGCATCAGCATCCACCACAATGTCTGCTGTTGTGATGCTGTTTTTACCTCAGGTCCACCATGGCTAGCCCGACATGGACAGGAACCTCTGAAACCTGAGGCAAAACCAAATCTTTACTTCCTTGAATTCCTTCTCTTGTGGTTGGAGAGATGTCTCCATGACTGAGAGTGCATACCAGTCTTATGGAGGCTTGTGTTCAGTTCTCAGCACCCACATTGGGTGGTTTACCCTCCCCAGAAACTCTATCTCAGGGGACCTACAAGTACATATACTCACATGCACTCTCCCACACATAGACACATCTGTGTAATTAAAAATAAAATAATAAATTGCTTCTTTCAGATATTCTCTTATAACCACAAACCATGGATTAACAGAATGTACTAGTAGAAGGACTATTTATTCTGTCATGGTTGAAAGATGGACTCTGCAATTATCCATTAGGATTCATTGGTTTATGATATTTTCTCTAGATAATACTTCCAGTGATGTAAACATGGTTTTGGAGTCTTCAACCAACATTGAGGTCTGCATTGAGGTCTTTCTTTCTAGTTCAAAATAGCAGTGCTTGCCTTATAAAGTTGGTGCCTGAACTCTAGGTACATACACATTTACATGTGCTGTATCTGCTAGTCAATGAATATCTCAAGTCATTTCAGAAGAATCTTCTTTGTCAATTTTATAGCTTTTGACTTAAAGTCTGCTTCATCTGATATGTGTACAGTTATACTTGCTCACTTGGGTCTTTCCATGGGACATTTGTCTGTCCATTTATTTTCAGTCTGTGAGTCCTTTTATTGAATTTACTAATTAACGAGGCATGGTGGCACACTCTTGTAATCGTAGTACTTAAGAAACTGAGGCAGGAGGCTCATCATGAGGTTGAAGCTGTAATGGGCTAAATAATGAGACTTTTTTTCAAAGTCTGCCAAACCAACCAAACAAATTATTTATTTTTGAGACAGCACTTTTATTATACAGCTCATGTTTGATCAAAACTAATTATGTAGTATAGGTTAGCCTGACATCTGCAGTTTTATGAGTCAGCCTCTTGAGAGTTGGATTATAGATCAACATGCTTAGATGATGGTCTTTTATAATTTTTATCATTCTTATAATTTCATATTTTATATTAAGTATTAAGATTATATTTACCATACTCCTGTCCTTAGTACCTTCCATTTCCTGCAGACACTTTCTTTGTAACTCATCCCCCATCCTATCTTCTTGTCTCTGTGTAAATATAGATTTGTGCAGTTGCTCATGGGTGCTGTATGATTGTAGTCACCATGTCATATGTACAAGACCGAACTTCTGCAATGTTCTAAGCCTTCAAGTACAAGCTATATGTCCCATTTAGGCTTCTGTTTTGTTATATTGTTTTCTTCTTTTTTCAAACTCATGACACTAGTTTAACTTTTTAAAATATTTTATTTTAATTAGGTGTGTCTCTCTGTCTCTGGGTGGGTATGTATATGTGAATGCAGGGCCTGTGGTGGCCCTGTGATGAAGAGGATATCAGATCCTTTGGAACTAGAGTTACAGGCAGCTGTGAGCTATACTTTGTGGGAACTTAACTCTATCTAGTTTTCTCTAGTAACAGGATATGTTCTCTGGTCTAGAATTCCTAGCAGTTCATCCCTCTAGACCAAGAACTCAAAAAAAGAATGCAAAGTCCTAGAAGCAAACACTTCAGAAGTACATTGTGTTGATGGGGACTACTGAGAATCTCCCATGCACCATTTTCTCTATGAGTGTTTAAACTGGTCTAGAGTAGGGCAATGACACTGGGAAGGGACATATCCTCTTCTTTACCAAGGCACGTGGAGAGTTTGTTTCAGTTTCTCTGTTTTATTTGCACTGCACTCCTAGAATATTCTTTTTTTTATTTAATTATTGGATATATTCTATATTTACAATTCATTTCCCTTTTTCTGGTTCCCTACCCCCAAAGGTCCCACATGCCCTTTTCCCTCCCCCTGCTCCCTCATCTACCCCCTCCCACCTCACTGTTCTTATACTCCCCCACAATGATGTTTTGGTCCATTCTAGCACCAGTGTCCACTCCTTTCTTCTTGTGAGACATCACTTGGTATGTGATTTATGTCTTTGGTGTTCCAAGCTTCTAGGCTAATATCCACTTATCAGTGACTGTATACCATGGGTATTCTTTTGAGACTGGGTCACCTCACTTAGTATGACGTTCTCCAGCTCCATCCATTTCTCTAAGAATTCCATGAATTCATTGTTTCTAATGGCTGAATAGTACTCCATTGTGTATACATTATTTGTATCCATTCCTCTGTTGAGGGACATCTGGGTTCTTTCCAGCTTCTGGCTATTATATATAAGGCTGCTATGAACATAGTGGAGCATGTATCCTTATTGCATGCTGGTGAATCTTCTGGGTATATTCCCAGGAGTGGTATGGCTGGGTCCTCCTGAAGTAACATGTCCAGTTTTCTGAGGAACCGCCATACTTATTTCCAGAGTGGTTGTACCAGCTTGCATTCCCACCAGCAGTGGAGGAGTGTTCCTCTTTCTCCACATCCTCGCCAACACCTGATATCTTCTGAGTTTTTAATCTTAGCCATTCTGACTGGTGTGAGGTGAAATCTCAGGGTTGTTTTAATTTGCATTTCTCTAATGACTAGTGATGTTGAACATTTTCTAAGGTGTTTCTCAGCCATCCGAATTTCTTCAGGTGAAAAGTCTCTGTTTAGCTCTGTACCCCATTTTTGGATAGGGTTATTTGGTTTTCTGGGGTCTAACCTCTTGAGTTCTTTGTATACATTGGAAATTAGCCCTCTGTCGGATGCGGGGTTGGTGAAGATTTTTTCCCAATTTGTTGGTTGCCGATTTATCCTTTTGACAGTGTCTTTTGCCTTACAGAAACTTTGTAATTTTATGAGGTCCCATTTGTCTATTCTTGGTCTTAGAGCATAAGCAATTGGTGTTCTGTTCAGGAATTTTTCCCCTGAGCCAATGTCCTCAAGGGTCTTCCCCAGTTTCTTTTCTATTAGTTTTAGTGTGTCTGGTTTTATGTGGAGGTCCTTGATCCACTTGGAGTTGAGCTTAGTACAAGGAGATAAGAGTGGATCAATTCTCATTCTTCTGCATGTTGACCTCCAGTTGAGCCAGCACCATCTGTTGAAAAGGCTATCTTTTTTCCACTGGAGGTTTTCAGCTCCTTTGTCGAAGATCAATTGGCCATAGATGTGTGGGTTCAATTCTGGGTCTTTGATCCTATTCCATTGATCTGCCTCCCTGTCACTGAACCAATACCATGCAGTTTTTAATACTACTGCTCTGTAATATTGCTTGAGGTCCGGGATATTGATTCCCCCAGAAGTTCTTTTGCTGTTGATGATAGTTTTAGTTATCCTGGGTTTTTTGTTATTCCAGATGAATTTGAGAATTGCTCTTTCTAACTCTATGAAGAACTGAGTTGGGATTTTGATGGGGATTGCATTGAATCTGTATATTGCTTTGGGCAAGATTGCCATTTTGACTATATTAGTCCTGCCAACCCACGAGCATGGAAGATTTTCCCATTTTCTCATGTCTTCTTCAATTTCCCTCTTCAGAGACCTGAAGTTTTTGTCATATAAATCTTTCACATGTTTGGTTAGCGTCACTCCAAGATACTTTATATCATTTGTGGCTATTGTGAAGGGTGTCATTTCCCTAATTTCTTTCTCGGCCTGCTTATTCTTTGCGTATAGGAATTCTACTGATTTGCTTGAGTTGATTTTATAGCCAGCCACTTTGCTGAAGTTGTTTATCAGTTGCAGGAGTTCTCTGGTGGAGGTTTTTGGGTCACTTAAGTATACTATCATATCATCTGTGAATAGTGATAGTTTCACTTCTTCCTTTCCAATTTGTATCCCTTTGACTTCCCTCTGTTGTCGAATTGCTCTAGCTAGTGCCTCAAGTACTATATTGAAGAGATATGGCGAGAGGGGACAGCCTTGTCTAGTCCCTGATTTTAGAGGGATTGCTTCGAGTTTTTCTCCGTTTACCTTGATGTTGGCTACTGGTCTGCTGTATATTGCTTTTACTATGTTTAGATATGGGCCTTGATTTCCTGCTCTTTCTAAGACCTTTAGCATGAAAGGATGCTGAATTTTGTCAAATGCTTTTTCAGCATCCAATGAGGTGACCATGTGGGTTTTTTTCTTTGAGTTTGTTTATGTAGTGGATTATGTTGATGGATTTCCATATATTGAAACATCCCTGCATCCCTGGGATGAAGCCAACTTGATCATGGTGAATGATCGTTTTGATGTGTTCTTGGATTCGGTTGGCAAGTATTTTGTTTATTATTTTTGCATCGATATTCATAAGATAAATTGGCCTGTAGTTCTCTTTCTTAGTTGGATCTTTCTGTGGTTCCTAGAATATTCTTGACAGATAATAGCTGCTTATTCTTGGTGTTTTGTTTTGAATTTGATCTTTTGGTAAGGGTGAAGCATATCTGATACCTCTAAGCATCATCTCTTCTGTAATGCTGATAAATTGTTTAAGTTTTGAATCTATCCATGTGCACTTGGGAGAGAAAGGAGTGGACTTATTGAAGGAAGTGATAACTGAGTGTATTTTGAAGGACAAATAGAACACACACACACACACACACACACACACACACACACACAGAGACAGAGACAGAGAGACAAAGAGAGAGAACAATGTCAGACAAAACAGTACAGTGTGCTGACAGAATCAGATTATATGCTTATATCTCTATCCAAATTATCTTCATTTAAGGATGTATTTGAATGAGTATTATATCCCAAAGGCACCTAACATTGTGTTTTGTAGCTCATAGGTACTGATATAATTAAAAGTTAAGGATTTTATATGACACTTAAGTATTTCAGATTGCTGTTTTAAAAAAATCTTCCTATTAGCGAAGTTAATTTCTGTGTTAAGGATCATTTGCCTTCATGGTAAGAATTTAATTGTATCCAATTCAGGCTAATTCCAGTCACTTATGGATTCATCAGTCAACTTGGTTTCCTCTATTCATTCTCCTCTAAGAGAACAGTGCATTGATAGATAGCATAAGTGGTACTACAGTCAAGAGATGGGCACCATTCTTATTCCCAAGCATTCTAAGAGAACAGATGAAATTTCTTGACTTCTCAGTTTATAGATGCTTATGGGAACAAAATGAGCACATACTGGGAAATAGCCAACTATGTTGTCAGGGGTTAATCCCATGCATATGATAAGACTAGATGATTTCTCAAGGGTTCACATAACAACTGGAATTCTTGTTGGCCCGTATTGTCCCCGAATTAGCATGACAGAATGGACACCCTCCTGTTTCAGTTGAATTCAGTTTGTGTATTTCTAAAGTTCCCTTCCCCACATGGTACGTTGCTTACTTTTCTTGTTGCCACGACTGAATCCCAACAAGAACAAATGTGAGTTCCTTGAGTTGTTCAAGGACATAGTCCATCATGGTGAGAAAGCTGTGGGGACAGGAGTCTGAGTGGCTGGCTGGTCACATATTTCTCAGTGAGGAAGGAGAGACAGAATGGGAAGACTGATGAGGTTCTAGTATCTAGAGACCCACCTCCAGTGACTCACTTCCTCCATTAGGTTCTATTTACTTAATGCTTCCATCTTTGGAAACAGAGCTACCAACAGAAGTTCAAGTGTTCAGATGCAACTACCTGTGGTGTGGAGTTTCCCATTTAACCACTTCCTTATGCATGTTTTCCTCCATATACAAAACAAGCTCCTTGTTGATAAACATTCTTTTCTATTAATTAATTAATTAATTAATTAATTAATTAATTAATTTTTTGAACACTGCATACCAGGTGCTTAAAAGGCTCAGTGAGCCTTGATGGGGAACAAGCTCATAGGCTCAGTAAGGATAGAAGGATCAGGATGGGAAACGGTTCCTGAGAGATAGTAAGGAAGTGAAAGTTGTACTATAAATTTCAAACTTCATGATTCTTTTGTTATAGAATGAAGTCAGAGAAAGGTGACTGTGCTATAAATAGGAGAAACCAAGAAGGCATTAAAAAGCCATCCATTAGTGTGACATACAAGCACGCTCATCCTCTGTGAGACACACTAGCCTCATCACCTTACCAACTGCCAGTCAGAGTTAGTCACATGCAATCCATTTGTGAGGTCGAGAGTTTAAAGAAAATTATGTCTTACAGGACATATTTACATCAAGAAATGGGTGCCATTGGGGCTCTTGAAAGCAAATCAGTGTCTGTTATTTGGGGATTTTAGGACAGCTTATGTCTGAGGAGTGGTCTCAGGAGCTGTGATCAGACTTCTCATTCCTGGCACTGCAATTATTTTCATTTCATAGGGGATTACTTAGAATCATGAGTGCTGAACTATCATAGCAGGAGGCAGGGATCAATTCCTGCTTTCTTCAGCAATCTAGAGGCCAGTAGAATGGAGATGTTTTATAAAGGGAACAGGACATTATTATTATAATGAGTGGGGGTGTTTGGAGGGACACAAGTGGTATTACACATCCTTATTATGAAAAGATAATTAGTGAAACATCTGTAGCTTGGGCCATTCATCTGGAGATGATTACACAGAGTCTGTGCGGAAGACAACACAGTGCATTATACAGGATACTGGAGGTCCACTAAACAGACTAGAGCACTTCTGTGAGAAACAGAGGAGGAAGGAAGGCAGCTTGCTATGCAAGAGCAGTACTGAAAGGAGTCTAAGCAAATGGAACAACAGAAGCACTTCTGCTCTTCTGTTGAATGAGTCTTAGAAATGCAAATTCAAGGGAGTACATATTTGATTGAACTGTAGTTTTGGTTTGAATACATTTGAGGCTCTCCACCAGACACCTGCTCCTTCTAGCTTCACCCACTGTCTTCTGTACTAGAGAAAAGAAAGAAAAGTAAGAAAAGAAAAGAGAAAAAAGCAGGCACACAAAACATGAATGTGTTGATTGGAGACACTTCTAACAATCAAAACAAATGAAGGCAGAGCTGAGTGAAGTCATGTCTAAGTAGAGATCAGAGAACAATCTATTTACAAACAGCAAAGGGAGCAGAAGAAAGAAGCACAGTGCTCATTCCAGTGTAGCTGTTTGCTGGTAAAATGACTTTGGGGAGGGGAGGTGATTCAAAGCTAACCTAGACATTTCTAAAACATAGTAGACTGATGGACCTTGTTACTTTTGCCTCAAGTATCAAGTACTTTAATCACAGGACATCTGGTTCAGCCTTAAATATTTCCAAGAAACTGAGGATTACTAAAAGGTTTCCCCAAGGGTATTTTGGGTGTTATTTCTTATTCGAAGATCCTGTTGTTAAAGTTAGCTTCAGCTGTTAACTTGACATAAATCCAGTGCTTCCTGGAAAGAAGAAGGAGTCTTAAGAAGAGTTGCCCCCACCAGATTGGCCTGTGACCATATATCTGTGAGGCATTTTTTTTTAATTTTTTTTTTATTTTCTATATTCTTTGTTTACATTCCAAAGGCTTTCCCCTTTCCCAGTTACCCCCCACCATATGTCCCATAATTCCTCTCCCCCCCATGCTATTCCCCACTCTTCCCCCACCCCCCACGATTTCTCTGTTCTGGGTCTACAATACTGGATCCAATCTTTACAGGCCCAGGGTCCTCTCCTTTTTTTCTTCTTGAGAGTCATTTGACTTGCTAATTGTGCCTTGAGTATTTAGGGCTTCTGGGCTCATTAATATCCACTTATCAGTGATTGCATTTCGTGTGTATTCTTTTGTGATTGGGTTAGCTCACTTAGGATGATAGTTTCCAGATCTAACCATTTACCTACAAATTGCATGAATTCATTATTTTTAATTGCTGAGTAGGACTCCATTGTATAAATATACCACATTTTCTGTATCCATTCCTCCTTTGAGGGATATCTGGGCTCCTTCCAATTTCTGGCTATTATAAACAAGGCTGCTATAAACATAGAGGAGCATGTGTCTTTGTTGTATGCAGAGGAATCCTCTGGGTATATGCCCAGGAGTGGTATGCCAGGGTCCTCTGGGAGTGGCATGCCCAATTTTCTGAGGAACCGCCACACTGATTTCCAGAGTGGTTTTACCATTTTGCAATCCCACCAACAGTGGAGGAGTGTTCCTCTTTCTCCACATCCTCGCCAGCACTTGTTGTCTCTCGAGTTTTTAATCTTAGCCATTCTGACTGGAGTGAGGTGGAATCTCAGGGTTGTTTTGATTTGCATTTCCCTGATGACTAATGATGTTGAACATCTCTTAAGGTGTTTCTCGGCCATCCGAATTTCTTCTGGTGAAAATTCTTTGTTTAGCTCTGTACCCCATTTTTTGATAGGGTTATTTGGTTCTTTGGGGTCTAACTTCTTGAGTTCTTTGTATATATTGGATATTAGCCCTCTGTCGGATGTGGGGTTGGTAAAGATCATTTCCCACGTTATTGGTTGCCGTTTTGTCCTTCTGACAGTGTCCTTTGCCTTACAGAAACTTTGTAATTTTATGAGGTCCCATTTGTCAATTCTTGATCTTAGAGCATAAGCTATTGGTGTTCTGTTCAGGAACTTTACCCCTGTGCCCATGTCCTCCAGGGTCTTCCCAAGTTTCTTTTCTAATAGTTTCAGTGTGTCTGGTTTTATGTGGAGGTCCTTGATCCACTTGGAGTTGATCTTAGTACAAGGAGATAAGAGTGGGTCAATTCTCATTCTTCTGCATGTTGACCTCCAGTTGAACCAGCACCATTTGTTGAAAAGGCTATCTTTTTTCCACCGGATGGTTGTGGCTCCTTTATCAAAGATCAAGTGACCATAAGTCTGTGGGTTCATTTCTGGGTCTTCAATCCTATTCCATTGATCTACCTGCCTGTTGCTGTACCAATACCATGCAGTTTTTAACACAATTGCTCTGTAGTACTGCTTGAGGTCAGGGATATTGATTCCCCCAGAAGTCCTTTTATTGTTGAGAATAGTTTTAGCTATCCTGGGTTTTTTGTTGCTCCAGATGAATTTGAGAATTGCTCTTTCTAGATCTATGAAGAATTGATTTGGGATTTTGATGGGGATTGCATTGAATCTGTAGATTGCTTTTGGCAAGATGGCCATTTTTACTATATTGATCCTGCCAATCCAGGAGCAAGAAATATTTTTCCATCTCCTGAGGTCTTCTTCGATTTCTTTCTTCAGGGACTTGAAGTTCCTGTCATACAGATCTTTCACTTGTTTGGTTAGAGTTACGCCAAGGTACTTTATGTTGTTTGTGGCTATTGTGAAGGGTGTTATTTCCCTAACTTCTTTCTCAGCCTGCTTGTCCTTTGAGTACAAGAAGGCTACTGATTTGCTTGAGTTACTTTTATAACCAGCCACGTTGCTGAAGTTGTTTATCAGCTGTAGAAGTTCTCTGGTGGAGTTTTTTGGATCGCTTAAATAGACTATCATATCATCTGCAAATAATGATACTTTGACTTCTTCCTTTCCAATTTGTATCCCTTTGACTTCCTTATGTTGTCTGATTGCTCTCGCTAGAACTTCAAGTACTATATTGAAAAGATATGGAGAGAGAGGACAGCCTTGTCTAGTCCCTGATTTTAGTGGAATTGCTTCAAGTTTCTCTCCATTTATTTTGATGTTGGCTACTGGTTTGCTGTAGATTGCTTTTACTATGTTTAGGTATGGGCCTTGAATTCCTGCTCTTTCCAAGACTTTTAGCCTGAAAGGATGCTGAATTTTGTCAAATGCTTTTTCAGCATCTAATGAGATGACCATGTGGTTTTTTTCTTTTAGTTTGTTTATGTAGTGGATTACATTGATGGATTTCCGTATATTGAACCATCCCTGCATTCCTGGAATGAAGCCTACTTGATCATGGTGAATGATCGTTTTGATATGCTCTTGGATTCGGTTGGCAAGAATTTTATTTAGTATTTTTGCATCTATATTCATAAGAGAAATTGGCCTGTAGTTCTCTTTCTTTGTTGGATCTTTTTGTGGTTTAGGTATCAGCGTAATTGTGGTTTCGAAGAACGAGTTGGGCAGTGTCCCTTCTGTCTCTATTTTGTGGAATAGTTTGAAGAGTATTGGTGTTAAGTCTTCTTTGAAGGTCTGGTAGAATTCTGCACTAAAACCATCTGGTCCCGTACTTTTTTTGGTTGGGAGGCTTTCTATAACCCCTTCTATTTCTTTAAGGGTTATGGGACTGTTTAGCTGGTCTACTTGATGCTGATTTAATTTTGGTATTTGGTATCTGTCTAGGAAATTGTCCATTTCCTCCAGATTCTCCAGTTGTTTTGAGTATAGGCCTTTGTAGTAGGATCTGATGATCTTTTGAATTTCCTCTGTTTCTGTTGTTATATCCCCCTTTTCATTTTTAATTTTGTTAATTTGGATACTATCTCTGTGCCCTTTGGTTAGTCTAGCTAAGGGTTTATCTATCTTGTTGATTTTCTCGAAGAACCAGCTCTTGGTTTTGTTGATTCTTTGTATGGTTCTCTTTGTTTCTGCTTGATTGATTTCAGCCCTTAGTTTGATGATTTCCTCTCTTCTACTCCTCCTGGGTGAGTTAGCTTCTTTTTGTTCCAGCGCCTTCAGGTGTGCTGTTAAGTTGCTAGTGTATGCTCTTTCCAGTTTCTTTTTGGAGGCACTCAGGGCTATGAGTTTTCCTCTTAGCACTGCTTTCCTTGTATCCCAGAGATTTGGGTAGGTCGTACCTTCATTTTCATTGAAGTCTAAAAAGTCTTTGATTTCTTTCTTTATTTCTTCCTTGACCAGGGTGTCATTGAGTAGAGTATTGTTCAGTTTCCATTTGTATGTGGGCTTTCTGTTGTTCTTCTTGCTATTGAAGACCACTTTTACTCCATAGTGATCCGATAGGAGACATGGGATTAGTTCGGTCTTCTTGTATTTGTTGAGGTCTGTCTTGTGACCAATTATATGATCAATTTTTGAGAAGGTACCGTGTGGTGCTGAGAAAAAGGTATACTCTTTTGTTTTAGGATGGAATGTTCTATATATATCTGTTAAATCCAATTGGTCCAAAGCTTCAATTAGTTTCACTGTGTCCCTGTTTAGTTTCTGCTTTCCTGATCGGTCCATTGAGGAGAGTGGAGTGTTGAAGTCACCTACAATCATTGTGTTAGGTGTGATGTGTGCTTTAAGCTTTAGTAAAGTTTCTTTTACGAATGAGGGTGCCCTTGCATTTGGCGCATAGATGTTCAGTATTGAGAATTCTTCTTGGTGGATTTTCCCTTTGACAAGCAGGAAGTGACCTTCTGTGTCTCTTTTGATGACTTTAGGTTGAAAGTCGATTTTATCTGATATTAGAATGGCTACTCCAGCTTGTTTCCTGGGACCATTTGCTTGTAGAACTGTCTTCCAGCCTTTTACTCTAAGGTGTTGTTTGTCTTTGACACTGAGATGTGTTTCCTGTATGCAGCAAAATGTAGGGTCCTGTTTCCGTATCCAGTCTGTTAGTCTGTGTCTTTTGATTGGGGAATTGAGTCCATTGATATTAAGAGATATTAAGGAATAGTAATTATTACTTCCTGACATTTTGGGAATTGTTATTATTATTTGTATTTGAGTGGTTCTCTTCTTTTGGGTTGGATGAGATGGGGTTTCTATCTTGTTTCTTCTGGGGTGTTGTTTCCCCCCTTGTGTTGGTATTTTTCCCCTATTATCCTTTGTAGGGCTGGGTTTGTAGATAAGTATCTTGCAAATTTGGTTTTGTCGTGGAATATCTTGGTTTCCCCATCTATGGCAATTGAGAGTTTTGCTGGGTATAGTAGTCTTGGCTGAAGTTTGTGTTCTCTTAGGGTCTGCATGAGGTCTGCCCAGGATCTTCTAGCTTTCATGGTCTCAGGTGAGAAGTCTGGTGTAATTCTGATAGGTCTTCCTTTATATGTTACTTGTCCTTTTTCTCTTACTGCCTTTAATATTCTTTCTTTGTTTAGTACATTTGGGGTTTTGATTATTATGTGACGGGAAGTATTTCTGTTCTGGTCCAGTCTATTTGGGGTTCTATAGGCTTCTTGTATATTCATGGGCATCTCTCTCTTTAGGTTGGGGAAATTTTCTTCCATAATTTTGTAGAAGATATTTGCTGGCCCTTTAAGTTGTAGATCTTCATTCTCATCTATCCCTATAATCCTTAGGTTTGGTCTTCTCATTGTGTCCTGGATTTCCTGAATGTTTTGGGTTACCAGCTTTTTGCATTTTGCATTTTCTTTAATTGTTGAATCCATGGTTCCTATGGTATCTTCAGCATCTGAGATTCTGTCTTCTATCTCTTGTATTCTATTGTTGATATTTGCATCTATGACTCCTGATTTCTTCCCAAGGTTTTCTATCTCCAACATTGTCTCCCTTTGCGATTGCTTAGTTGTTTCTACTTCTGTTTTTAGATTTTGTATGGTTTTGCTCAGATCTTTCAGTTGCTTGTTTGTGTTTTCCTGTAATTCTTTAAGGGATTTTTGTGTTTCCTCCTTTATGACTTCTACTCCTTGACCCATGTTCTCTTGTATTTCTTTAGGTGATTTTTGTTTCTCCCCCTTATTGGGATTCATTTTTTGCTCTATATTCTCCTGGATTTCTTTAAGTGATTTTTGTGTCTGCCTTGTATGGGCTTCTAGTTTTTGATCTATTTTCTCCTCTATTACTTTAAGAAATTTATCTAAGTGATCCTCAATCTGCATCTTTACCAGTGATTTTAGATCTGAGTCTTGTTTTTCTGGTGTGTTGAGATATCTGGGATTTAATTGTGTTTGTCTTGCAATGGCTTCTAGCTTTTGATCTATTTTCTCATGTATTACTTTAAGAGATTTATCTAAGTGTTCCTCTATCAGCATCCTGACCAGTGATTTTAGATCTGAGTCTTGTTTTTCTGGTGTTTCGGGGTATCCAATATTTATTGCTGTTGGGGAACTGGGTTCGGATGCCACCATATTGCCTTGATTTTTGTTAGTAGCGATCTTACGTTTGCCTTTTGCCATCTGGTTAACTCTGGTGTTAGTTGGTCCTGTAGATACTAGCTGGTGCTTGACCCTCCTGTGGGGTTGTAAGGCTATTTCCCAGTGACTGGGATACCTGAATCACTGTCCTGCCTGGTTCTTGCTCACAGATTGCTGACAGGTGGCCTGAGTCCCCCGAGGTCTTAAACTCAGGATATCCCAGGTATTTGGTTCCGCCTGTTGGGCGGCTGCTCTGCACTGCTCCTGCTCAGGGTTTGCTGTCTGATATCCTGTTTCCCCAGGGGTCTTAAAGTTGGGATATCTCAGTTATCTGGTTCCGCCTGCTGGTCCCAAGCTGCTGGGAAGCTGGCTGGGTCCGGTTTCCAGCTTCCCTGCCACTGGCTGGATGGGAGGCTGGTTCGGCCTCTGGCTGGGTCTGGGCACCTGGCACACTGGCTGACTCTGGCTTCCTCACCACCAGCTGGACGGGAAGCTGCAGGCAATATGGCAGCTGCCTGCAGGGAGCTCGGGGTCCGCCCTGCAAGTGCAGAGTGCACCCGCTATTCTGTGCCCAACTCCCACTCCAGGCCTGAGTCCCCGAAGGTCTTAAGCTCGGGCTGTGTCGGGTACCTGGTTCCGCCGCCGCCGCCGGATGGTTCTGAGCACCTGGCAAGCTGGGTGACACTCTGGCTTCCCCACCACCAGCTGGGCGGGAAGCTGCAGGCAATATGGCAGCTGCCTGCAGGGAGCTCGGGGTCTGCCCCGCGAGTGCAGAGTGCACCCGCTATTCTGTGCCCAACTCCCACTCCAGGCCTGAGTCCCCGAAGGTCTTAAGCTCGGGCTATGTTGGGTACCTGGTTCCGCCACCGCCACCGGATGGTTCTGAGCACCTGGCAAGCTGGGTGACACTCAGGCTTCCCCACCACCAGCTGGGCGGGAAGCTGCAGGCAATATCCTGTGAGGCATTTTTTAAATTGCTTATCGATGCTGGATGACTTCTGTGGGTGGTGTCATCCTAGGTAGGTGAGACTAGACTCAAGGCACAATTAGCAAATCAAAAGATTCCCAAGAAGAAGGAAGGAGAGGACACTGGTCCGAAAAGACTGGTTCCAGTTTTGCAGGAGAGTACCAGAACAGAGAAAGGGTTGTGGGGGGTGATTGGGGTATGCGCGGGGTGGGGGGTGGGGAGTGGGGTGGGGGGAAGAGGACTTATGGGACACATGGTGAGGGGGGAACTGGGAAAGGGGAAAGCCTTTGGAATGTAAACAAAGAAAATAGAAAATAAAAAAGAAAACAAAAGGAAAAAAAGAAAATAAACATACATACACATATATGAAAAAAAAGAAAGAAAGAAAGCTAATTTTGCAAGCCAGAGAGTAGCAGGTCTGTAAGCAGCCTTCCTCTGCTGCTTTCAGTTTCAAGTTCCTGTCTTAAATGCCTGCTTTGGCTCCCTTGATGATGATCCTGTCAGGGAAATTAAACTATTTTCTCCACCAGGTTGCTTTCTATCAGGGGTTTATTACAACAAAACCATACTAGAACACCTGCTCTAGAGTTCTCTGCACATCACTCAGACATACTGACTGTTGCTACAGCCTGCTCCATCCTGTTTGGATTTCAATAGGGCCAGCATATGTTGAATAATGTTTTTGTGATTGCTAAGGAAAACATAAGTATGTAACCTTAAAGGATATGTGCCGTCAATATTGCTATCATTTTCCTTAGGCTCTTCCCTATTTCTTTTGGCCCCTTAACTCCTTAGAAAGGCTTGAAGCATGTTCCACATAGTCTTTCACGATTCTAGCTTTTTTTCTTTGATTCACACAGGAGCAACACTCAATATTGTAATAGTCCCCTGAACAATGTACTTGGCCAACAATAAAATAAAAATGTTTTTCTGTATTAAATATAATATGTAACATCTCACTATGGATCTCTGTACTTCAAATAAAGTCACTAGTTTCAAAGATTTTCTCAAATTTGAGATAAGTATTGATTGTCAAACTTTCTAGAACATATTTCCCCGTATTCTAGTGTGCAAAACACTTCCACTCTGAAAATTTCAGTACCAACAGTCCTATCTTAGTTGGGGTTTCATTGCTCTGAAGAGACACTGTGACCAAGACAAGTTTTATAAAGTACATGTAATTGGGAGTGGCTTACAGTTTCATAGGTTCATCTTCCATCATCATGGTAGGAGGCATGGCAGCATCCAGGAAGACACATACTAGAGAAAGAGCTGAGAGTTCTACATTAAGATCTAAAGGCAGGCAGAAGGAGACTATCTTCCTTCCTGGGCAGACCTTAAGCCAGGGAGCTCAAAGCCCACCCCTACACTGATGCATTTCCACCAAAAGGCTATGCCTACTCCAACAAGGCCGATCCTCCTAATAGTGCCCTTTCCAATGGGCAAAGCATATTCAAACTACCACGTTCTACTCTCTGGCACCCAGAGGCTTCAAAAACATAAGTCTATGGAGGCCTACCATCTTATAGCATGATGCAAAATATACCTAGTACAACTTTAAAAGAATCATACTCTAGAATAGTCTCAACAATGTTAAATGTCCAAAGTTCGAAGTCTATTCTGAGATTCATGAAATCTTTTACTTTAATTAATCAAATCAATTTTATGCACAAATCTAATGTGCATAAAATCAAAATGGAAAAGCAGATCACATACTTTCAATATATTATGGCACAGGATACACATTACTATGTCCTTTTTAAAGTCTGCTATCATCTTTATGATATAGGATTTTAGATAGGAATCTTGCTTTTCAGGTGTGTTAAGGTATCCAGGGCTTGTTGTGTTGGGAGAACAGGGTTCTGATGTTGCCTAGTAGCATGGGTTTCTGTTGCTTATGTTCTTGAGTTTGGCACTCGCAATCTGGTTATCTCTGGTTTTGGCTGCCCTTGCTGTCTCTGACTGGAGCCTATCCCTCCTGTGAGCCTGGTTATATTGTGTCTTCTTGGGTCAGGCTGTCTCTAGGTATAAAGGGGGGTTGTCTGGAGAACCTGATCTGTGAGCCTGGCTGTTTCCAATCTCCTTGTGGAGGTACACTGTCTCTGGGTGTGGATACAGTGAGGAGGGAGGCTGGAGCACAGGATTCAGTCTCAGGTGTAGGTAAGAACCAGAAGGAAAGTGTGTCTCAGGCTGGAAGGGAAATCCTGTGTCCTCTGGGCCCTGGGTGGGTCCCAGTTAGGCCAGGTATTGGACTGGGGGTTGGGGCCTAGATGTGTCAGAACCTGTGAGCCTAGATGTTTCAGAACTCCTGGAGGTCAAGCTGTCTCTGGATGTGCATAGGGTGAGGGTGGGGTTTGGAGCACAGGATCTGTTCCTAGATGCAAACATGAACTGCAATCTTTCCATCAATTTCTGATGAGTATTTTGTTCTCCTTCTGGGTGATATTCATACATACTCCCTTGGACCCTCCCCAGTTTCTTTGAGTCTGTGGATAGAAGCATGGTTATCATGCCTTTTATGGTTAATGCCCATTTATAAGTGAATTCATACTATATGTGTCTTTGAGTGTATGTGTTACCTCATTCAGGATGATATTCTCAAGTTCTATCCATTTGCTTGCAAATTTCATGTCTTTGTTTTTAATAGCTGAATAGTATTCCATTGTGAAATAAAATATATCACATTATCTTCATCCATGTAGAGGGATATATAGGTTATTTCTAGTTTCTGGACATTGGCCTTTATCAGATGTGGAGTTGGTAAAAATCTCTTCCCATTCTGTAGGCTATATCATTGTCCAAATGACAGCGTTTTGACTTGCAGAAGTTTTTCAGTTTCATTAGGCCCCATTTATTTATCATTAATCTTAGTGCCTGTGTTATCACAGTTCTGTATAGGAAGTTTCCAGTGTCAATGAGTTCAAGGCTATTCCTTACTTTCTCATCTATCAGGTTCAGGGTATCTGGATTTCGATTGAGGTCTTTGATCCATTTGGACTTGAAATTTTCCATGGTGATAAGTATGGATCTTTGTGTATTATTCAATAAACAGATACCCAGTTGGACTAGCATTGTTTATTGATAGAGTTGTTTTTTTCCCCAGTGTGTTGTCCTGACTTATTTATAAAAACCGAAGTGTCCATAGGTATGTCGATTCATGTCTATATCTTCATTTTGATTTAGTTGATCAATGTACCTCTTTTTGTGCCAATACCATGCTATTTTCATTACTATGGCTTTGTAGTGCAGCTTGGAATCGGGAATAATTAGAACTCCGGGAGTTCTTTTATTGTTCAGGGTTGTTTTTATCTATCTTAGGTTTGGTGTGCTGTGGTGTGTGTGTGTGTGTGTGTGTGTGTGTGTGTGTGTGTGTTATATCTGTTGTGTGGGTTTTGTGTGTGTGAGTTTATGTGCGAGTGTTTCTACAAGTAGCTGAGAATTGTCCTTTCAAGATTTATGAAGAATTATCTTGGAATTTTGATAGCAATTGCATACCTTGTGTGTTCTTTTGTGATTGGGTTACCTCACTCAGGATGATATTTTCTAGTTCCATCCATTTGCCTAAGAATTTTATGAATTCATTGTTTTTAATAACTATTACTCCATTGTGTAAACGTACCTCATTTTCTGTATTCATTCCTCTGTTGAAGGGCATCTGGGTTCTTTCCAGCTTCTGGGTATGATAAATATGGCTGCTATGAACATAGTGGAGCATGTGTTGTTGTTATATGTTCGTGAATTTTTTGGGTATATATCTAGGAGTGGTATAGCTGGCTCTTCAGGTAGTACTATGTCCAATTTTCTGAGGAACTGCCAGACTGATTTCCAGAGTGGTTGTACCAGCTTGCAATCCCACCAGCAATGGAGGAGTGTTCCTCTTGCTCCACATCCTTGCCAGCATCTGCTGTCACCTGAGTTTTTGATCTTAGCCATTCTGACTAGCGTTAGGTGGAATCTCAGGGTTGTTTTGATTTGCATTTCCCTGATGACAAAGGATGTTGAATATTTATTTAGGTGCTTCTCAGCCATTTGGTATTCCTTAGTTGAGAATTCTTTGTTTAGCTTTGTGTCCCATCTTTAAATAGGGTTATTTGACTCTTTCGAGTCTAACTTCTTGAGTTCTTTGTATATATTGGATATTAGCCCTTTATTGGATGTAGGATTGGTAAAAAATTTTCCAAATCTGTTGGTTTCTGTCTTGTCCTATTGAGTGTCCTTTGCCTTACAGAAGCTTTTCAATTTTATGAGGTCCTATTTGTCAATTCTTGATCTTAGAGCATAGGCTATTGGTGTTCTGTTCAGGAAATTTTCTCCTATGCCCAAGTGCTTGAGGCTCTTCCCCACTTTCTCCTCTGTTAATTTCAGTGTATCTGGTTTTATGTGGAGGTCCTTTATCCACTTGGACTTCAGCTTTGTACAAGGAGGTAAGAACTGGTCAATTTGCATTTTTTTTACATGCTGACCACCAATTGAACCAGCACCATTTGTTGAAAATGCTTTCTTTTCTCCACTGGATGGTTTTAGCTCCTTTGTCGAAGAGCAAGTGATCATAGGTGTGTGGGTTCATTTCTGGGTCTTCAATTCTATTCCATTGATCTTCTTCCCTGTTTTTGTATCAATACCATATAGTTTTTACCACTATTGCTCTGTAATATTGCTTGAGGTCAGGCAAGTTTATTCCCCCAGAAGTTCATTTATTGTTGAGAATAGGTTTTAAGTTTAATGGAGAGTCTTATTTCTTAACTTTTTCAGTCTTAATTTATTCCTTATCATATTTAATAACCCATTATTCCCAAGAGGCTCATTTCATGGATCCCAGGAGTTCAGCCTTAAAGATTGTCCAAGTTCAGATGACCACTAAGTGGTATACCAGGACTAAACCTCAATATGATTAGCCCCAGAATCCATGCCTCAACTACATTGCTATGACCCAAACAACTTTGAGGTGGGTGTAAATAATCACTTGTGTATATCAGATATCAGAGTTAGTAGATAACAAACCATATCATGTTATATATACATATATATATACATATATATATATGTATATATATATATATATACATACATATATATACATAGAGGCATGGCCCTGCTTTTAACCTAGGGTGCCTAGCTCCAGAGTTAGTAATTTTAATTGCTGTCTTTAAGTACAAAATCATATAACTAGAATCTTTCAAGGTCAGGAACTGAAAAATTTTTCATTGCTAATATTTGCTTCTAGGGCAATGCAAGACGCAGCATAATGAAAAATAAATGTCTAGGGAGGTCCTGGTGCCATTTCATGCCAACAGATTATGCACTGTGCTACTATGATTCCTTTTAGAGTAAGGATTTATTTCACTTTTTCTAATAGCTTAAGTGTTGGTGTTAGACTATTTTCGTGGCTAGGAGATCTGAACCTCAGAGAGGCTGATTCACCTCTCAGCATATTTCCTAATGTATGTGTCAGCTAAGAGGATTTACTGAATAGCCTCAACCTAGAGACCTTCAGCATAGTCTTAATACATGGCACTCCTAGATGTTGCTCTTTTTGACTTTATTTGGGGCTCAGAATTAGCAGTGAGATATTTCAATCCTAAGGGAAGATATGCAAGACAGTCCTTCAAGCTTACTACTATTTCTTATTGTAGCTGGCCTGATTCTATTTTGACACAGTGCCTTTGGGCAAATATCAGGCACAGTACATTCTTGGCGGGGCTGGTCACAATGGAGAACTTTTAAAGTAAGCAAATCAAATGATTTAGCTTTAAAAAATGTGTTCATTTGAATCAAGCAAAAATAAGTCAGATGGATACATTTTCAATGACAGGCATAGAAATTGTGCTCTTAGAATTAAATTTTCTTCATCTCCCTGTTATTTTAGACAATTGGACATTTGTGTGAAAATCAAGTAATTATATGCTCCAATGCTTTCTTAGATGAAGGACACAGAGAGATAGAGAGAAAAACACAATAGTAGTCCACCTGTGGGTAATAACACATGGGGATGAACATTCAAAGTAAAAGTACTGTTACCACCACACGTCTCATGAGTGACTTGCTGACCTCCGAATCTACTTTGATGGTCTATATTGTGAGCTTATAATTACTCACTTGGAGAGAAAAGAAATGTCTATTTAAATATATTAGAAGGGTCACCACATCCAAACAAGATTTTTCTTTATTTTTTTTACATCTAAATTTAATTTAGGTTTTGTTTTCTTGGTGTGGGATGGTGTATGCATGTATAAATGCTTTTTGGTGTGTACAAGCATGGATGGCAGCATGCATGTGTGTGTATGTGTGTGTGTATGAGTGTGTGTGTGTGTATGTGAGTGATTGCGTGTGCTTGTGTGTGAGTGTGTGCATGTGAGTGTACATGTGAGGGTGTGTGTGTGTGTGTGTGTGTGTGTGTAGATCACAAGTTGATTTCATGGGTTTTCCTTTATCATTCCCCATTGCTTTAAATTCTTCATTTTTGGGGCAGTGTCTTAAAAACCTACAGTTCACTGTTACTAGCCAGCCAGAAAGCTTCAGAATTAATTCCTCTGTTTCTGCCTCCATAGAATTAGGATTATAGGTGTACAACATTATAGGTCCAGGGGATCTGAATTTAGGTCCTCATGATTAGACTTTACTGACTACGCCATTTCCTCATCTCCATGGTTTTCCTCAGGAGTCTTGTGATGGTGGTTTGTTACAAACTATATGTCCTGTCCTGATTAATTTCTTATAATAACTATAAGATTTTATATGTTTTCATATTACAGATAAAGATGTTCACATTTTTAGACTTATTTCATCTTAGTAAACCTAGAAGAGTTAGCATTACCCCTACTTGTTATTTGGGAAATCAGGTCAGATAGAACTTATTGCAACACAGTTCAGGAATGGTAGGAGTTGCGTGAGATTTCTGAGTGTCTTTGAGAGAACTCCAAGAAAAGAGGACATGAGTCTTGTCACCTCAGTTCCTTTAGAATATGGAATTATTATTGAATTATGTTTTCATGTTCCTTCTAGGTGTATCAGATAGGAGTGTGCTTATTTCAGCTTTTGTTATTCAGATGCATTTGTGGAAACAACCCTCCCTTTTTTGCCAAATGCAGCTTGTCCTTGTGATTATATACTTTACTTAGATGACTCTTTTAAATGTATGCCAAAAATGTGGCAGAGGAAGTCCTTTGGGCATCAGTGGGAGGAATGGTCCTTGGTCAGGTAAAGGCTCAACAGATACCCGAAGAAAGGGAAACCGAGGAGCAGGGGAGGAAGGAATGTGTTGGGTGGAGAGGCATATACATGGAGGCAGGGGGAAGAAGGAAGAGGAGGGTTTGGGGGTCTTAGCGGAGGGGGATATCAGGAAAGGTTTTTAGCATTGGCAATGTAAATGAAGACAATATTCAATAAAAAAATTTAAAAAAATAACATTATCAGCCTGATGTTGGTGGTGCACACCTTTAAGGGGGAAAAAAAAAGAAACTAAAAATTGAATTTTTTTCTAGGGATATTTTAAATTAACTTTTGTTTCATATTTAAGTCTTAGGTACTTTTTGTGTTGATTCTTATAAGAGATATTAAAAGCGTGTCTACTTTAAAAAAAAAAGAAGTGGTATGGTATGATGGATCATTGACCTGCTTGTCTTATGAGATAGGAGAGATGGGGATCTCACAGAATGAATGAGTAAATATGAGCAAGAAACCAGGGAAGGCTTTGCCTTATGGTAAACTTGTGCATCAGTTTTTAAAAACTGATTTATTTATTTATGTTCCAAATGGCACTCCTCTTCCCTGTCCCCCATCCAAAAGTTCTTCACCCTATTCCCCCTTCCATTTGCCTCTGAGATGGTGTTTCCCCCACCTGCTCCCTCACCTTTTTCTTCCCCCTCTCCCCTCCCTGCCCTCAGGTCTCCCTTCATGGGGTATCAAGTCTCTGCAGATTAGGCACATTGCTTTCCATCGAGGTGACAAGGCAGTCCTCTGCTACATATGTTCCAGAGGCCACAGACCAGGCATTGTATGCTCTTTGGTTGGTGGCTTAGTTTCTGCGAGTTCCTGGAGTGTCCAGGTTAATTGACACTGTTGGTCTTCCCTATAGGCTTGCCATCCCCTTCAGTTCTTTCAATCCTTCCCGCAAAATTTTCATAGGGGTCCCTGACCTCCTCCAAAGGTTGACTGTAAGTATCTACATCTTTCTCAGTCAGCTACTTGTTGGGCCTCTCAGAGTATAGCCATGATAGGTTCCTGTCTGCAAGCACAACATGGCATCAGTAATAGTATCAGGGCTTGATGCCAGGCCATGGGATGGATCTCTAGTTGGACTGGTTATTGGATGGCCCTTTCTTGAATCTCTGCTCCATTTTAGTCCCTGCATTTCTTTTAGACCTGTCAATTTGACAATTCTGGGTCAAAAATTTTGAGAGTAGTTTGGTGACCCAATCCTTCCACCGGGAGCCCTGTCTATGTAGGGGAGGAGGTCTGTTCAGGTTCTATTTCCCTACTGTTGGGCATTTTGGCTAAGATCATTCCCATTGAATTCTGGCAGCCTCTCACATCCCAGATCTCTGGGACATTCTGTAGCTGCATATTTCCATTTATTCTCCTTGCCTTCTGGACTTCTCTCCTGTACTGCACCCCCATCTGATCCTGTTCCCTTTCTCATCCCCCTCCCCTCTCTTATCCAGGTCCCTCCCTCCCTCTGTCTCATTCTTATTTTGATTCCCCTTCTAAGTGGGACTGAAGGATCCTCATTTGGGCTTTCCTTTTTGTTAAGCTTCTTATAGTCTTGTATCATGGATATTATGAACTTTTAGGCTAATATGCACTTATCAGTCGGTACATACCATGCATGCCCAATGGGCCTGTGTTACCTCATTCAGGATGATATTTTCTAGTTCCATCCACTTACCAGCAAAATACGCGATGTCCTTGTTTTAGACCACAAGTATTAAAATCACAAGTAATAGATTGCTTAAAAGTTGTTTATGATTATAATCTCAGGTTTTCAGAAGAAGGGACTGCAGATGAAGAAGTATGGGGCAGAGTGTGAAAGAACATTGAAGAGGCAACAATAACAAGGGGAAGAGATCTCCATTCAATTTTGGATTACTTGACATTTACTTGAATTGTTAGCAAAAAATACTTCAGGAAGATAAGGAGGCTATTAATCATGATAAAGAGATAACTAGTTCTTTGAATGAAAACAAACTAGGTGGTCAAACCTTGAAATTGATAAAAGATGCAAGAGATTTTCAGCACCAGTGACAACCATGCCTGTGACGGTGGCAGTTCCCTCAACTCCATCACTGGAGTCTATTTAGATATCGCCTTAAAATGACCCTGAAGCAAGGAATGTGAAACTTGGTAATCAGTCTAATATTGCATTCTGTACACTTTTCAGTTGGGAATTAGTAGAGCCTATGAAAAAGCTAAGTTTACAACTGAGGCAATTTAAGGCATAGCAGCAAAAAGAAATTTGTTTACCAATTTTTCTCCAGCCTTAGGAGCTGCGCTCGGTATCTCCCGTGCAATTTTAGCAAAATCAAAATATTTATATGCTCTAACCAATATATTTAAAACTCTAGAAGGAGAGATGGTATTGGACAGTCCGCTTACATTGCCTCAAGAGGCAAAGGAAAAGCTAAAGCAATTTTAATCCATGCTAAAAGAAGTATTTGTGTATCAAGTAGAGTTTTCTTCACTAAACTGTCTCTCATAGGTATTATAACATAAAAGGATAAACCTTAGCAATGAATGTATGGCCATAAAATACTAACTGCTTACCTTACTCTTCTTGCTCAATTAATAAATCAGGGAAGAACCTTTTGTCAATAATTATATGGATTTGATTCTTGTTGATTACATTAACCTTAAATAACAATCAGTTTTTAAGAGAGTTACAAAACTCTATAGATTTTCAAATTTCATTTGCAGATTACTATGGAATAACAGAAAATCATCATCTAACTGGCAAGCTATGGGATTTTCTCATATGAACTGAATTTGTGGTTACAAAAATTGTTGAGCTCTAATTCCACAAGCAGGTATTTATTTTATTGATGGTTCATCTAAATAGTATAAATCATGGTCCAGGTATTCATGAATATATTAATATTTCTTTCTCTTAGCCTAACCGTTGGGACTGGCTGTTGTGATGCATTTATTATGGTTAATTTATAAATCCTTAAACTGTTTCACATTCTGCTTATGCTGAAAGATCATTTTAGCAATTGACTCATACTCATGCACTCTCTGACCCCCTGCCTTTATTGTAGAAAGAAATAAGCTGATGTATTAACCTGTTCTATTTTTACTTCTCATGAAGAAAAGTGGGACTGGATGTACATCTGCCATTGCAGATGGATACACTGAAACACTGTGGATTCCTCTTTGGTACTTCCTGCCCTAGATCATCAAGGATGATGAGAGAGAGAGAGAAAGAGAGGGAGAGAGAGAGAGAGAGAGAGAGAGAGAGAGGAAGAGAGAGAGAGGAAGAGAGAGAGAGGAAGAGAGAGAGAGAGAGAAAGAGAGAGAGAGGAAGAGAGAGAGAGAGAGAGAGAGAGAGAGAAAGAGAGGGAGAGAGAGAGAACAATAGAAGATAGAGACCATCCAGTTAAAGGATAACATTATCAGAAGTCAAATCTGCCCACCTGGGGCCAAGTTAAGACCCTATGCATTAAGGAAGAAGTTACTTTACAAGTATCTTTGTGTTTATGACTGGACCTTGGGTCTGTGATAGACTCACTCATTTTTCTGAAGAAGGTACTGTATTTAATTTTTCCTTGGGATTTTAAATCACTTTCTATTTGCATTGGACATCAGAACATTTGTACTCTGATTAAAGAAGAATATGGGCTTATGTTCTATAAGATACTAGAATTACTGACTATGTATGTCTCTTTTTAAGGTATTCTTTAGATTTTTTCTAATTCATTTAGTAATGTACTGGATATGGTTTGGATCACTGTTATTGGTGGCACAGTATTACACATAATGCAGTCTAACATTCATTATGTTTGTAATTTCCTTGCTTATAGGATACTCATATATCATATGACAACTAGATTTTTCTTTAACTTCTTAAATCAAAATAACTCTGATAGCTTGCTATTAAAAAATAAAAATGAGAGAGAAATGTTGGAATATGGTCCAAAAATTGAGTTTTGTGAGGAGAACTCTGAGTGCTTGTTAGAAAACTCTAAAAAAATAGGACATGAGTATTGGTGACCTCAGTTTCTTCAGAACATGGAATAGTTGTTAGATTAAGTTTCCATATCCTTCCCAGGCGTAGCAGATAGGAGTGAGTTTACTTCAACTGTTGTTATTCATGTGCCTTTATAGAAAATGTATTCTGGCTACACATGGCTTGTCCTTATGATTATATACATAACTCAAGTAACTCTTCTTGATCTTTGGAGTATAAATTGTCTGATGTTTTGAATAATGTTGTCTATTACATGATGCTTTAGTATTTCTCATTTTTAGGCTTTGTTATCTCAGGTTCATGTTACCAACTAGAGCAGTAAACAGCACTTATTTAGATTATCAGCAAAAATGAAAATTTTATGTTATTGGTACTGATAATGATGATATCTATATAGGTAGATAATTTAGAAATGGCTGTATGGCATGGGTTAATGTTCCTAAACTTTGAAGTTACATTTATTTGGGTTCACATACTTCAGCATTATGATCATGTCAATCTTCAAGCTCAATTTCCTTCTGGAAAATAATCCCTGATTTACACAGATTTCAATCATTTGCTAATTTGTAGTTGACATATAAACATTTATTTTTTTCCTTAATATTCTTTTTAAAACACTAAATCACATTGGTTGTGAGAAGAGGAGTGACTGTGGTTTGAATCAGCAAGGTGGCATCGGGCAATTAATAAGGCTGCTGAAGAACATTCAGGATTAAAGTAGAGAATATTAGACAGGTATTATGATATAAGTGAAGACGTTGCAGAATGGAAAATAATGAATGAATTGGGCATTTGACTAAAGGGAAGGGATACATATAATAATTAGCTGAGGTGTTCTGACCCTCTGTTTCTAGAACAGGCTTGGGCACTTTCCCTCAGTAATTTTCAGGGCAGGAGATAGAAACCAAAGATGGCTTCAGCTAAGACAAGGCAAAGAAACCTTTTCCCTGTTACACTCATTTGACTGATGAATCCGTGAATTAAGTAGAAGAATCAAGCAAATTATTAAAAGCAATTTGAGCACTAGGGGAATGGTTCTTCCTTTACTTATGAATTCCTAGTAGATACACAGATAGCCTTCTGCACTTGAATATTCTTTCTTAAGTGTCAATTTATCTAACTTCTTAGATTTAAGCTTAAGCCTATTATTTTAGTAGCTCTCTGAAAGTATTCTGTAGTTAGTCAAAACCCATTTGAATAACTCTCTTCATGGAAGGCATTTTAATTTTTATCTGGTCTTTTATACCTCCAGGCATCAATGTAGCAAGAGAACTGACTTTTAGAGGCTTTCTTTCTTTCTTTCTTTCTTTCTTTCTTTCTCTCTCTCTCTCTCTCTCTCTCTCTCTCTCTTTCTTTCTTTCTTTCTTTCTCTCTCTCTCTCTCTCTCTCTCTCTCTCTCTTTCTTTCTTTCTCTCTCTCTCTCTCTCTCTCTCTCTCTTTCTTTCTTTCTTTCTTTCTTTCTTTCCTTTTTTCTCACAGCTCCTTGAGGTATAAGCCAATTTTCTAACTCTAACAGCATATCTTTACAAATAATTGGTTCTGAAAATAAAAGCTCTTTATTGTAGCAGAAGTGATAAGATACCAGTAGGACATAAAAAACTAGGCCCTAATGCATCCGATGTTAGCACACTGGGCTTAACAGATTCCTGAAGGTAGTGAGCAGAGTCTGGGCACACCTGCCTGAGGTTCAAGTGGAATCAGAAGAGATTGCCATAAATAGTATGGCAGATTCTGCTGTTTTGTGTGCTGTGGTAGAAAAAAAAAATAAAAAGAGGATGCCCTCCCTTAAAAGAAGGGGACTGCTTTTTATGTTGCTGACAAAGAGAAGCCCACTGGTGACACATGCTGTGGCATTTGTTGTGGGATTTAAAAACATGTAGTAATGCAGTTGCAGGAGATGAAATACTTCTGACAATTGCCCATGACAGGCAAGGCAAGTCAGCTCAACTCATTAATGATACGAGAAAAGAGAAAAATCTTCTTTTCACCATGAAGGCGAGAAAATGCCACAGAACAGTGCCACAGGAAACAAAAATTGGGAAGCAAATGATGGAAATAGAATGTGGGCCAAGGAGTGAAGAGCTGGGACTAGAGATATCTTGTTTCTGGTGTTCTTACCTTACAATAGGGACAATAATACTTTTCTGGCATTGTTCATTTTTGGAGGTGGGTGAAGTGGTAGTGGTGTGGAACAGGGTCTTGCTTTGCGTGCAGCTCAGGCTGCCTTTGAACTCTGATGCTTTTCCTCATTCTACTCAGTTAAGGATTTTGTATGTGAGTCATTTCTAGCTCAGCAGATACTTTTTTTTCTTCGAAACAGGGTTTCTCTGTATAGCCTTGGCTGTCCTAAAACTCACTCTATAGACCAGGCTGGGCTCAAATTCAGACATCTGCCTGCCTCTGCCTCCCAAGTGCTGGGATTAAAGGCATGTGACTAATAGAAAAGAAACTGGGGAAGACCCTGGAGGACATGGGCACAGGGGGAGTTTCTGAACAGAACATCAATAGCTTATGCTCTAAGATAAAGAATTGACAAATAGGACCATATAAAATTACAAAGTTTCTGTAAGGCAAAGGACACTGTCAGAAAGGACAAAACGGCAACCAACAAATTGGGAAAAGATCTTCACCAACCCCACATCCGACAGAGGGATAGTATCCAATATATACAAAGAACTCAAGAAGTTAGACCCCCAAAGAACCAAATAACCCTATTAAAAATGGGGTACAGAGCTAAACAAAGAATTTTCACCAGAAGAAATTTGGATGGCTGAGAAGCACCTTAAGAGATGTTCAACATCATTAGTCATCAGGGAAATGCAAATCAAAACAACCCTGAGGCCTGAAAAGATTGGATCCAGTTTTGTAGGAGAGTACCAGAACAGAGAAATGGTAGGGGGGTGATTGGGGAATAGTTGGGGGGGGAGAGGACTTATGGGACGTATGGTGGGGGGGGAACTGTGAAAGGGGAAAGCCTTTGGAACGTAAACAAAGAATATAGAATAAAAAAAGGAAAAAAGAAAAACAACTATTTTTAATTTAAGAAAAACAAAACAACAACAACAACAAAAAACCAGCCCTGAGATTCTATCCCACACCAGTCAGAATGGTTAAGATTAAAAACTCAAGAGACAACAGGTGCTGATGAGGAGGTAGAGAAAAAGGAACACTCCTACACTGTTGGTGAGATTGCAAGATGGTACAACTGCCCTGGAAATCAGTCTGGAGGTTCCTCAGAAAATTGGGCATGACACTTCCAGAAGACCCTGTCATACCACTCCTGGGCATATACCCAGAGGATTCCCCTGCATACAATAAAGGCACATGCTCCACTATGTTCATAGCAGCCTTATTTATAATAGCCAGAAGTTGGAAGGAGCCTAGATGTCCCTCACAGGAGGAATGGATACAGAAAATGTGGTATATTTATACAATGGAATACTACTCAGCAATTAAAAATAATGAATTCATGGCAATTTGTAGGCAAATTGTTGGATCTGGAAAATATCATCCGAAGTGAGTTAACCCAATCACAAAAGAATACACATGAAATTCAATCACTGATAAGTGGATATTAATGAGCCCAGAAGCTCTGAATACTCAAGGCACAATTAGCAAATCAAAAGATTTCCAAGAAGAAGGAAGGAGAGGACCCTGGTCCTGAAAAGACTGGATCCAGTTTTGTAGGAGAGTACCAGCACAGAGAAATGGTGGGGGGGAGTGATTGGGGAGTAGGCAGGGGTGGGGGTGGGAGGGGTGAGGAGTGGGGGTGGGGAAGAGGACTTATGGGACATATGGTGAGGGGGGGACTGGGAAAGGGGAAAGCCTTTGGAATGCAAACAAAGAATATAGAAAATAAATAAAATCAGAAAAAAATTGCTGTTATACTCATGGATGTTTATATTAATGTTTATTGTGTTTCATGCAATATTGGTAAAACATGATTAATAAAAACCTTAAGAGAAATAAAAATTGAAAATATTTGCTACAACAACAACAACAAAATAAAGGCATGTGCTACCATGGCCTGGCGAGATACTTCATAATAATATATATTTTACTATCACTTCATGACAGTGTATGGATCAGTATTTTCATAGGTGCTCACAGCTATGAGTACCTCAAGTCTCAAGAGAGTCTTAGATTTTTAACTCTGTTGAAACTATTAAAACATGGGGACTCTTCAATATAGGTTACATTCATTTTGTGTTTTGAGATGGCAGTGAGCCTTTGAGGACCAGGAATAGAATGTTATTGTTTTAAAGTGATGTATTTAGATGTCAAGTAAACAACAGATGGACTTGTGATGGGTAATATCAATTGCCAACTTGGTTAGTCTTAGAAATTCCCACAGTATTCATAAAGCATGTTTTTGAATATGTATGTAAGGGTACTTTTTGGAAAGTACCCTGAAATTAACTGAAGGTGGAAGATCATTCTTATTTTGATCCTAGACTAAATAAAAATGGAAAAGAAAATCCAACTGAAAACTAGCATACAGCTCTTTCTGCTCATTAACTGCAGATGTAATGTGGTTCAGTACCTACAGCTCCCATTGCTGTGCCTTCCCTAAGACAATTGATGTATTCCCTTAAACCATGAACCAAATAGAAATCATTGTGATGGTTAGAATTGATTGCTAATTTGATACTGACTTTAATCACCTGGAACAATCTAGATTCCATTTTTCAGTGGGAATGTCTGTGAGGGATTACCTTGATTATATTAATTGAATTGAAAGACTTGACCACTATGGGTAGTGTCATTCCCTAGGAAGAAGATCCTGAACGACACAAGGGTAGAAAAAGTGAGCTGAGCACTAAAATTCATGTATCATTGGTTACTTTTTGTTCTTGATTCAGATATAATTTTGGCCGGTGCTTTGAGTTTATGCTATCTTTAGTCCCTCACAGTAATGGACTGTAGCCTGAGTCACAAAAATCCTTTCTTCTAACTCATTTTTGTCAGTGTTTTATCACACCAACAGGAAATGAATCTAACACAATCCTTCTTCACTTAGGTTGCTTCTTATTAGGCATTTTATCACAACAATGAGAAAAGTAAGCAATACAGTTCCTGCTCCCAAATATCTGACAGAAACATTTTATGATACAGAATTATATTGGTTCATGGTGGAAAAGATTTCTCTGCTGTGAACGTAGGAATCTGAGGCAATGGCTTGATCCCATGGTAGCACACAGAATGCAGAGATTACAGCCTGAAACAAGAGGCAAGGGTCAACCTCAAAGATTTGCCAGTAGTGACCTACTTCCGCCAACAGGTGTGACCTCCTAATAGTTTTCCAACCATTAAAATTCTACAAGGGGGGGAGAGGAATTATGGGACATATGGTGGGGGGTAACTGGGAAAGGGGAAAGCCTTTGGAATGTAAACATAGAATATAGAAAATAAAAATTAAAAAAAAATTCTACAAGTTGGTGATTGTATTGTCCAAACATGATCCTGTGGGAAATATTTTAGATTCCAGCCACAATGTGTCTATATAAACCACAAGTTGTCTGTCCACATGTGGGTTCATCTCTCTGCTTTCCAGTCCATTTCATTGGCTGCTGAATCTGATTTTATGTCATTACCATGGTATTTTTATTGAGTTGCAAGATAGTTGAAAATCACGTACTGTGATACCTCTAGCTTATTCTTTTTGTGCAACTTACCTTTTTTTATTGAATATAATATTCATTTACATTTCAAATGCTAAAACCTTTCCCTGTTCCCCCCTTCCCAAAAAACCACCCCCTGCCTCCACGTATATGCCCTTCCACCCGACCCACTCCTGCCTCGATTTCCCTTTGTTGGGGAATCTATTGAGCCTTCACCTGACCCAGCTCCTCCGGATCACACTCCAACTTTTCCTTTTGCCTTGGATATTTTCTATTTCTATATGAATTTTTGCATTTTTTTACTTTGTTTATAATGAGAGACCAGATCTTGGCTTCAGACTCCATCTTGGAGAACCTGATCTAAGGTTGAAATCTCTAGCACCATTTTCCAGGTTACTCCCCAACAAACCTGAGTCCAGCATTAGTTTCCAGGTTACTCCCCAACAAGACTGTGCCTCCAAGTTACAAGCCTGCCCCTGGTATTTCACTTCCTAACAACCACTAAGGATGAGGGAAGCAGAAATTATGTTCATTGTTTGGCTCCTGTCACTACCCAATTATTTTAAAGGACAGCAAAATTCTGTAACAGATGTGTGCCAGGCTGGAAATCCCCTTGTTTGCTGACCTCTATAAATGGTTGCTTGAAACAGGACTTGGGGCTTCACCTTCCTGTCCTGCTGCATCAGAGACAGTGGTGTGGCCCAAGCTCAAGCTTGAATAAAGAACCTAGTGTAATTTCATTGGAGTTGGCTTCTTGGTTGTCTTTGGGGTTCATGAATGCTTAATGGGAACTTCAATAAAAGATAATATAGGTTCAGAGCACTGATTACTCTTCCAAAGGTCCTGAGTTCAATTCCCAGAAACCACATGGTGGCTCACAACCATCTCTAATTGGTTCCAATGATCTGTGCCTGAAGACAGCTACAGTACACTCATATAAATAAAATAAATCTTTAAAAATGGGCACTACAATAAAATATAATATTACTGTTTTAACATAAGTTGCATTGGACCTGCATTTTATCAGGTGATAGTTCATTTTAACAAAGTTAATTCTCTTGGTGGGGGGAGAGGACTTATGGGCCGTATGGTGGGGGGAAACTGGGAAAGGGGAAAGCCTTTGGAATGTAAACAAAGAATATAGAAAATAAAAAAAAAACAACAAAGTTAATTCTCATCAATGAAGATAAGAGACCTTTTCATTTATTCATATCTTCTTCAGTTTCTTTCTTACAATTCTTGGTATAAAACTTTTAAATCTCCTTTATTAAATATATCCCTAAGTAGCTAAACATATTTTGTGGATGTAACTATTACAAATGGGATCGATCATTGGATCCTTCCTTTGAAATTTCATTGTTAGTGTAGATAATACTACTGAGTTTTGATGTCTATTTTTTATTCTGCAATTTTACTGAAATCACCTATCATTTTTACACATTTTGCATAGGGTTTTTTTAAAAAGGTTGCCTATATGTAATATTTTGTTATAAAAAGGTAGTGACAGTTTCATTTTTCTTTCCTAGTTGCATTCTCTTTCTTGCTTTATGGCTTTGTCAAGGACTTCAAATATGATGAATAAAAGAAGAAACAGTATTTATCCTTGTATTTGTCAGAACACCGAAAAAAGTATTGTTATGACAAAATATCTGATAAAAGCAATTTAAGGGAGGGAAGATTTTAAATGGCTTGTAGTCTGGCATTTCTTTCCCGCATGGAAGTAAGGCAGGGCAGTGAGCAGAGTATTCAGAAGCTGTTTGCACCTCCCATCCATAGTCAGGAACTTAAGAGAAATCAACTCTGCCATTCATCCCACTTTCTCTTTTATTTGTTCCCAGATCTTAGAGCACGAGGGAGTATGTTGTCACCCACATCCAGTGTATTTTTCTTTTTCTGGAAATGCCTCCCCAGACACATGAGAGGTATGTTTCCATGGTGACAATAAGTCAGTCAAGCTGACGAGATTAACCAATACAAAGAATTCTACTTTTTCACTACTCTTGTGGTCTTTTTATGCACAGTCTTTATTGTAGTAAAGTATTGTCCCCGACCGGCAGGTCCAGTTATTCCAGGGTCCCCGGAGAGGTGCTACCTAAGGGTCATGGGGGGGGGGCAGAGAAAGAACGAGACTCTGCGTTCAACAGGCTTTAGTCAGAGTCCGTTTAATATTTGGAAAGCATTGGCTTATAAGCAGTAAGGAGGGGAAGTGAGACAAAGGCAGTAAATCTTGAAACAGCCAAATGAGATGTCTTGGGATGAGGGATAAGGACACTTAGGTTGAAGGCCAGTTTATCGATTAACTGGTCCCTGTAAGGAGGTCTGTTATCTAAATAATCAGTTTATTGCTTCAGCCAGTTCCTGGTATGGCAGGTCAAAGAAGGTGAGATAGCAGCACTGTGAGATGCTTCCATTCCAGTAGTTAATTAAGGCATTCAGGCGGTGAGAGCAGAGGCAACCGGTGAGACTCATCTAGGAGATGAAGACAGGATGGCGCCAGACCAAATGGCTCAGGGCTTGGTGGAGATTATCCAGGAATGTCCCTTATCATTTATGGCCGGTCAGTTCCTGGAGTCTTCTGTGCCATCAATTTGTGGGAAAGGCTTTTGTTTGACAATCTCACAACCCTGCAACAGCCATCTCAGGGCTGAGTGTTTGTGGCCATGTAGCTTAGAATGGCTCCTTACAAAGTATGACATTATCTCTACATGTGATTAGTTGAACGCATTTATTATGAAGAGATATGTTTTGTCATCTGATTCTGTTATAATGAAACAATTATACCATTGTTGTCTTTGATTCTATTAATGGGAGCTTATATTTATTGATTTGTAAATGCTGAGTCATGTTTGTATTCCAGGAATGAACCACAGTTGGTCATAATAAAGTATCCCTTTAATATGTTGCTGTAATTAATTTGATATTTGCATATCTTCATCAAATATCTTCAATCACAGCTCTCTTATGGTTTCCCTGATTAGTATCAAGGTAATGTTAACTTTGTATAGGGAGTTTGAAAGTACTCTAGCTTTTTGGAGAAGAGTGAAATATTAGCATTGCTTTTCTTAAAAATATCAAATTTCGTCCTGCAGGCAGCTGCCATATTGCCTGCAGCTTCCCGCCCAGCTGGTGGTGGGGAAGCCGGAGTGTCACCCAGCGTGCCAGGTGCTCAGAACCATCCGGCGGCGGCGGAACCAGGTACCCGAGACAGCCCGAGCTTAAGACCTTCGGGGACTCAGGCCTGGAGTGGGAGTTGGGCACAGAATAGCGGGTGCACTCTGCACTCGCGGGGCGGACCCCGAGCTCCCTGCAGGCAGCTGCCATATTGCCTGCAGCTTCCCGCCCAGCTGGTGGTGGGGAAGCCGGAGTGTCACCCAGCGTGCCAGGTGCTCAGAACCATCCGGCGGCGGCGGCAGAACCAGGTACCCGACACAGCCCATGCTTAAGACCTTCAGGGACTCAGGCCTGGAGTGGGAGTTGGGCACAGAATAGCGGGTGCACTCTGCACTCGCGGGGCGGACCCCGAGCTCCCTGCAGGCAGCTGCCATATTGCCTGCAGCTTCCCGTCCAGCTGGTGGTGAGGAAGCCAGAGTCAGCCAGTGTGCCAGGTGCCCAGACCCAGCCGGAGGCCGAACCAGCCTCCCATCCAGCCAGTGGCAGGGAAGCTGGAAACCGGACCCAGCCAGCTTCCCAGCAGCTTGGGACCAGCAGGCGGAACCAGATAACTGAGATATCCCAACTTTAAGACCCCTGGGGAAACAGGATATCAGACAGCAAACCCTGAGCAGGAGCAGTGCAGAACAGCCGCCCAACAGGCGGAACCAAATACCTGGGATATCCTGAGTTTAAGACCTCGGGGGACTCAGGCCACCTGTCAGTAATCTGTGAGCAAGACCCCCGCAGGACAGTGATTCAGGTATCCCAGTCGCTGGGAAATAGCCTTACAACCCCACAGGAGGGTCAAGCACCAGCTAGTATCTACAGGACCAACTAACACCAGAGTTAACCAGATGGCAAAAGGCAAACGTAAGATCGCTACTAACAAAAATCAAGGCAATATGGTGGCATCCGAACCCAGTTCCCCAACAGCAATAAATATTGGATACCCCGAAACACCAGAAAAACAAGACTCAGATCTAAAATCACTGGTCAGGATGCTGATAGAGGAACACTTAGATAAATCTCTTAAAGTAATACATGAGAAAATAGATCAAAAGCTAGAAGCCATTGCAAGACAAACACAATTAAATCCCAGATATCTCAACACACCAGAAAAACAAGACTCAGATCTAAAATCACTGGTAAAGATGCAGATTGAGGATCACTTAGATAAATTTCTTAAAGTAATAGAGGAGAAAATAGATCAAAAACTAGAAGCCCATACAAGGCAGACACAAAAATCACTTAAAGAAATCCAGGAGAATATAGAGCAAAAAATGAATCCCAATAAGGGGGAGAAACAAAAATCACCTAAAGAAATACAAGAGAACATGGGTCAACGAGTAGAAGTCATAAAGGAGGAAACACAAAAATCCCTTAAAGAATTACAGGAAAACACAAACAAGCAACTGAAAGATCTGAGCAAAACCATACAAAATCTAAAAACAGAAGTAGAAACAACTAAGCAATCGCAAAGGGAGACAATGTTGGAGATAGAAAACCTTGGGAAGAAATCAGGAGTCATAGATGCAAATATCAACAATAGAATACAAGAGATAGAAGACAGAATCTCAGATGCTGAAGATACCATAGGAACCATGGATTCAACAATTAAAGAAAATGCAAAATGCAAAAAGCTGGTAACCCAAAACATTCAGGAAATCCAGGACACAATGAGAAGACCAAACCTAAGGATTATAGGGATAGATGAGAATGAAGATCTACAACTTAAAGGGCCAGCAAATATCTTCTACAAAATTATGGAAGAAAATTTCCCCAACCTAAAGAGAGAGATGCCCATGAATATACAAGAAGCCTATAGAACCCCAAATAGACTGGACCAGAACAGAAATACTTCCCGTCACATAATAATCAAAACCCCAAATGTACTAAACAAAGAAAGAATATTAAAGGCAGTAAGAGAAAAAGGACAAGTAACATATAAAGGAAGACCTATCAGAATTACACCAGACTTCTCACCTGAGACCATGAAAGCTAGATCCTGGGCAGACCTCATGCAGACCCTAAGAGAACACAAACTTCAGCCAAAACTACTATACCCAGCAAAACTCTCAATTGCCATAGATGGGGAAACCAAGATATTCCACGACAAAACCAAATTTGCAAGATACTTATCTACAAACCCAGCCCTACAAAGGATAATAGGGGAAAAACACCAACACAAGGGGGGAAACAACACCCCAGAAGAAACAAGATAGAAACCCCATCTCATCTAACCCAAAAGAAGAGAACCACTCAAATACAAATAATAATAACAATTCCCAAAATGTCAGGAAGTAATAATTACTATTCCTTAATATCTCTTAATATCAATGGACTCAATTCCCCAATCAAAAGACACAGACTAACAGACTGGATACGGAAACAGGACCCTACATTTTGTTGCAAAGGGGAAACACATCTCAGTGTAAAAGACAAACACCACCTTAGAGTAAAAGGCTGGAAGACAGTTCTACAAGCAAATGGTCCCAGGAAACAAGCTGGAGTAGCCATTCTAATATCAGATAAAACCGACTTTCAACCTAAAGTCATCAAAAGAGACACAGAAGGTCACTTCCTGCTTGTCAAAGGGAAAATCCACCAAGAAGAATTCTCAGTACTGAACATCTATGCGCCAAATGCAAGGGCACCCTCATTCGTAAAAGAAACTTTACTAAAGCTTAAAGCACACATCGCACCTAACACAATGATTGTAGGTGACTTCAACACTCCACTCTCCTCAATGGACCGATCAGGAAAGCAGAAACTAAACAGGGACACAGTGAAACTAATTGAAGCTTTGGACCAATTGGATTTAACAGATATATATAGAACATTCCATCCTAAAACAAAAGAGTATACCTTTTTCTCAGCACCGCACGGTACCTTCTCAAAAATTGATCATATAATTGGTCACAAGACAGACCTCAACAAATACAAGAAGACCGAACTAATCCCATGTCTCCTATCGGATCACTATGGAGTAAAAGTGGTCTTCAATAGCAAGAAGAACAACAGAAAGCCCACATACACATGGAAACTGAACAATACTCTACTCAATGACACCCTGGTCAAGGAAGAAATAAAGAAAGAAATCAAAGACTTTTTAGACTTCAATGAAAATGAAGGTACGACCTACCCAAATCTCTGGGATACAAGGAAAGCAGTGCTAAGAGGAAAACTCATAGCCCTGAGTGCCTCCAAAAAGAAACTGGAAAGAGCATACACTAGCAACTTAACAGCACACCTGAAGGCGCTGGAACAAAAAGAAGCTAACTCACCCAGGAGGAGTAGAAGAGAGGAAATCATCAAACTAAGGGCTGAAATCAATCAAGCAGAAACAAAGAGAACCATACAAAGAATCAACAAAACCAAGAGCTGGTTCTTCGAGAAAATCAACAAGATAGATAAACCCTTAGCTAGACTAACCAAAGGGCACAGAGATAGTATCCAAATTAACAAAATTAAAAATGAAAAGGGGGATATAACAACAGAAACAGAGGAAATTCAAAAGATCATCAGATCCTACTACAAAGGCCTATACTCAAAACAACTGGAGAATCTGGAGGAAATGGACAATTTCCTAGACAGATACCAAATACCAAAATTAAATCAGCATCAAGTAGACCAGCTAAACAGTCCCATAACCCTTAAAGAAATAGAAGGGGTTATAGAAAGCCTCCCAACCAAAAAAAGTACGGGACCAGATGGTTTTAGTGCAGAATTCTACCAGACCTTCAAAGAAGACTTAACACCAATACTCTTCAAACTATTCCACAAAATAGAGACAGAAGGGACACTGCCCAACTCGTTCTTCGAAACCACAATTACGCTGATACCTAAACCACAAAAAGATCCAACAAAGAAAGAGAACTACAGGCCAATTTCTCTTATGAATATAGATGCAAAAATACTAAATAAAATTCTTGCCAACCGAATCCAAGAGCATATCAAAACGATCATTCACCATGATCAAGTAGGCTTCATTCCAGGAATGCAGGGATGGTTCAATATACGGAAATCCATCAATGTAATCCACTACATAAACAAACTAAAAGAAAAAAACCACATGGTCATCTCATTAGATGCTGAAAAAGCATTTGACAAAATTCAGCATCCTTTCAGGCTAAAAGTCTTGGAAAGAGCAGGAATTCAAGGCCCATACCTAAACATAGTAAAAGCAATCTACAGCAAACCAGTAGCCAACATCAAAATAAATGGAGAGAAACTTGAAGCAATTCCACTAAAATCAGGGACTAGACAAGGCTGTCCTCTCTCTCCATATCTTTTCAATATAGTACTTGAAGTTCTAGCGAGAGCAATCAGACAACATAAGGAAGTCAAAGGGATACAAATTGGAAAGGAAGAAGTCAAAGTATCATTATTTGCAGATGATATGATAGTCTACTTAAGCGATCCAAAAAACTCCACCAGAGAACTTCTACAGCTGATAAACAACTTCAGCAACGTGGCTGGTTATAAAAGTAACTCAAGCAAATCAGTAGCCTTCTTGTACTCAAAGGACAAGCAGGCTGAGAAAGAAGTTAGGGAAATAACACCCTTCACAATAGCCACAAACAACATAAAGTACCTTGGCGTAACTCTAACCAAACAAGTGAAAGATCTGTATGACAGGAACTTCAAGTCCCTGAAGAAAGAAATCGAAGAAGACCTCAGGAGATGGAAAAATATTTCTTGCTCCTGGATTGGCAGGATCAATATAGTAAAAATGGCCATCTTGCCAAAAGCAATCTACAGATTCAATGCAATCCCCATCAAAATCCCAAATCAATTCTTCATAGATCTAGAAAGAGCAATTCTCAAATTCATCTGGAGCAACAAAAAACCCAGGATAGCTAAAACTATTCTCAACAATAAAAGGACTTCTGGGGGAATCAATATCCCTGACCTCAAGCAGTACTACAGAGCAATTGTGTTAAAAACTGCATGGTATTGGTACAGCAACAGGCAGGTAGATCAATGGAACAGGATTGAAGACCCAGAAATGAACCCACAGACTTATGGTCACTTGATCTTTGATAAAGGAGCCACAACCATCCGGTGGAAAAAAGATAGCCTTTTCAACAAATGGTGCTGGTTCAACTGGAGGTCAACATGCAGAAGAATGAGAATTGACCCACTCTTATCTCCTTGTACTAAGATCAACTCCAAGTGGATCAAGGACCTCCACATAAAACCAGACACACTGAAACTATTAGAAAAGAAACTTGGGAAGACCCTGGAGGACATGGGCACAGGGGTAAAGTTCCTGAACAGAACACCAATAGCTTATGCTCTAAGATCAAGAATTGACAAATGGGACCTCATAAAATTACAAAGTTTCTGTAAGGCAAAGGACACTGTCAGAAGGACAAAACGGCAACCAACAACATGGGAAATGATCTTCACCAACCCCACATCCGACAGAGGGCTAATATCCAATATATACAAAGAACTCAAGAAGTTAGACCCCAAAGAACCAAATAACCCTATCAAAAAATGGGGTACAGAGCTAAACAAAGAATTTTCACCAGAAGAAATTCGGATGACCGAGAAACACCTTAAGAGATGTTCAACATCATTAGTCATCAGGGAAATGCAAATCAAAACAACCCTGAGATTCCACCTCACACCAGTCAGAATGGCTAAGATTAAAAACTCAAGAGACAACAAGTGCTGGCGAGGATGTGGAGAAAGAGGAACACTCCTCCACTGTTGGTGGGATTGCAAAATGGTAAAACCACTCTGGAAATCAGTGTGGCGGTTCCTCAGAAAATTGGGCATGCCACTCCCAGAGGACCCTGGCATACCACTCCTGGGCATATACCCAGAGGATTCCTCTGCATACAACAAAGACACATGCTCCACTATGTTTATAGCAGCCTTGTTTATAATAGCCAGAAATTGGAAGGAGCCCAGATGTCCCTCAAAGGAGGAATGGATACAGAAAATGTGGTATATTTATACAATGGAGTCCTACTCAGCAATTAAAAATAATGAATTCATGCAATTTGTAGGTAAATGGTTAGATCTGGAAACTATCATCCTAAGTGAGCTAACCCAATCACAAAAGAATACACACGAAATGCAATCACTGATAAGTGGATATTAATGAGCTCAGAAGCCCTAAATACTCAAGGCACAATTAGCAAGTCAAATGACTCTCAAGAAGAAAAAAAGGAGAGGACCCTGGGCCTGTAAAGATTGGATCCAGTATTGTAGACCCAGAACAGAGAAATCGTGGGGGGGGGGGAAAGAGTGGGGAATAGCATGGGGGGGAGAGGAATTATGGGACATATGGTGGGGGGTACCTGGGAAAGGGGAAAGCCTTTGGAATGTAAACAAAGAATATAGAAAAAAAAGTAAAAATAAATAATAAATGTGTTAATTAATTAATTAATAAAAAAATCAAATTTCAGCAATGAAGGTATCAGGTCTTGACCTACATCTGATGAGTTTTCTTACAGATTTACTTACCTTAATCATCAGTCTGTTCAGGTTTCCAGTTTCTTCGTGAATGAGTCTTGGTAGGTTGTGTGTATGCAGGAACTTGTAAAACATTTTGCATAATAATCAATGAGTGTGGGCAGAAGTCCAGAATCACCATTTTTATTTCTGATTTTGTGTTATTGAATCTTTTATGCTTTGTCTTGGTTAATCTGTCTAAAGAAATATTGGTTTTTCTTTTATTTATGGGTAATTCTCTATATTTATTTAATTGTATTTTTATTTTCTTTATTTTCTATATTCCTTGTTTATATTCCAAATGCTTTCCCCTTACTCAGTTCCCCCCTCACCATATATCCCATAAATCCTCTTCCCTCTTCCCATTTCCTAATCACACCCCTTCCATTTCTCTGTTCTGGTACTCCCCTACAATATTGGATCCAGTCTTTTCAGAAATAGAGCCCTCTCTTGCCTTCTTCTTGGGAATCATATGATTTGCTAATTGTGTCTTGAGTATTCAGAGCTTCTGGGCTAATTAATATACACCTATCAGTGATTGCATTTCATGTGTATTCTTTTATGATTGGGTTACCTCACTTAGGATGATATTTTCCAGTTCCAACCATTTGCCTACAAATGTCATAAATTCATTGTTTTTAACTGCTGAGTAGTATTCCACTGTATAAATATACCACATTTTCTGTATCCATTCCTCCACTGAAGGACATCTGGGTTCTTTACAGCTTCTGGCTATTATAAACAAGGCTGCTATGAACATAGCAGAACATGTGACCTTGTTGCATGCAGGAGAATCCTCTGGGTATATGCTTAGGAGTGGTATGGCAGGGTCCTCTAGAATTGTCATGCCCAATTTTCTGAGGAACCCCCAGACTGATTTCCAGAGTGGTTGTACCATCTTGCAATCCCACCAGCAGTGGAGGAGTGTACTTTCTCCACATCCTTGCCAACACCTGCTGTCTCCTGAGTTTTTAATCTTAGCTATTCTGACTGGTGTGAGGTGAAATTTCATGGTTGTTTTGATTTGCATTTCCCTAATGATTAATTATGTTCAACATTTCTTTTTTTTTTGATTTTTTTTATTGTATATATTCTATATTTACAATTCATTTCCCTTTTTCTGGTTCCCCACCCCCAAAGGTCCCACATGTCCTTTTCCCTCCCCCTGCTCCCGCATCCACCCCCTCCCACTTTACTGTTCTTGTACTCTCCCACAATGATGTTTTGGTCCATTCTAGCACCAGTGTCCACTCCTTTCTTCTTGTGAGACATCACTTGATATATGATTTGTGTCTTTGGTGTTCCAAGCTTCTAGGCTAATATCCACTTATCAGTGACTGTATACCATGGGTATTCTTTTGAGACTGGGTCACCTCACTTAGTATGACATTCTCCAGCTCCATCCATTTCTCTAAGAATTTCATGAATTCATTGTTTCTGATGGCTGAATAGTACTCCATTGTGTATATATACCACATTTTTTGTATCCATTCCTCTGTTGAGGGACATCTGGGTTCTTTCCAGTTTCTGGCTATTATATATAAGGCTGCTATGAACATAGTGGAGCATGTATCCTTATTGCATGCTGGTGAATCTTCTGGGTATATTCCCAGGAGTGATATGGCTGGGTCCTCCGGAAGTATCACGCCCAGTTTTCTGAGTAACCACCATACTGATTTTCAGAGTGGTTGTACCAGCTTGCATTCCCACCAGCAGTGGAGGAGTGTTCCTCTTTCTCCACATCCTCGCCAACACCTGGTGTCTTCTGAGTTTTTAATCTTAGCCATTCTGACTGGTGTGAGGTGAAATCTCAGGGTTGTTTTAATTTGCATTTCCCTAATGACTAGTGATGTTGAACATTTTTTAAGGTGTTTCTCAGCCATCCGAATTTCTTCAGGTGAAAAGTCTCTGTTTAGCTCTGTACCCTATTTTTGGATAGGGTTATTTGGTTTTCTGGGGTCTAACCTCTTGAGTTCTTTGTATACATTGGAGATTAGCCCTCTGTCGGATGTGGGGTTGGTGAAGATTTTTTCCCAATTTGTTGGTTGCCGATTTATCCTTTTGACAGTGTCTTTTGCCTTACAGAAACTTTGTAATTTTATGAGGTCCCATTTATCTATTCTTGCTCTTAGAGCATAAGCAATTGGTGTTCTGTTCAGGAATTTTTCCCCTGAGCCAATGTCCTCAAGGGTCTTCCCCAGTTTCTTTTCTATTAGTTTTAGTGTGTCTGGTTTTATGTGGAGGTCTTTGATCCACTTGGAGTTGAGCTTAGTGCAAGGAGATAAGAGTGGATCAATTCTCATTCTTCTGCATGTTGACCTCCAGTTGAGCCAGCACCATCTGTTGAAAAGGCTATCTTTTTTCCACTGGATGTTTTCAGCTCCTTTGTTGAAGATCAATTGGCCATAGATGTGTGGGTTCAATTCTGGGTCTTCGATCCTATTCCATTGATCTGCTTCCCTGTCACCAATACCAATGTAGTTTTGGTATTGGTGAACCAATACCATGTAGTTTTTAGTACCATTGCTCTGTAATATTGCTTGAGGTCCGGGATATTGATTCCCCCAGAAGTTCTTTTGCTGTTGATGATAGTTTTAGCTATCCTGGGTTTTTTGTTATTCCAGATGAATTTGAGAATTGCTCTTTCTAGCTCTATGAATAACTGAGTTGGGATTTTGATGGGAATTGCATTGAATCTGTATATTGCTTTGGGCAAGATTGCCATTTTGACTATATTAGTCCTGCCAACCCACGAGCATGGAAGATTTTCCCATTTTCTCATGTCTTCTTCAATTTCCCTCTTCAGAGACCTGAAGTTTTTGTCATATAAATCTTTCACATGTTTGGTTAGCGTCACTCCAAGATACTTTATATCATTTGTGGCTATTGTGAAGGGTGTCATTTCCCTAATTTCTTTCTCGGCCTGCTTATCCTTCGCGTATAGGAAGGCTACTGATTTACTTGAGTTGATTTTATAGCCAGCCACTTTGCTGAAGTTGTTTATCAGTTGCAGGAGTTCTCTGGTGGAGGTTTTTGGGTCACTTAAGTAAACTATCATATCATCTGCAAATAGTGATAGTTTGACTTCTTCCTTTCCGATTTGTATCCCTTTGACTTCCCTCTGTTGTCGAATTGCTCTAGCTAGTACCTCAAGTACTATATTGAAGAGATATGGCGAGAGGGGACAGCCTTGTCTAATCCCTGATTTTAGAGGGATTGCTTTGAGTTTTTCTCCGTTTACCTTGATGTTGGCTACTGGTTTGCTGTATATTGCTTTTACTATGTTTAGATATGGGCCTTGAATTCCTGTTCTTTCTAGGACCTTTAGCATGAAAGGATGCTGAATTTTGTCAAATGCTTTTTCAGCATCCAATGAGATGACCATGTGGTTTTTTTCTTTGAGTTTGTTTATGTAGTGGATTACGTTGATGGATTTCCATATATTGAACCATCCCTGCATCCCTGGGATGAAGCCAACTTGATCATGGTGAATGATCGTTTTGATGTGTTCTTGGATTCTGTTGGCAAGTATTTTGTTTAGTATTTTTGCATCGATATTCATAAGAGAAATTGGCCTGTAGTTCTCTTTCTTAGTTGGATCTTTGTGTGGTTTTGCTATCAGGGTAATTGTGGCTTCATAGAATGAGTTGGGTAGTGTTCCTTCTGTTTCTATTTTGTGGAATAATTTGAAGAGTTTCGGTATCAGGACTTCTTTGAAGGTCTGATAGAATTCTGCACTAAAACTGTCTGGTCTTGTGCTCTTTTTGGTTGGAAGACTGTCTATGACCCCTTCTATTTCTTTGGGGGTTATGGGTCTGTTTAGACGATCTATTTGATCCTGGTTTAATTTTGGTATTTGGTAACTGTCGAGGAAATTGTTCATTTCCTCCAGATTCTCCAGTTGTGTTGAGTATAGGTTTTTGTAGTAGGATCTGATGATTTTTTGAATTTCCTCAGTTTCTGTTGTTATATCTCCCTTTTCATTTCTAATTTTGTTAATTTGAATACTGTCTCTGTGCCCTTTAGTAAGTCTGGCTAGGGGTTTATCTATCTTGTTGATCTTCTCAAAGAACCAGCTCCTGGTTTTGTTGATTCTTTGTATGGTTCTCTTTGTTTCAACTTGATTGATTTCAGCCCTGAGTTTGATGATTTCCTGTCTTCTACTCCTCCTGGGTGAAATTGCTTCTTTTTGTTCCAGAGCATTCAAGTGCGCCATTAAGTTGCTAGTATATGCTCTCTCCTGTTTCTTTTTGGAGACACTCAGGGCTATGAGTTTTCCTCTAAGCACTGCTTTCATTGTGTCCCATAGATTTGGGTATGTTGTGCCTTCATTTTCATTAAGTTCTAAGAATTCTTTGATTTCTTTCTTTATTTCTTCCTGGACTAAGGTATCATTGAGTAGAATATTGTTCAGCCTCCAAGCGTATGGGGATTTTCTGTTGTTTTTGTTGCTATTGAAGAACACTCTTACTCCATGGTGATCTGATAAGAGGCATGGGATTAGTTCGATCTTTTTATATTTGTTGAGATCTGTCTTGTGTCCAATTATATGGTCGATTTTGGAGAAGGTACCATGAGGGGCTGAGAAAAAGTTATAGTCTTTTGCTTTAGGGTGAAATGTTCTATATATATCTGTTAAATCCAATTGCTCCAAAGTTTCGATGAGTTTCTCCGTGTCTCTGTTTAGTTTCTGTTTTTCTGGTCGGTCCACTGTAGATAGTGGAGTATTGAGGTCCCCCACAATCATTGTGTTAGGTGCAATGTGTGCTTTGAGCTTTAGTAAGGTTTCTTTTACAAATGAGGGTGCCCTTACATTTGGAGCGTAGATGTTTAGAATTGTGAGTTCCTCTTGGTGGATTCTTCCTTTGACTAGCAGGAAGTGACCTTCTGTGTCTCTTTTGATGACTTTGGGTTGAAAGTCAATTTTATCTGATATTAAAATGGCTACTCCAGCTTGCTTCCTGTGACCATTTGCTTGCAAAATTGTCTTCCATCCTTTTACTTTAAGGTAGTGTTTGTCTTTGACTCTGAGGTGTGTTTCTTGTAAGCAGCAAAATGTAGGGTCCTGTTTCCGTATCCAGTCTGTTAGTCTATGTCTTTTTATTGGGGAGTTGAGTCCATTGATGTTAAGAGATATTAAGGAATAGAGATTATTACTTCCTGACATTTTTGATGTTATTTTTGTTTTTGAGTAGTTATCTTCCTTTGAGTTTGATGGAAGAAGTTTACTGTCTTGCTTTTTCTTGGGTGCCATTTCCTTCCTTGTGTTGGAGTTTTCCTCCTATTATGCTTTGTAAAGCTGGGTTAGTGGAAAGATATTGTGTAAATTTGGTCCTGTCATGGAATATTTTGATTTCTCCATCTATGTTGATTGAGAGTTTTGCTGGGTATAGTAGTCTTGGCTGACATTTGTTTTCTCTTAGGGTCTGCATGAGGTCTGCCCAGGATCTTCTAGCTTTCATGGTTTCTGGAGAGAAGTCTGGTGTGATTCTGATAGGTCTTCCTTTATATGTTACTTGGCCCTTTTCTCTTACTGCCTTTAGTATTCTTTCTTTGTTTAGTACATTTGGGGTTTTGATTATTATGTGATGGGAGGTGTTTCTGTTCTGGTCCAGTCTGTTTGGAGTTCTGTAGGCTTCTTGTATATTCATGGGCATCTCTCTCTTTAAGTTAGGAAAGTTTTCTTCCATAATTTTGTTAAAGATATTTGCTGGCCCTTTAAGTTGTAGATCTCCACTCTCATCTATCCCTATAATCCTTAGGTTTGGTCTTCTCATTGTGTCCTGGATTTCCTGGATGTTTTGGGTTACAAGCCTTTTGGATTTTGCGTTTTCTTTGACTGTGGAGTCAATGGTTACTATGTTATCTTCAGCATCAGAGATTCTTATTTCTATCTCTTGTATTCTGTTGTTTATGTTTGCATCTACGACCCCTGTTTTCTTCCCAAGGTTTTCTATCTCCAAGGTTGCCTCCTTTTGTGATTTCTTAGTTGTTTCTACCTCTGTGTTCAGATCTTGGATGGTTTTGCTCAGTTCCATCATTTGTTTGTTTGTGTTTTCATGTAATTCTTTAATATATTTTTGTGCTCCCTCTTTCATGACTTCTGCCTGTTGTTTCAAGTTCTCCTGCATTTCTTTAACTGATTTTCTCATTTCCTCTTTATTGGTTTCTGTCTGATGGCCCATATTCTCCTGGAGTTCTTTAAGTGTTTTTTGTGTTTGGATTGTAAGAGCTTCTACCCTATTGATGTTCCCCTGCATTTCTTTAAGAGATTTGTTTATGTCTTTTTTGTCTTCCTCTAGGAGCATCATGACCTGTGCTTTTATATCTAACTCTTGTTTTTCTGGTGTGCTGGGGTATCCTGGACTTGCTGTGGTAGGCGAATTGGGTTCAGATGGTGCCATATTGCCTTGATTTCTGTTAATAACGTTCCTACGTTTGCCTTTTGCCATCTCGTTATCTCTGGCGTTAGTTGGTCTTATTGTAGATGGCAGCCCCTCTGAAAGCACAGCTCGCCTGTCCCCAGGAGACAGATCCCTTCTGGCAGCTTGTCTGTGCTGGACTATGCTCGCTCTGAGTCCAGGCCCCTGACTCCAGCTGCTAGAGTTCTGAGCTGTGCCCCGAGGCGGCCCGGTGGCCCCTCCCTGCTAGTCCGCTCAGAGAGCTGGTCCCGGCCAGTAGTCTGCACCTGCAGCTGAGCTTTCTGTGCCCAGATCTCCTGCAGAGCTAAGCTAAGCTATAACTCTGGCCACGCACCTGATTCCCTCAACATTTCTTAAGGTGCTTATCAGCCATCCAAATTTCTTCAGGTGAAAATTCCTTGTTTAGCTCTGTACCCCATTTTTTAATAGGGCTATTTGGTTCTCTGGGGTCTAACTTCTTGAGTTCTTTGTATATATTGGATATTAGGCCTCTGTCAGATGTGGGGTAGATGAAGATCTTTTCCCAATTAGTTGGTTGCTGTTTTGTCCTTCTGACAGTGCCCTTTGCCTTACAGAAACTTTGTAATTTTATGAGGTCTCATTTGTCAATTCTTGATCTGAGAGCATAAGCTATTGGTGTTCTGTTCAGGAACTTTTCCCTGTGCCCATGTCCTCCAGGGTCTTCCACTGTTTCTTTTGTATTAGTTTCAGGGTGTCTGGTTTTTTTTGTTGTTGTTTGTTTTTTTGTATTTTGTTTTTTGAGACAGGGTTTCTCTGTGTGGTCCTGGCTGTCCTGGAACTCACTCTGTAGACCAGGCTGGCCTCGAACTCAGAAATTTGCCTGCCACTGCCTCCCAAGTGCTGGGATTACAGGCATGCGCTGCCACACCCGGCCAGGGTGTCTGGTTTTATGTGGAGGTCCTTGATCCATTTGGCGTTTATCTTAGAACGAGGAGATAAGAGTAGATCCATTCACATTCTTCCGCATGCTGACCTCTAGTTGAAACAGTACCATTTTTTGAAAAGGCCATCTTTTTTCCACTGGATGGTGGTATCTCCTTTATTAAAGATCAAGCAACCAAAATTCTGCGGGCTCATTTCCTGGTCTTCAATTCTATTCCATTAATCTACTTGCCTGTCACTGTATCAATACCATGCAGTTTTTAACACAACTGCTCTGTAGTACTGCTTGAGGTTGGGGATATTGATTCCCCCAGAAGTCCTTTTATTGTTGAGAATAATTTTAGTTATTCTGGGTTTTTGTTATTCCAGATGAATTTGAGAATTGCTCTTTCTAAATCTATGAAGACTTGAGTTGGGGTTTGGATGGGGATTGCATTGAATCTGTAGATTGTTTTTGGCAAGATGGCTATTTTTACTATATTAATCCTGCCAATCCAAGAGCATGGAAGATTTTTTCATCTTCTGAGGTCTTCTTCGATTTCTTTCTTCAAAGACTTGAAGTTCCTGTCATGCAGATCTTTCACTTGTTTGGTTAGAGTCACACCAAGATACTTTATATTGTTTGTGGCTATTGTAAAGGGTGTTATTTCCCTAACTTCTTTCTCAGCCTGTTTGTCCTTTGAGTACAGGAAGGCTACTGATTTGCTTGAGTTGATTTTATATGCAGCCACTTTGCTGAAGTTGTTTATCAGCTGTAGGAGTTCTCTGGTGGAGTTTTTTGGGTCACTTAAGTATACTATCATATCATCTGCAAATAGTGATACTTTGACTTCTTCCTTTCCAATTGTATCCCTTTGACTTCCTTATGTTGTCCAATTGCTCTAGATAGAACTTCAGGTACTATCTTGAAAATATATGGAGAGAGAGGGCAACCTTGTCTAGTCCCTGATTTTAGTGGTATTTCTTCTAGTTTGTCTCCATTTAGTTTGATGTTGGTTACCGGTTGGCTGTATATTGCTTTTACTTTGTTTAGGTATTGGCCTTGAATTCCTGTTCTTTTCAAGACTTTTAGCATGAAAAGATGGTGAATTTTGTCAAATGCTTTTTGAGCATTAATGAAATGATCATGTGGTTTTGTTCCTTGAGTTTGTCTATGTAGTGGATTGCATTGATGGATTTCCCTATATCGAACCATCCCTGCATTTTTGGGATGAAGCCTACTTGATCATGGTGGATGATTGTTTTGATGTGTTCTTAGATTCTGTTGGCAAGAATTTTATTTATTATTTTTGCATCAATATTCATAAGGGAAATTGGCCTGAAGTTCTCTTTCTTTGTTGGATGTTTGTGTGGTTTTGGTATCAGCATAATTGTGGCATTGTAGAACAAGTTGGATAGTGCTTTCTGTTTCTATTTTGTGGAATAGTTTGAAGAGTATTGGTGTTAGGTCTTATTTGAAGATCTGATAGACCTCTGCACTAAAACCATCTGGTCCTGCGCTTTTTTGGTTGGAAGACTTTCTACAACCCCTTCTTTTCTTTTTTGTTCAATAGAATTAAGGATTTTTTGTAAGTGGTTTTCTGTTTTGAGAAACTTATCAAAAATAACTTCCTTCTTTGAATTAGTTTTCCTGAATTTCAAAAGTTTTGGTATATTTGGCTTCCATTCCTTAGTCACAAGATAGTTTTTAATACCCCTATATTTTCTTTAACTATGTTCTCCTCTGGTTTCTATTAGCATGGAATGTTTTGTCTGCCTAATTTTTATTTTTGTTACTAGATGATATTCTTTTTTATTAGATATTTTCTTAATTTAAAATTTAAATGTTATTCTAGTTCCTGGTTTCCCTTCCAAAATACCCTATCCCATTCCCCTCCCCCTACTCATCAACCCACCCACTCCCTCTTCCCTGTCCTGGCATTTCCCTATAATGGGGCATCCAGCCTTCTCAGGACCAAGGGCCTCTCTTCCCTTTGATGACCAACAAGGCCATCCTCGGCTTGAGCTTCATTTGGTCTGTGAAATCAGACCTCAGAAATCAGAAATATCTCCCATGTTTGTGGATTGGGAGGATTAATAGTTAAAACATCCATCTTGCCTAATGAAATCTACAGATTCAATGCAACCCCCAAGAAAATTTCCACTCAATTCTTCATAGAGTTAGAAATTCATTTGGAATAACAAAAAAATCCATGAGAGTGAAAATTATTCTCAACCATAATAGAACTTCTATCACCATTACTGACATCAAGCTGTACTACAGAGCAATAGTGATGAAAAAACAAAAACAAACAACAAAAAACAAAAAACATAAAACAAAAAAACCAAAAAAAAAAAAAAAAACAAAACCCAAAAACCTGCATGGTATTGGGACAGTGACAGGCAGATAGATAAATGGAATAGAGCTGAAGACCCAGAAATGAACCCATATACCTATGGTCACTTGATCAATGACAAAGGTGCTTAAACTACCTAGTGGATAAAAGACAGTATTTTCCACAAATGATGCTGGTTCAACTGGTGATCAACATGTAGAAGAATGAAAATTGATCCCTTCTTATCTCCCTGTACAAAGCTCAAGTCCAAGTGGATCAAGGACCTCCACATAAGACCAGATACACTGAATCCAAAAGAAGAAAAAGTGGGTAAGAGCCTCAAACATATTTGCACCGGACAAGTTCCTGAACAGAACATCAATAGCTTATGCTCTAAGAACAAGAATCGCCAAATGGCGATAAAATTGAAAAGCTTCTGTAAAGCAAAGGACACTGCAATAGGACAAAATGGCAACCAACAGATTGGGAAAAGATCTTTACCAATCCTGTAACTGATAGAGGGCTAACATTCAATATATACAAAGAACTCAAGAAGTTAGACTCCAGAGAACCAAATAACCCTATTAAAAATGGGGTACAAGGCCGGGTGGTGGTGGTGCACGCCTTTAATTCCAGCACTTGGGAGGCAGAGGCAGGTGGATTTCTGAGTTCGAGGCCAGCCTGGTCTACAGAGTGAGTTCCAGGACAGCCAGGACTACACAGAAAAACCGTGTCTCAAAAAACCAAAAAAAAAAAAAAAAAAGGGGGGGGGTACAAAGCTAAACAAAGAATTCTCAACTGAGGAAACTCAAAGGGCTGAGAAGCATCTAAACAAATGTACAACATCCTTGGTCATCAGGGAAATGCAAATCAAACAACCCTGAGATTCCACCTTACATTAAAAACTCAGGCAATAGCAGGTGCTGGCGAGGATGTGGAGAAAGAGGAACACTCCTCCACTGCTGGTGGGATTGCAAGCTGGTATGACCACTCTGGAAATCAGTTTGGTGGCTCCTTAGAAAACTGGACATTGTACTACTCGAGAACCTAGCTATACCACTCCTGGGCATATACCTAGGAGATTCTCCAACATGTAATAAAGACACATGCTCCACTATGTTTCTAGCAGTTTTATTTATAATAGCCAGAAGCTGGAAAGAACCCAGATGTCCCTCAATGGAGGAATGGATACAGAAAATGTGGTATATTTACACAAATTAAAACTACTCAGCTATTAAAAATAACGAATTCATGAAATTCTTAAGCAAATGGAACTAGAAAATATCATGCTTAGTGAGTTAACCCAATCACAAAAGAACACACATGATATACATGCATTGATAAGTGGATATTAGGCCAGAAGCTTGGAATACCCAAGATACAATCCACAGACCAAATGAAGCCCAAGAAGAAGGAAGACCTAAGTATGGATGCTTCAGTGCTTCTTAGAAAGGGGGACAAAATACCCACAAGAGAAAATATGGAGACAAATTATGGAGCGGAGTCTGAAGTAAAGGCCATCCATAGACTGCCCTACCTGGGGATCCATCTCATATACAGTCGCCAAACCTGCACACTATTGTAGATGCCAGAAAATGCTTACTGATAGGAGCATGATTTGCCAGTCTCCTGAGAGGCTCTGCCAGAGCATGACAAATACAGAGACAGATGCTTGCAGCCAACCTTTGGACTCTGATGGGGGAGTTGGAGAAGGGACTGAAGGAGCTGAGGAGGTTTGCAGCCCCGTGGGTGGAGCAACAGTGCCAACAGGCTAGCTAATATTTATTTTCCATGTCTTTTGAAAAGATAAAATAAATAAAAGAGTGAAAACTATTTGCAATTGTCCAAGGAACATAGCAGGGCATAAATGTTAGTACTATTATTACAATTTACTACTTTAAAGATTTTTAAATTGTAAAGCAAAATCGGGAGCACCCTCTATGAAGTTCTCCATTGCATTTAAAGCCATGTTCCTCACAGATAGCTCTTTGAACTGACAGGGTTAAAATTTTATAGCATCTTCTCTGAAAGGAGGCGTCTCTCCAGTTGGGAGAATGATCTACTGAAGAAGTTTTCCAGTCTCTGAGATGAAAGAAGCACAGCATTCGGGTAACACAGTCGGACACGTCTATTTTTGATTGTTGATAAATATTTCATTTTACATTTTAAATTCATAGGGGCCACAAAAATCATTGAAGATGAAAAGGAATTCAATATGAAGCCGTCGCTTTGCAGGATTGTTCCTTAGAACACACTTGTTCTCATTTTGTTCAATTGAGATGGATGTTCCTTGGCAGCTGGCCACTGCTAGCGACTGCACAGCTGCAGCTACACCCTGTGAGGATGAGTCCCTTTCTCCTTCACTGGTGAATCTAACATATCCCCCTTCCAGGATGAACACCAAAGCAATCATTTTTTCCCAGCTATAGGTTTGCTGCCTCAACAACAACAACAACAACAACAACAACAAAAAAGCATCTTTGTGCTAACATTGCTCTCTGTCTCCCCTTCCCATTGTAATGGAGAGAAGTGTAGCTGTTTTGTTTGACTTTATATTTTAACACCAGGAACCACCACATTGTGGACTTATCCACAGGGTGGGGCTTTTATTACACATACTGTCATAATGTCTGATTTTATAAATTCTATAAAACAACACACTGTGCTGAAGAACAAATGGTTACAATTACAAAATTATGTTACTGCCACCAATTTAATCAGCTTTTGGAGGGCTAAGCTTTCTTCCACCTCAATTTCAATTTATTATTAACAATGGGCCATCTTCACATTGGTATACTCACTTTATCTAATAGAGTATTTTTTTTATCTAATTGACTCCAAATTTATCATATAAATGTCAAAGCCAAATTTTCCTTTTATAACCCATTATCTCCACAGTTCTGGCTCAATGCATCCATAAGAAATGGCATCATAATCCTTCCTGGGCATGTGAAGGATAGCAACCTAATTATCCTACCTATGAGGAAAATGCTGGGTACCATTTAAAAACAATAAGTCTTGAGTATATTTTCTTAATTTTGACACATTTCTCATCAGTTAGATTAAATCATCTTATCTTATTCTAAGCACGAGAATGAGCTTAGTTAAAAGGATAGAGGAGTCACTGGAGTTCATATAAACCTTTAGTAATACGAAAAGCAGGGCAATCTCTATGCAACACTTCTCCCAGAGGCCTTTGTCTAAGTCATCTCCTCTCTCTCATTCTCCCAAACCCAGTGAGAAGGTCAGGCTAAACCCATCATTTCTCATCTGATTAGATCTTCTGTAAAGCCTCCTTGGAGGGGGTATGACACTGCTCATCCTTTATATCACATTTTGTTTTCTTGATTAACATGAAAAATATATCTGAAGTCACAAAAGAATTAACTGCAGCACTAGTTTACAATCTATATAATGAATCCATAAATACTGAATAAATGGAATTACCTATATAGCTGTGGCAGAAATCATATCACAATCCATGTTTCCATGAGAAGTTTGCATTATTTATATACTTGCTGAATTATTTCATTGGTTGAATCCTTGCTGTACCTTGGGCAACATTAGACTAAATATCACTGGGGGTCTTTTATGGCTCCCAAAATTTGTGATGAAGTTATTTAATAGAAGATCTTTAAAATTCTGTTTCATCCCTTGCAAAGTAGGCAAGGTATAGAAATGATCAACTGATTTATTGTAAAAAGAACCTGGAAAATATGAGCACTCACCAGAGGCTAAGAATGAAAGACTGAATCAAAAATTAAACTAGTTTTATCTGGAGAACATTAAATTTAACACATTTAAATATGACATTAAATCAAGAATTTACAGCATTAATTTGGGGCACATTTCTACAAATGATAATGTCCTTTTATTCTCAGCTATATGTACCAGTAACACAGTTGTTTGTATACAGAATACATCTGTGAGCAGTGGCCAAGAAGTCATATGAGAGTTGAAGTATAAGTAGGGTGAAGCACAGATGGTGGAGAAAGAAACACCACATTTAAAAATAGAAGTAAGGAACTTAAATCTCTTATCTAAAGGTTTAGGTAGAATCACCTCCCAACCATACCCTTTTGTCAATTCTATTGTTAGCACAATTTCAGGGTCAACAACACTTTGATTTAAATTCCCATCTTCTGGCTACTATTCTAACATTATGTATAAGCCCAAAGACAAAAGGAAACTCTAGCAAAGTTGATTACCAGTATGAGCACTCCAGAAATGTGTGGTGAAGGAAACAAAGATTATCCTCAGAGTCCAATTTGTTCTCCTCTGTCTCTAACTGAACCAACAAGCCCTCTCCTGTTCCCAACCTTTGAATAGAGAAAGGGTTTGAAATATGTCACATTAAAATGATAACAATTTAGTTTATAATCATTTAATTTTCAAACAAAACTTAAAGACCCCTTCTTCCATGCTTTTCAAAATTTTTAAAGGTTTCAGTAAGTGTGTAGGGAATTTAGGTATACTGATGCCATCCCTCAGGATCTGAAGTTGCATGGACATTTTTGGTTTGTTCCCAGAACTAGCATGGATACTACATGTAAATTTTATGTGTATCCCTTACAAGGTTCTAAAATTGGACAGCATGTGCAAAGTTCTAAAAACTCTACACAGAACACAGATATTAGGCAGTTTTTTGAAGTCAGAGTCAAGACTGGAAGATTTGACTTTATAGATCTTTTATACAGCTATTGCCAGAATGCGATGAATACTTACTAGGGAGGAGATTTGTGGAGATGAAACAATCTTTGACTTGTTGGTTTTGAGATGAGACTATGTGATAGAGCCATTTTTAAAAGGAAACACTTAAGAGAATATTATATACAAAAAAATTTTAAGTTTTCACTTCCATCGGGGCACAGGCTAGGTTTGTAGAAATGATAATCCTGACATGATCATAGTCAGAATGTTTATTACACTGAAGTAAAGTAAGTGCCATCCATGCAGATCAATAGAAAAGCCAGCCACTTGTTTCTTCCTAAATATAATAATCCTCCAGCAGTTGACAGCAGCTTACAGTTATAGACTTCATTGTATTCACAGCGTGTGCTCCTTTGTATTATCAGCAGCCCCATCCTTAATGCCTTAGAAAATTGTATTATATTTTGTATTGAACATAGTGATATTTGATCAGCAGCCTAAAGCCTAAACCACAGTCAAAATTTCAGACCCAGAACTATTTGTTCTTGTCTAAAAGTTTTGTGTCTTTCATCTGGGAACTGAATAATAAAGTTAGGGTAGAATCCCCTGACTGAGATTAATGACTAGTACAATACCTAATTCTTGAGAGATGGTTGGATAATGACAGTGCTAATTTCATCAGTAGATTATTCATGCCTTTGAAGGTCCTAGCTTTCCCTTTGCTGTCTTTCTGCTTTTAGGTTTCCTCAATATTGACTGAGCCCTCTTCAACCATTAGGGGAAAATAATTCACCACCCCCTACCCCATAGCCCTGCTTAATTCCTGGGCAGGCTGCTCCCACCTGGAACACCCAGGACCCCATCAAGCACAGCAGCCACGAGCTAGAACCTATTATTTTGGAGGTCCATCTTCCTTCTCATTCACATCTCTACCTGAATTCTTGGATTGGCACCCTACTTTCCAGGCCAAAGCTCTGCAATATGACACTATCAGAACCTGGCTCTCGTACTACAGAAAGCCCTGGATATTATAACACACCTGAAGAGCAAGACTATGACCTTAAATTTTATCTTATTAAGATGATAGAAAACTTTAAAGAGGAAATAAATAAATCCCTTAAATAAATATAGGAAAACAGAATCAAACAGGTAAAGGAAATAAAAAAAAACTGTTCAAAACCTAAAAGATGGAAATAGAAGCAATAAAGAAAAGAAAAGAGAACAGGAACTACAGACACAAGCATCACCAACAGAATACATGAGACAAAAGACAGAATCTCATGCACAGATGATACAATAGATGAAATTAATATGTTGGTCAAAAAAGATAACAAATGTAAAAAGATTTGAGCTCAAAATATCCAGGAAATTTGGGACCGTATGAAAGGACCAAACCAAAAATAGACTAGAAGATAAGTAGAAGTCCTTAAAGGGAAACACAAAAATCCCTTAAAGAATTACAGAAAAGCACAACCAAACAGGTGAAAGAATTGAACAAAACCATCCAGGATATAAGAATGGAAGTAGATACAATAAAGAAACCACAGAGGAGACAACTCTGGAGATAGAAAACCTAGGAAAGAGATCAGAAAGAAATCCTAAAGAGGAGATCAGGAATCATAGATGCAAGCATCAGCAACAGAATACAAGAGATAGAAGAGAATCTCAGGTGCAGAAGATACCGTAGAAAACACTGACACAACAGTCAAAGAAAATGTAAAATGGAAAAAGCTTCAAACGCAAAACATCCAAGAAATCCAGGGCAAAATGAGAAAACCAAACATAAGGATAATAGGTATAAAAGTGAGCAAAGATTTCCCACATAAAGGGCCACTAAATATCTTCAAAATCATAGACGAAAACTTCCCTAACCTAAAGAAAGTGATGCTCATGAACATATAAGAAACCTACAGAACTTCAAATAGATTGGACCATAAAAGAAATTCTGTGGTCACATAATAGTCAAAACACCAAATGAGCAAAACAAAGAAAGACTATTAAAAGCAGTAAGGGAAAATGGTCAAGTAACAGATAAACACAGACCTATCAGAATTGCACCAGATTTTTTGCCAGACTATAAAAAGCAGAAGATCTTGGGCAGATGTTATGCATAGCCAAAGAGAATAAAAATACCAGCCCAGCAAAATTCTCAATTAGCATAGATGGAGAAACCAAGATATTTCACGACAAAAACAAATTTACACCATATCTTTCCATAAATACAGCCCTTCAAAGGGTAATAAATGGAAAACTTCAGCACAAGGTGGGAAACTATACCCCCCCAAAAGTAAGAAGATAATCTTTTAACAAACCAAAAAGAAGATAGCCACAGAAACATACTTCCAACTCTAGCAACAAAAATAACAGGAAGAAACAGCCACTTCTCCTTAAAATTTCTTAATATCAATGGATTGAATTCCCCAATTAAAATAGATAAACTCACAGACTGAATACATAAACAAGACCCAACATTCTGCTGCATAAAGGAAACCCACCTCAGTGACAAAGACAGACATGACCTCAGAATAAAAGGCTGGAAAACAATTTCCCAAGCAAGTAGTCCAAAGAAACAAGCTGGGGTAGCTATTCAAATATCAACTTTCAACCTAAAGTTATCAAAAAAGATAGGTAAAGACACGTCATACTCATCAAAGGAAAAATCTACCAAGAAGAACTCTGAATTCTGAACATCTATGCTACAAATGCAAGGGTGCCCACATTCATAAAAGAAACTTTACTAAAGCTTAAAGTACACAGTGCACATCCCACAATAATATTGGGAGACTTCAACACTACATTCTCATCAATGCACAGATCATGGATCTAAAGATTCAATGCAATCCTCATCAAAATTTCAACTAAATTCTTCATAGAGTTAGAGAGAACAATTTGCAAATTCATCTGGAATGACAAAAACTCCAGGATAGCAAAAACTACTTTCAACAATAAAAGATCTTCTGGGAGAATCACCTTCCCTGACCTCAAGCTCTACTACAGAACAATTGTGATGAAAACTGCATGGTATTGGTACAGTGACAGGCAGGTAAATCAATGGAATAAGAATTGAAGACCCAGCAATGTACCCACACACCTATGGTCAATCAATCTTTGACAAAGGAGCTAAAACCATCCAGTGGCCAAAAAAAAAAAAAAAAAGACAGCATTTTAAGCAAATGGTGCTGGTTCAACTGGGAGTTAGCATGTAGACAAATGCAAATTGATCCATTTTTCTCTCCTTGTACAAAGCTCAAGTCAAAACAAGGACTTCCACATATAACCAGATACAGTGAAACTAATAGAAAAATAAGTGGGGATGAACCTTGAGCACATGGGCATGGGGGAAAATTTCCTGAACAGAATACCAATAGCTTATGCTCTAAGATCAAGAACTGATAAATGGCACCTTATAAAATTGGAAAGGTTCAGTAAGGCACAGGAAACTGTCAATTGGACGAGATTGCAACCAAGAGATTAGGAAAAGATCTTTACCAACCCTACATTTGATAGAGGCTAATATCCAAAATATTCAAAGAACTCAAGAAGTAAGACTCCAGAGAAACAAATAACCCTATTAAAAACGGGGTACAGAGCGAAATAAAGAATTCTCATCTGAGGAATATCGAATGGCTGAGAAGCACTTAAGGAAATGTTTAACATCCTTAGTCATTAGGGAAACGCAAATGAAAACAACCCTGAGATTTCATCTCACACTGGTCAGAATGGTTAAGATAAAAAACAGCTGACAGCAGATGCTGGCAAGCATTTGAGAAAAAGGAACACTCCTCCACTGCTGGTGGGATTGCAAGCTGGTAAAACTACTCTGGAAATCAGTCAGTTCTTCAGAAAATTGGCCACAGTACTACCCTAGGACCTAGCTATACCACTCCGGGGCATGTACCCAGTAGATGATCCAACATGTAATAAAGACACACGTTTTAATATGTTCATAGCAGCCTTATTTATACTAAGCAGAAGCTGGTAAGAACCAATATATCCTCATCAGAGGAATGGATACAGAAAATGTGGTACATTTATACAATGGAGTACTACTACTCATCTGTTAAAAACAATGAATTTGTGAAATTCTTAGGCAAATGGAAGGAACTAGAAAATATCATCCTGAATGAGGTAATCCAATCACAAAAGAACACACCTGATATGCACTCACTGATTAGTGGATATATTCCAGAAGCTCAGAATATCCAAGATACAACTCTCAGACCACATGAAACTCAAGAAGAAGGAAGACCAAAGTGTGGTTACTTCAGTCCTTCTTTAAGGTGGAGCAAAATACCCATGTCAGGAGATACAGAGACAAAATCTGAAGAAAAGGCCATCCTGAGACTGCCCTACCTGAAGATACATCCCATATACAGTCACCAAAAACAGCCACTATTTTGGATGCCAACAAGTGCTAGTTTACAGGAGCCCGATATTGCTGTCTCTTGAGAGGCTCTTCCAGATCCTGACAAATACAGAGGTGGATGCTCTCAACCAACCATTGGACTGAGCATAGGGTTACCAATGGAGGAACTTGAAAATGGACCCACAGAGCTGAAGGTGTTTGCAGCCCCATCAGAGGAACAATAATATGAACAAACTAGTACCCCAGAGCCCCCAGAGACTAAATCACCAACCAATGAGAAAACAGAGGGACCCATGGCTTCAGCCACATATGTAACAGATGGCCTATTTGGTCATCAATGGGAAGAGAGGCCCTTGGTCCTGTGAATGCTTGATGCCAGAGTGTAAGGGAATGACAGGACAGGGAAGTGGGTATGGGTGGGTTGGTGAGCGGGGGGAGGGACAATAGGATAGTTGATTTTTGGAAGGGAAACCAGGAAAGGGGATAACATTTGAAATATAAATATAGAAAATATCTAATAAAAATAAATAAAATCATAGAAGAAATCTTTTTTAACCTGAAGAAAGAGATGGTCATAAACATACAAGAAACCTTCAAAACACCAAATAAATTGGACTAGAAAAGAAAATCCTTCTGTCACATATTAATTAAAACACTAAATGTACAGAACAAAGAAGTAATATTAAAAGCTACAAGGGGAAAAGGCCAAGTAACATATAAAGCAGATCTATTAAAATTACACCTGTCTAGCTGGGCAGTGGTGCCACACACCTTTAATCCCAGAACCTGGGAGGCAGAGGCAGAGGCAGGTGGATTTCTGAGTTTGAGACCAGCCTGTTCTACAGAGTGAGTTCCAGGACAGCCAGGGTTATTCAGAGAAACCCTGTGTGGAAAAACAAAAAAAAAAATGCCTGTCTTCTCAACAGAGACTCTTAAGGCCAGAAGATGCTGGACAGCATCTTGAAGATCCTGAGGGATCACGGATGCCAGCTCAGACTTCTATACCCAGGAAAACCTTCAATCACCATATATGAAGGAAACAAGATATTCCATGAAAAATCCAATTTTTTAATTTTGTTTTTTTTGTTGTTTAATTTTATTTATTTTTTTCTTTTTTAATTATTTACTATATTCTTTGTTTACATTCCAAAGGCTTTCCACTTCCCAGTTCCCCCCTCACCGTATGTCCCATAAGTCCTCTGCCCACCCCCCATCCCCCAATCACCCCCCTCCCCACCATTTCTCTGTTATGATACTCTCCTACAAAACTGGATTTAGTCTTTTCTGGACCAGGGTCCTCTCCATCCTTTTTCTTGGGTATCTTTTGCTTAGCTAATTGTGTCTTGAGTATTCAGAGCTTCTGGGCTCATTAATATCCACTTATCAGTGATTGCACTTCATGTGTATTCTTTAGTGATTGGGTTGACTCACTTAGGATGATATTTTCCAGATCCAACCATTTGCCTACAAATTGCATGAATTCATTATTTTTAATTGCTGAGTGGTATTCCATTGTATAAATATACCACATTTTCTGTATCCATTCCTCCATTGAGGGACATCTGGGTTCTTTCCAGCTTCTGGCTATTATAAATAAGGCTGCTATGAACATAGTAGGACATGTGTCTTTATTGCATGCAGGGGAATCCGCTGGGTATATGCCCAGGAGTAGTATGACAGCGTCCTCTGGAAGTGTCATGCCCAATTTTCTGAGGAACCGCCAGACTGATTTCCAGAGCGATTGTACCATCTTGCAATCCCACCAACAATGGAGGAGTGATCCTCTTTCTCCACATCCTCGCCAGCACCTGTTGTCTCTTGAGTTTTTAATCTTAGCCATTCTGACTATGTGAGGTGGAATCTCAGGGTTGTTTTGATTTGCATTTCCCTGATGACTAATGATGTTGAACATCTCTTAAGGTGCTTCTCAGCTATCCGAATTTCTTCTGGTGAAAATTCCTTGTTTAGCTCTGTACCCCATTTTTATAGGGTTATTTGGTTCTTTGGGGTCTATCTTCTTGAGTTCTTAGTATATATTGGATATTAGTCCTCTGTTGGATGTGGGGTTGGTGAAGATCTTTTCACAATTTGTTGGTTGCCATTTTGTCCTTCTGACAGTGTCTTTTGCCTTACAGAAACTTTGTAATTTTAAGAGGTCCCATTTGTCAATTCTTGATCTTAGAGCATAAGCTATTGGTGTTCTGTTCAGGAACTTTCCCCCTGTGCCCATGTCCTCCAGGGTCTTCCCAAGTTTCTTTTCTAATAGTTTCAGTGTGTCTGGTTTTATGTGGAGGTCCTTGATCCACTTGAAGTTGATCTTAGTGCAAGGAGATAAGTGTGGGTCAATTCATATTCTTCTGCATGTTGACCTCCAGTTGAACCAGCACCATTTGTTGAAAAGGCTATCTTTTTTCCACTGGATGGTTGTAGCTCCTTTATCTGGGACTAGACAAGGCTGCCCTCTCTCTCCATATCTTTTCAATATAGTATTTGAAGTTCTAGTGAGAGCAATTAGACAACATAAGGAAGTCAAAGAGATACAAATTGGAAATGAAGAAGTCAAACTATCACTATTTGCAGATGATATGATAGTATACTTAAGTGACCAAAAAACTCCACCAGAGAACTCCTACAGCTGATAAACAACTTCAGCAAAGTGGCTGGATATAAAATCAAGTCAAGCAAATCAGTAGCCTTCCTGTACTCAAAGAACAAGCAGGCTGAGAAAAAGTTAGGGAAATAACACCCTTCACAATAGCCACAAACAATATAAAGTATCTTGGCGTGACTCTAACCAAACAAGTAAAAGATTTGTATGACAGGAACTTCCAGTCCTTGAAGAAAGAAATTGAAGAAGACCTCAGGAAATGGAAAAATATTTCATGCTCTTGGATTGGCAGGATCAATATAGTAAAAATGGCCATCTTGCCAAAAGCAATATACAGATTCAATGCAATCCCCATCAAAATCCCAAATCAATCCTTCATAGATCTAGAAAAATCCAAATTTACTAATCCAGGCTTTTAGAGAATTCTAGAAGAAAACTACAACCCTAGGAGGGTATTTCCACTGGAGGAAACACAAGAAACTAATGATTTCAGAAAATACCAAAAGAAGAGGTATTAGGACTTTTACCACACAGAGTGCAATGACCTACATCAAAATAATTGGAACCAATTATCATTGGCCATTAATATCTCTCAACATAATTGGTGTTTCACCAATAATAAGATACAGGTTTGCAGACAGGATATGTTAATAGGATCCATCATTTTGCTGCATACAAGAAACACACCTCATTAGCAAAAATGGACCCTACCTCCAAGTAAAGGGATAGAAATAGATTTTGCTAAGCAAATGGACCCAAGCAACATGCTGGAGTATCCATTATAATATCCAATAAAATTGACTTTCAATCAAAAGTAATCAAAAGAGATAGGGAAGGATACTTCATATTCATTAAAGGAAATTTCACCAAGAAGGAATGTCAGTTTTGAACATCTATGCCCCAAATGCCAGGGCATCCACATTCATAAAGGAAACAGTGCCAAAACTTAAATCATACATCAAGCCCCACACAATAACAGTAGAGGACTTCAATACACTAGTCTCACGAGTAGACAGGTCATTAAAACAGATTTTTTAAAATGATTTATTTATTTATTTATTTATTTATTTGTTTATTTGTTTATTATATGTAAGTACACTGTAGCTGTCTTCAGACACACCAGAAGAGGGTGTCTGATCTCATTACAGATGGTTGTGAGCTACCGTGTGGCTGCTGGGATTTGAACTCAGGACCTTCAGAAGAGCAGTCAATGATCTTAACTGCCGAGCCATCTCTCCAGTCCTGAAACAGAAATTAAAAAAAGAAATAATGAACCAAATGGATTTAACAGATATCTACAGAACCTTTCACCCAAACACAAAAGAGCATACCTTATTCTCAGCACCACATGGAACCTTCTCCAAAACTGATCCTATAATTGCTCAAAGAGCAACCTCAACAGATACAAGAAGATTGAAATAGCCTTGAATCTTATCAGATCAGAATGGATTAAAACTTGACTTCAACAGCAACAGAAACAATAGAAGGCACACATATTGATGGAAACTGAACAGCTCTCTACTCAATGATAACTTGTCAGGGAGGACACAGAAAGAGAAACTGAAGACTTTCTAGAATTCAATGAAAAGGAAGACACAACATACACAAACTTATGGGACATAGTGAAAGCAATGCTAAGAGGAAAGTCCATAGCACTAAGTGCCCTCATAAAGAAATGGAGAGATTTCATACTAGCATCTTCAGAGCACAACTGAAACCTCTAGAACAAAAAGAAAAAAACATTCCCAAGAGGAATAGATGGAAGGAAATAATTAAAATACGGGCTAAAATAAATGAATTTGAAACAAAGAGAACACAACAAAAAAAAATCAACAAATCAAAAAGCTGATTCTTTAAGGAAATTAAAAAAAATTAACAAGGCAGATAAACATTTACCCAAACTAATTAAAAGGAGAGAAAGAGAAACACACACACACACACACACACACACACACACACACACACACACACAGAGAGAGAGAGAGAGAGAGAGACAGAGAGACAGAGAGACAGAGAGAGACAGAGATAGACAGAGAGAGACAGAGAGACCCAAATTCACAAAATCAAAAATGAAAAGTGAGACATAACTGACACTGAGAAAATTAAAAAAATCATTAGGTCTTACTTAAAAAGCCTGTACTCTACAAACTGGAAAATCTAAATGAAATGAATGATTTTCTAGACTGATACTGCTTGTCAAAGTTAAATCAAGATCAGGTAAACTATACAGTCCTGTAACTGCTAAGGAAAGCTAAGCAGTCATTAACCTTTCTTCACTTATGAATATCATTGCAAAAATCATAAAATTCTCTCAAACGGAATCCAAAAACTTCATTCACTGTGATCAAGTAGACGTCATCCCAGGGATGCAGGGATGGTTCAGTATATGGAAATCCATCAATATAATCCACCATATTAACAAACTAAAAGTAAAAAAATCACATGATCATCTCATTAGATGCTGAATACTCCTTCATGTTAAAAGTTAAAAAGAGATGTGGAATACAAGTCCCATACCTAACTATAATAAAGTAATCTTCTCTACATAGTCTTTCTTGACCGAGTCTACTTACTCCTGTGTTATTACTTCTCTCCCTATACCTTTCTCTTTTTAGGGATAAGAACTGGGAGATGGGGTGCCCTGTTAGGATGACACATAGAATTAAAGAAATTAAAGGCATACCAGCAAATTTATAAACAACATTTTTCTACCTTCTTGGTAGAGAGTCTGTACATTTGGAAAGGCTGTGACCATGGTACCTATGTCCAACTAATTGTGAGCTGTGAGAAACATTTGTCTTAGTTAAGGTTTTACTGCTGTAAAGAGTCACCATGACCAAGGCAACTCTTATAATGGACAGCGTTTAATTGGGGATGGCTTACAAGTTCAGAGGTTCAGTCCATTATCATTGAGGGGAGATCATGGCTGCATCCAGTCAGATGTGGGGCTGGAAGAATTTAGAGGTCTATATCTTCATCCAATGGCAGACAGGAGAAGGCTTCCAGGCATCTGGGATGAGGGTATTAAAGTCCATTCTCACAGTGGCACACCTAAGCCAATAAGGCCACACCTCCTAATAGTGCCACTCCCTGGACCATGCATATATAAACCATCCCAAGAATTTCTCAAAGAGATGGGCTAGAATAGCTATAATAACTTGACATTGGGCCACCTTCTCATCTGTGATATTTATCATGAAGCAATATTCAGGATCTTGATTGGAGACTCATGCTGTGAAACACAATGACTGTAATATCTACAAAACAAGAGAGAACAGATGTGCTTGGTTGTTCAATCCTGTGTGACACTGGTTATCCTTATGAAAAGAATAAGTTTGAAAGATAGAAAAATTCAATCATGACAGAATTTGCATCCCTGAAAAAGATGCCTATAATTTTCTTTACCTGGCAGTAGTCATTATGAACTAGGGTGTCATTATCCCAGTTGTTAGAACATTGCAGCATCCATTGCAACAGACTATGGTGCTGGCTTGATTCTTAGTGGAGATGTTTAATTTTGTTCAAATTGTATTTCCTTGACCACAAACAAAGAAAAGCTAGGCTAGAATAGGCAGTCAGAAATGGTTTTCTCCGGGTATGGACTTTTCTTTTTACTACTTTACTTCAGAGAACACAAAATATGTGCAAAATCCTACATGGAGAGGCAAATGGGTCCAAAGAATTTGTGATCTTCTCTACATAGTCTTTCTTTTTGAGGGTGCCTTTCTCTCCCAAATCCATTTAATTGGGTGTTGTTGGACCTGGATAATTGCAATAAGCTCCTGAACTTCATACTGACATAATAGTCCCATCTCTGCTTTCTTATGGTCTTTGTGTATAACTCCATAAAACCTTTCATGATATTTTAATATAAAGCAATAATTTTATTTCTTTACATAAAATATTTTCTAATGAAAAATTATGCATCTTGGTACTTCCATTTTAGCTATTTCTGTGAGTCGACACGCTGAGAGAGATTACAGAACACAACTGAAGAAATGTAGACCCTAAGCCACATTTTTAGTTAAAACCCCATCTAACAAAACAATTCTTAATGTTTTATTCTCTGTAACAAAACTGAACCATCACAACTCTCAACAGCATTAAATTTTATTTGTTTTGCTGATGGCTTATGGTGACTTCAACTCCCTTACAATTACTTGTCTAAATCTTTCTTTAGACGAGTTTTTCCCATTATTTATTGCAACTTTTATCTTTAACGTAAATCTGAATCTCTTATCAAGGATACATTTAACCCTACTTTCACGTTTTTGTTTTTAATGTGGGCACTAAAATTATTTCTGCAAGGTATATTCAAGCTTTCTGAAATGTGTTTACTTTTGAGTATAAGAGACTTCATCCTCTGTGGACTAAGAAGGTTCCTGAAATCCACGGAGTGGTGGAAATTTTAGGATATATTTATGAGTAAATAAAACAAATAAAAGAATATGCTGAGGTTTGAGGAGAGACTTTTGATAGTTCTTCCCCCCAGCCATTTCTGCATGCAGAATTGCAGTTAAACTATAAAAGGCTACATTTCAATGTAATGCAGCCTTGGGTCTTCTTTGCAAAACATTAAAAATATCAGTTTTCTGTTTCTTCCTGGGGTTTTTGTTTTAACATTTATTGAACCTCTTTCATCTGGTTCTGTGTTAGACAACCTCACAATCCCTTTAATATTCATTTTCAGAATTAGACTTGCAAAAGACTGGAAGCTAGTGATTTCACAGAATGAAAAGTAAATATTTCTGTTTATCACAAGATCAGTCTGCCTCTCAGCCATAGTTTACAGAAGCTTCTCTATAAGGTGATGGTCTCCTCAGATTCATAATGGTCAAAGGGTTGAGAACAATTGAGTTCTAAGTGTTTAAACAAGAGATATATTCCCCCACCCCCTAAGTCTCAGGAAGCATCACAAAAGAGGAATGGAAAGAATGTAAATGCTATAGGATGGGGATCTCTGCTGTGAGAGCTTGTCTTCTGGACACAACATGGCCATTGCCCCTAGGAACTCATGGAAGCTGTGGTTACCTAAGACCTGCACAAGACTGGGCCCTGCAACATTCTTAATTTGGATGAAGGAGGGTCCCATGATGTCCTACCCCTCTCTGAGAACCTACTGCTGTTAGTAGTTTTGTGTGTGTGTGTGTGTGTGTGTGTGTGTGTGATTTCCTCCAGTGATGTAGCCACTGTTGAGGTTTCCATGCTTCTGTAATGCACCTGCCATCTATGTTTATTGAACAGCCATAACTAAACTCAATGGGGAACAAAGTAAGAGCAAAACCAACAGAGATAGGAACATAGGGAGATTTTCTGGGAAGAATGAGGGGTTCAGCAGAGGCAGGATGGAGCATGTGTGTTGGGAGAGTGGAAATGTCCAAATGCATGTAAGAAATTATCAACGGATAATACAACTAAACTATGTGATGAGTAGTTGAATGCAGTTAGATGCACTTGCACTACATATCCTGCCCACTTCCTCATTCCTTGTTGCTTGTCATGGGGCTGTATCTGGTTTTGTACCCTGGTTTCTGTTGAATGTAAATTTTCTATAAAATGCTAAAGTTATATATATGTATATATGTATGTATGGATCTTTCATTTATCTATTTATCATCTTATCATCTATATCTATCTATCTATCTATCTATCTATCTATCTATCTTTCTATCTATCATCTATATCTATTTGTGTGTATATGCCACAAAATACTTTTGGAAATTAAAGGTTATCTTGTAGAAGCTGTTTCTTTCCATCTGTAATGCAGGTTCTAGAGATTTGAAGTCAGATCATTAGGTTTGATGGCAAGCATCTTTACCCAGAGTGCCATCTTGCCATCTTGTTGAATTATTTTTTTCATTTTTGTATTCATTCACTTTACATTCCAATCACAACCCCTCTCCCCTGGTTGCTCCCTCACAAACACATCTCTCATCATCCCTTACCTTTATTCTTTGAGAATGGAAAGACCCTTCCCCCTGCCTTCTCATTATCAACCCACCCTGGCACATCAAGTCACTGCAGGACTAAGTATATCCTCTCACACTGAGGCAAGACAAGATGCTCAGGTAGAGGAATAGGATCCACAGATAGGCAACAGATCCAGGGACAACCCCCTGACCCACACTCCTGTTGCTGGGGATCTGCATTAAGACCAAGCTGCACATCTGCTACATGTGTGGTGGATGTAGTTCCAGGTCATGCTTGCTCTTTGGCAGCTACTTCAGTCTCTGGGAGCTCCCAAATATCAAGGTGAGTTGACTCTGTTGGTCTTCATGTGGCATCCCCATTCCTTCCTGGTTCCTCAATCCTTTCTCCAACTCTTTCACAAGACTCTTCAGCTCCATCTAATGTTTGGCTGTGGGTCTCTGCATCTGTTTCCATAGCTTCTGGGTAGAACACTCAGAAGACAGTTTTTTTCTAGGCTCTTGTCTTGCAAGGATAACAGTATATCATTAAGAGAACCAGGGATTGGTTCGTGCCCATGGGATGAATCTCTAATTGGGCCACTCATTGCTTGGCCATCCCCTCTGGATCTGCTCTAGTTTTGTCCCTGCAAATATTGTACAATATTTTGGGTCAGACATTTTGTATGTGTATTCATATCTTTATCCCTCCATTGGGAGTCCTGATTAGCTACAGAAGGTGACCATTTCAGGATCTATACCCCTCCACTGCTTGGAGTCACAGCTAGTGTCACTCTCATAGACTTTCTGGGGCTTCCTCACTCTCCACTCCTAAGTCTCTGGCACATCCTACAAATGCACCACCCTGCCTACTGCCAATGTCAATTCTTTCTCTTCCATTCTCCCTATACCTGATTCTTCCTCCTGCCATGATCCTTTACCCATCCCCTTACCAACCAAGTTCCCTCCCTCCCTCCACCTCAGATTTCTATATTATATCCACTTCTTAGTAAGATTCAAGCTTCCTCCCTTGGACCCTCCTGGTTATTTGTGGCTAATATCCACTTATCAGTAAATACACACCATGCAAGTCCTTTTGGATCTGGTTTTGGACCTCAGTCAGGATATTTTTTAGTTCCATCTATCTGCCTGCAAAATTTATGATGTTCTTGTATTTAATGGCTGAGTAGTATTTCATTGGGTAAATGAATCACATTTTCTTTATCCATTTTTGAGTTGAGGGACATCTGGCTTGTTTCTAGTTTCTGCCTAGGATGAAAAAAGCTGCCATAAACATAGTTGAACAAGTATCCTTGTGATATAATGAGGTATCTTTTGGGTATATGAACAGTAGTGATATAGATGGGTCTTGAGGTAGAAATACGCCCCACTGTCTGAGAAAGAGCCAAACTGATTTGCAGAGTGGTTGTACAAGTTTGCACCCATACTAGAAAATGGAAGAGCAGTCTCTTTCTAGCATATGGTTTTTTTTTTTTTTTTTTTTTTTGGTTTTTGGTTTTTGGTTTTTGGTTTTTGGAGACAGGGTTTCTCTGTGTAGCACTGGCTGGTTTTTTTTTTTTTTTAGACAGGGTTTCTCTGTGTAGCCTTGGCTGTCCTGGAATTCATTCTGTAGACCAGGCTGGCCTCTAACTCAGAAATTCACCTGCCTCTGCCTCCCGAGTGCTGGGATTACAGGCGTGCGCCACCACGCCCGGCCCTCTAACATATGCTGTTGCCTGAGTTTTTGATTTTAGCCATTCTGATGAGTGTAAAGTCAAATCTCAGAGTCATTTTGATTTGCACTTTCCTTATGAAAATTTCTTTTTTCTTTTAAAATAAGTATTTATTCACATCCTTAACATGTACTGTCACGCGAGTTTTTTTTCTTTTTATTTTCTTCTTTAATTTTCTATATTCATTGTTTACATCCCAAATGATTTCCACTTTCCTGGTTCCTCCTTCCCCATAAGTCCCATAAGCCCTCTTCCCTCTGCCCTTTCCCCAATCAACTCCCTCCCACTTCTATGTCCTAGTAATCCCCTCACTGCTGCATCAAGCCTTTCCAGGACCAGGGCACCCTCCTTCCTTCTTCTTGAGAATCATTTGATATGTGAGTTGTGTCTTGGGTATTCAGAGCTTCTGGGCTTATATCCACTTATCAGTGACAACATTCCATGTGTGTGTTCTTTTGTGATTGGGTTACCTCACTTAGGATGATATTTTCCAGTTCCAACCATTTGCCTAAGAATTTCATGAACTCATTGTTTTTAATTGCTGAGTAGTATTCCATTGTGTTAATATACCACATTTTCTGTATCCATTTCTCCAATGAGGGACATCTGGGTTCTTTCCAGCTTCTGGCTATTACAAATAAGGCTGCTATGAACATAGTGGAGCAGGTGTCCTTATTGCATGCAGGGGAATCCTCTGGGTACATGCCCAGGAGTGGTATAGCAGGGTCTTCTGGAAGTGTCATGCCCAGTTTTCTGAGGAACAACCAGACTGATTTCAAGTGGTTGTACCAGCTAACAATCCCACCAGCAGTGGGATTTCTATAAGTGCTTCACAGACATTAGAGAGTCTATTTATTTATTTATTTTCTATATTCTTTGTTTACATTCCAAATGCTATCCCCTTTCTCGGTTCCCCACTCACCATATGTCACAGAAGTCCTCTTCCCTCTGCCCATTCCCTATCACCCCACTCCCATTTCTCTTTTCTGGTACTCTCCTACAATACTGGATTAAGTCTTTTCAGGACCAGGGCCCTTTCCTGCCTTCTTCTTGGGAATCATTTGATTTGCTAATTGTGTCTTGAGTATTCAGAGCTTCTGGGCTAATTAATATCCACTTATCAGTGACTGCATTTCATGTGTATTCTTTTGTGATTGGGTTACCTCACTTAGGATGATATTTTCCAGTTCCAACCATTTGACTACAAATGTCATGAATTCATTGTTTTTAATTGCTGAGTAGTATTGCATTGTATAAATATACCATATTTTCTGTATCCATTCCTCCATTGAGGGACATCTGGGTTCTTTTCAGCTTCTGGTTATTATAAATAAGGCTGCTATGAATATAGTGGAGCATGTGTCCTTGTTGCCTGCAGAGGAATCCCCTGGGTATATGCCCAGGAGCGGAATGACAGGGTCCTCTAGAAGTGTCATGTCCAGTTTTCTGAGGAACCCCCCAGATTGATTTCCATAGTGCTTGTAGCATCTTGCAGTCCCACCAGAAGTGGAGGAGTGTTCCTCTTTCTCCACATCCTCACCAATACCTGTTGTCTCCTGAGTTTTTAACCTTAGCCATTCTGACTGATGTGAGGAGAAATCTCAGGGTTGTTTTGATTTGCATTTCCCTAATGAATAATGATGTTGAACATTTCTTAAGGTGCTTCTCAGCCAACTGAATTTCTTCAGGTGAAAATTCTTTGTTTAGCTCTGTACCCCATTTTTTAAATAGGGTTATTTGGTTCTCTGGGGTTTAACTTCTTGAGTTCTTTGTGTATATTGGATATTAGCCCTCGGTAGAATGTTGGGTTGGTGAAGATCTTTTCTCAATTAGTTGGTTGCTGTTTTGTCCTTCTGACAGTATCCTTTGCTTTACAAAAACTTTGTAATTTTATGTGGTTCCATTTGTCAATTCTTGATCTTAGAGCATAAGCTATTGGTTTTCTGTTCAGGAACTTTCCTCCTGTGCCCATATCCTCCAGGGTCTTCCCCAGTTTCTTTTCTAGTTTCAGTGTGTCTGACTTTATGTGGAGGTCCTTGATCTACTTGGACTTGAGCTTAGTACAAGGAGATAAGAGTGGATCAATTGCATTCTTCTGCATGCTGACCTCCAGTTGAACCAGCACCATTTGTTGAAGAGGCTATCTTTTTTTCCACTGGATAGTTGTAGCTCCTTTATCAAAGATCAAGTGACCATAATTCTGTGGGTTCATTTTCGGGTTTTCAATTCTATTCCACTGATCTACTTGCCTGTCGCTGTGCCAATGCCATGCAGTTTTTAACACAATTGCTCTATAGTACTGCTTGAGGTTGGAGATATTGATTTCCCCAGAAGTTCTTTTATTGTTGAGAATAGTTTTAGCTATCCTAGGTTTTTTTGTTATTCCAGATGAGTATGAGAATTGCTCTTTCTAAATCTATAAAGAATTCATTTAGGATTTTGTTGCGGATTGCATTGAATCTGTAGATTGCTTTGGCAAGATGGCCATTTTTACTGTATTAATCCTGCCAATCCAAGAGTATGGAAGATTTTTCCATCTTCTGAGGTCTTCCTCGATTTCTTTCTTCAAAGACTTGAAATTCCTGTCATACATATCTTTCACTTGTTTGGTTAGAGTCACGCCAAGATACTTTATATTGTTTGTGGATATTGTGAAGGGTGTTATTTCCCTAACTTCTTTCTCAGCCTGATTATCCTTTGAGTATAGGAAGGCTACTGATTTGCTTGAGTTGATTTTTATAACCAGCCACTTTGCTGAAGTTGTTTATCAGCTGTAGGAGTTCTCTGGTGGAGTTTTTTTTTTTTTGGGGGGGGGTCACTTAAATAGACTATCATATCATCTTCAAATAGTGATAGTTTGACTTCTTCCTTTCCAATTTGTATCCCTTTGACCTCCTTATGTTGTCTAATTGCTCTAGCTAGAACTTCAAGTACTGTATTGAAAAGATATGGAGAGAGAGGGCAGCCTTGTCTAGTCCCTGATTTTAGTGGGATTGCTTCTAGTTTCTCTCCATTTAGTTTGATGTTGGCTACTGGTTTGCTCTATATTGCCTTTACTATGTTTGGGTATGGGCCTTGAATTCCTGCTCTTTCCAAGACTTTTAGCATGAAAGGATGCTGAATTTTGTCAAATGCTTTTTAAGCATTAATGAAATGATCATGTGCTTTTTTCTTTGAGTTTGTTTATGTAGTGGATTGCATTGATGGATTTCTGTATATTGAACCATCACTGCAACCCTGTGATGAAGCCTACTTGATCATAGTCGATGATTGTTTTGATGTGTTTTTGGATTTGGTCAGTAAGAATTTTATTTAGAATTTTTGCACCAATATTCATAAGGGAAATTGGCCTGAAGGTCTCTTTCTTTGTTCGATCTTTGTGTGGTTTTGGTATCAGCATAATTGTGGCTTTGTAGAACGAGTTGGGTAGTGTTCCTTCTATTTCTATTTTGTGGAATAATTTGATGAGTATTGGTGTTAGGTCTTCTTTGAAGATCTGATAGAATTCTGCACTAAAACCATCTAGTCCCGTGCTTTTTTTGGTTGGAAGACTTTCAATGACCACTTCTATTTATTTAGGGGTTATGCCACTGTTTAGATGATCTATTTGGTCCTGATTTAATTTTGGTATTTGGTCTCTGTCAAGGAAATTGTCCATTTCCTCCAGGTTCTCCAGTTGTGTTGAGTAAAGGCTTTTGTAGTAGGATCTGATGATTTTTTGGATATCCTCAGTTTCTGTTGTTATATCTCCCTTTTCATTTCTAATTTTGTTAATTTGAATACTGTCTCTGTGCCCTTTGATTAGTCTGGCTAAAGTTTTATCTATCTTATTTATTTTCTCAAAGAACCAGCTTCTGGTTTTGTTGATTCTTTTTATGGTTCTCTTTGTTTTTACTTGATTGATATCATCTCTGAGTTTGATGATTTCCTGTCTTCTACTCCTCTTGGGTGAATTAGCTTCTTTTTGTTCCAGGGCTTTCAGGTGTGCTCTTAAGCTGCTAGTGTATGCTCTCTTCTGTTTCTTTTTGGGGGCACTTAGGGTTATAAGTTTTGCTCTTAGCACTGCTTTCATCGTGTCCCATAAATTTGTGTAAATTGCACCTTCATTTTTGTTAAATTCTAAAAAGTCTTTGATTTGTTTATTTTTTCCTTGACCAAGGTAGTATTGTTCAGTTTCCATGTGCTTGTGGGCATTCTTTTTTTTTTTTTTTTTTTTTTTTTTTTTTTTTTTTTTGCTATTGAAGACTACTTTTACTCCATAGTGATCTGATAGGAGGCATGGGATTAGTTCGATCTTCTTATATTTGTTGAGGTCTGTCTTGGGACCAGTTATATGGTCGATTTTGGAGAAGGAACCATGAGGTGCTGAGAAAAAGGTATATTCTTTTGCTTTAGGATGAAATGTTCTATATATGTTAAATCTAATTGGTTCAAAGCTTCAATTAGTTTCACTGTGTCCCCGTTTAGTTTCTGTTTTCCTGATTGGTCCTTTGAGGAGAGTGGAGTGTTGAAGTCACCAACAATTATCGTTTTAGGTGCAATGTGTACTTTGAGCTTTAGTAATGTTTCTTTTACAAATTAGGTTGCCCTTGCATTTGGAGCATAGATGTTCAGAATTTAGATTCCTTCTTGGTGGATTTTTTCCTTTGATCATCAATAAGTGTCCTTCTGTGTCTCTTTTGATGACTTTAGGTTCAAAGTCAATTTTATCTGATATTAGAATGGCTAATCCAGCTTCTTTCCTGAGACCATTTGCTTGTAAAATTGTTTTCCAGGCTTTTACTCTAAGGTAGTGTTTGTCTTTGACCCTGAGCTGTGTTTTTTGTATTCAACAAAATGTAGGGTCCTGTTTCCTTATCCAGTCTGTTAGTCTACGTCTTTTTATTGGGGGAATTGAGTCCATTGATGTTGAGATATTAAGGAATAGTCATTATTACTTGCTGTCATTTTTGATGTTATTTTTTTATATTTGAGAGGTTATCTTCTTTTGGGTTTGATGAGAGAAGGTTTCTATCTTGCTTTTTCCAGGGTGTAGTTTCCCTCCTTGTATTGGAGTTTTCCCCCTATTATCCTTTGTAGGGCTGGGTTTGTGGAAAGCTATCATGTAAATTTGGTTTTGTCATGCAACACCTTGGCTTCTCCATCTATGTTGATTGAGAGTTTTGCTGGGTATAGTAGTTTTGTCTGGAATTTGTGTTCTCTTAGAGTCTGCATGATATCTGCCCAGGATCTTCTAGCTTTCATGGTCTCTGGTGAGAAGTCTGGTGTAATTCTGATAGGTCTTCCTTTATATGTTACTTGACCTTTTTCTCTTACTGCCTTTAATATTCTTTCTTTGTTTAGTACATTTGGGGTTTTGAGTATTATGTGATGGGTAGTATTTCTGTTCTGTTTGGAGTTCTGTAGGCTTCTTGTATATTCATGGGCATCTCTCTTTAGGTTAGGGAAGTTTTCTTCCATAATTTTGTTGACGATATTTGTTGGCCCTTTTAGTTATAAGTCTTCACTCTCATGTATACCTATAATCCTTAGGTTTGGTCTTCTCATTGTGTCCTGGATTTCCTGGATGTTTTGCATTACAAGCTTTTTGCATTTTGCATATTCTTTGACTGTTAAATCAATACTTACTATGGTATATTCAGCATCTGAGGTTCTTTCTTCTATCTTTTGTATTCTGTTGTTGATATTTGCATCTATGGCCCCTGATTTCTTTCCAAGGTTTTCTATCTGCAAAGTTGTCTCTCTTTGCCACTTTATAGTGGATTCTACCTCTGTTTTTAGATCCTGAATGGTTTTGCTCAGATCTTTCACTTGCTTGTGTTTTCATGTAATTATTTAAGAGATTTTTGTGTTTCCTCTTTCATGACTTCTGCCTGTTGACACAAGTTCTCCTGTATTTCTTTAAGTGATTTTTGGATTTTCTCCTTATTGGCTTATATCTTTTGACCCATATTCTCCTGAATTTTTTAAATGATTTTTGTGTTTCCCTTGTAAGGGCTTCTAACTTTTGATCCATTTTCTCCTGTATTTCTTTAAGAGATTTATTTATTTCCTTCTTGTGTTCCACAGCATCATGACCAGTGATTTTAAATCCAAATCTTGTTTTTCTGGTGTGTTGGGTATCCAGGACTTACTGCACTCAGAGAATTGGGTTTGGATGCTGCCATATTGCCTTGATTTCTGTTAGTAACGTTCCTACATTTGCCTTTTGTCATCTGGTTATCTCTGGTGTTAGTTGGTCCTGTTGTCACTGGCTGGTGCTTGAACCCCTGTGATCCTGAAAGGCTATTTCTGCACCACTGGATGACTGGGTTTGCCCTGGCACAGATTGCTGATGTGCTGCCCTCCAATTGGGTGCTGTTGGAGCCCTGGTGTATATTGCTCCAAACAATGTTATACTTAGTTGTCTCTGTGGACCTGATGTGGCTTGTCTGGTCTTTCAGGGAGCAAAGATAATGGCTAGGAGCACGTCCAAGTGCTGACCACCTCACAGGGCCCAGGGCCCATGCCTGACTGGCACAGAGATGAACTGCAGATCTGCCAAGGTCCTGTGGGCAGGTTGCAGCCCACGGCCTGTGTCCTCAGAAATCTTAAACTCTGGCTATCTCTGTATCTGGGGCTGCCTGTCATGTCTGACCAGGAGCAAAGATGGCAGCGGGGAGCCCTTCGAATGCCGAACATACAGCAAGTCACAGGACCCACGCCTGGCTCACACACAGACAAACTGCTGATCTGCACAGATCCTGTGCACAGGTCACAGTTGGCCTGTAACTGGGATATCTTCGTACCTGGGGCTGTTTGTCCTATCCAACTAGGAGCAAAGATGGTGGCGGTGGGGGGTGGGGGGTGGAGGGTCGGGGGGGGAGGGGGGTTCGGAGTGTGGAACACCCCACAGGGCACAGGACCCACGCTTGGCTGGCACACAGATGAACCGCCGCTTTGCCCAGATCCTGTGTGCAGGTTGCAGCCCGGTGGCCTGCGTCCCCAGAGATCTTAAAGTCTGGATATCTTGGGTACCTGGGGCTGCTTGTCCTGTTGGAGCAGAAGCAAAGATGGTGGCGGGGAGTCCTCTGAGACATTAGAGATTCTTTAGTTGGGAATTCGTTGATTATCTCTGTACCTTCTTTTAATTTAATTATTTGGGTTTTTCTGTGTCTAACTTCCTGAATTCTTTTTATATTTTGAATGTTAACCTTTTGTCAGCTGTAGGGTTGGTGAAGATCCTTTCCCATTCTGTAGACTGCTATTTTGGCCTATGGATAGTGTTCTTTGCCTTACAGAAGTGTTTCAGTTTCATGAGGTCCCATTCATTCATTGTTGATCTTAATGCCTGAGCTATGGGTATTCTGTTCAGAAAGTTGCATCCTGTATTAATGTGTTCAAGGCTATCACATATGTTTCTTGTATTAGATTTAGTGTATTTGTGTTTATGATGATCTGCTTGGATTTGAGTTTTGTGCAGGGTGATAAAATAGATCTATTTGCATTCTTCTACTTGCAAACATCCAGTTAGACTAGCACGATTTGTTGAAGATGCTTTCTTTTTTCCATAGTATGACTTTGCCTCTTTGGTAAAAATCACAAGTCCATAGGTGTGTGTGTGTTTGTGTGTGTGTGTGTGTGTGTGTGTGTGTGTGTGCATGTGTGTTTATTTCTGGATCTTCAATTTCATTTCATTAAACAATCTCTTTCTATACCAATACCATGCAGTTTTAAATTACTAGTTCTCTGTAGTACAGCTTCAAGTCAGGGATGGTGATCCCTCCAGAAATTCTTTTATTGTATAGGGTTATTTCAGCTATCCTGGGGTTTTGTTTTTCCATGGGAAGTTGAGAAAATAAAGACCTTCTTTTAAGGTCTTTAAAAAATTGTGTTGCAATTTTAATGAGGATTGCATTGAATCTGTAGATTGCTTTTGGCAAGATGGTCATTTTCACGATGTAAATGCATGAGAGATCTTTCCATCTTCTGATATTTTCTTTAATTTCTTTCTCCATAGATTTGAAGTTCTTGTCATACAGATCTTTTATTTGTGTGGATAAAGTTACAGCAAGGTATAGTATATTGTTTGTGCCTATTGTGAATGTTGTTGTCTCCTTACCTTCTTTTTTAGCCAGTTTATTATATATATGTATTATACATATATATTATATATGTATATATACATATATACATACATACATATGCATACATATACATATACATACACACATACACACACACACACACACACACACACACACACACATATATATATATATATATATATATATATATATATGAGGGGTACTGACTTATTTGAGTTAATTTTGTATCCAGTCACATTGCCAAAGGTGTTTACCAGTTGTAGGGTTCTCTGATAAAAACTTTTTGGGACACTTATGTGTACTCTCATATCTTCTGGGAGAAGGTGATACTTTGATGCCTTGTTTTCAGAATTTTATTTCCTTGATCTTTTGTTGTCCTGTTGCTCTACCCAGGACTGCAAATACCATATTGAAGAGATAAGTAGAGAGTGAACAGTCTTTTCTTGTCTCTTAATTTAGTGGACTTGCTTAAGTTTCTCTCTATTTTATTTGATGTTGGCTTGCTATATATTACGACTATTGTTTTTAGGTATGTGTCTTGTATCCCTGATTCCTCCAAGACCTTTAACATGAAGAATATTAGAATTTTGTCAAAGGCTTTTCAGCATCTATTGAGATAAATGATCATGTGTTTTTTCTTTCGGTTTTTTAATATGGAGTATTACATTGAGCAAGTTTCATATATCAAACCACTGATGCCTCCCAGGGATGATGCGTACTTCAACATAGTAGATGATGTCTTTGATGCATTCATTTTAAGATTCAGCTCATGAATTTTTTTATTTGAGTATTTTTGCATCAATGTTCATAAGGGAAATTGGTCTGAAATTCTCTTTCTTTGTTGAGTCTTTGGGTGGTTTATCAGGGCGACTGTGGCCTCATAGGATGAATTTGACTGTGTTACTTCTGTTTCTAGTTTGTGGAATATTTGAGGGGTATTGTTATTAGCTCTTCTTTGAAAATCCATTAGTCTTCTGTGCTAGAACTATCTGGCCCTGAGTTCTGTTAGTTGGGAGACTTTTCATGAATGCTTCTATTTCTTCAGGTCTTATAGGACTATTTAGATCATTTACCTGATCTTGATTTAACTTTGGTATGTAAAATCTATCAGGAAAAGCATCGATTTCATTTAGATTTACCAATTTTGTAGAGTGAATGCTTTCGAAGTAAGACCTAATGAATTGTGAAATACCTCAGTTTCTGCTGTTATTTTCCACCTTTCATTTCTGATTTTGATAATTTAGATACCATCTCTCTGCCTTTTAGTTAGTTTGGCTATGTATTTTTTCATCTTGTTGATTTTCTCAAAACAAACAAACAAACAAACAAACAAAACCCCCCAGCTCTTAGTTTCATTGATTTGCTGTATTGTTCTCTTTGTTTCTAAATTATTGAATACAGCCCTGATTTTGATTATTTCCTGCCATTTACTCTTCCAAGGTATGTTTGCTTCTTTTTTCCTTCTACAGATTTTAGGTGTAGTTTTAGATTGCAAGTGTGAAATCTCTCCCATTTCTTCATGAGAGCACTTAGTGCTATGAATGTTCCTTTTAACACTGCTTTCCTAGTGTATTATATGTTTAGGTTCATTATGTCCTCACTTTTATTGAATTCTAGGAAGTCTTTGCTTTTTTTATTTCTTTCCTGACTAAGTGATCATTGAGTAGAAAGTTGTTCAGTTTCTATGAGTTTGTTGGCTTTTTATTGTTTCTGTTGTCATTGAGGTCCAGGTTTATTCCATGGTGGATTCCAAGAAGTTATTTAAATTTTCTTGTATCTGTTGAGGCTTGCTTTGTGACTGATGATATGGTCAGTTTTTGAGAAGGTTCTGGGTGGTGCTAAGAAATAGGTCTATTCTTTTGTGTTTGTGTGAAATGTTCTGTAGATATGTTAGGTCTATTAGGTTCATAAGGTCAGTTAGTTTCATTATTTATCTGTTTAGTTTCTGCCTCAATGACCCCTCCATTTGTGAGAGTGGGGTGTTGAAACCTCTCATTCTTAAAGTATGGGATTTAGTGTGTGATTTAAGCTTTAGTAATATTCCTTGCATTTGAGTCATATATGTTCAGAAATGAGATGTCATCTTGGTGAATTTTTCCTTTGATAGGTATGAAGTTTCTTTAGCATCTGTTTTGATAACTTTGTGTTAAAAACTTTTTTATTAGATATTACAGTGACTACTACAGCTTGTTTCTCTGGTCCATTTGCTTGCATAACCTTTTTTTAGGGCTTTCCTCTGAGCCAGGGTCTATCTTTGTTGTGGAAGCATGTTTCTTGTACGCAGAAGAATGATGCATTCTGTTCATACATCCACTGTGTTAGCCTGTCTTTTTACTAGGGAATGTGTCCACTGATGTTGAGAGATATGAATGATGAATGATTGTTAACACCTGTATATCCACTGTGTTATCTTGTTTTATTACTAAGGAATATGTCCACTGATGTTGAGAGATATCAATGATTGTTAATGCCTGTTATTTTTATGTTGATGGTTGTAGTGTGTGTGAATGTGTGTGTGTGTGTGTGTGTGTGTGTGTGTGTGTGTGTGTGTGTTTGATGCTCTTCTTTTGGCTTTCTGGTGGGGAATTATTTACTTTTTGTGTTTTTTCTTGGTGAAGTTACCCTTCTTATATTGGATTTTTCCTTCTAGTATCTTCTGTAGGACAGGATTAGTAGAAAGATTATGTTTAAATTTTGTTGGAATATCTTGTTTTCTCTGCCTATGGTAATTGAAAGAATTTATTGCCACAGTAGTCTTGAACCCCATCTATGATCTGCTATAGACCATAAGAAATCTGAAGTCAGATATAATTCTAATAGTTTTGCCATTATGTATTACTTAGCCTTTATCCCTTGAGGTTTTTATAACATTGTCTCTTTTTCTTTACAATTAGGGTTTTGATTATTATGTGGCAGGAGGACTTCTCTTTTGGTCTATTCATTTGTTTTTCTGTAAGCTTCTTTCTTATACAATAATTGGCATCTCTTTCTTTAGGTTAGGGAAATTTTTCTGTAATTTTGTTGAAGATATTTTCTGGGCCTTCAAGTTGGGAGTCTTCTTCTATTCCTATTAGTCTTTGGTTTGGTGTTTTCATGGTGTACCAAATTTCCTTAATGCTTTGTGGCAGAAATTTTTTAGCTTTAGTATTTTTTGACTGGAATTCCACATTGAGAATAATTGTTTTTTAAAATCTCCACTTATTTATACTTTTTATAATTTTTTCATAAAAACCAAATAATATTCTATTGTGCAAATGTACATTTTCATTATTTATTTACCAGATGATGGAAACCATAAAGACTTCTCAAATTTCTAGTCTCCACAGTAATGGATAGTGCTCCCTTTTCCCTACAATCTCACCAGCATGTACTATTACTTGTTTTATTGATATCAGCAGTTCTTATAAGGGTAAAAAAATGTCAAAGTAGCTTTGATTGGCATTTCCATTGAAGGCTGCGGATTTTGAAAAATTTTAAAGTGTTTCTCAGCCATTTGTGTTTCATATTTTGGGAACTCTGTTCAGTTTGATAGCCCATGGTTTATTTGTTGTCTTGATATTTAGGACTTTTTTTTGTCCTTTATAATTTCTATATACTAATTCTTTATCAGTTTCATAATTGGCAAGAGTTGTCATTCTGTAAGCTGTTGCTTTGCTCAAATGATGTTGTCCTTTGCTCTTCAGAAGCTTTTATAAGTAGTTTTGTCATATTTATTAATTACTGGTCTTAAAATGCCTATGTTATTGGTGTTCTGTTCAGAAAGTATTTTCTCATGTTAATGACTTTAAACACATTCCCCACATTCTCTTTTACCAGAGTCTGAGTATCTTATCTTATATAGAGGTCCTTGATCCATGTGGCATTTAATTTTTAAAGAGTGATATATATGGATCTAGTTTTCCAATTTGACCAGCTCCATTTGTTAAAAATGTTGCCTTTTCTCTAGTATGTATTTTTGACCTCCTTGTTAAAACAAAAGAAAAAGAACAAAACAGAACAGAACACAGGTATTGGTAGATGTATGGGATTATGTCTGGGTTTTTGATTGTAGTTGATTTGCTAATGTGTCTGTTCTTATGCCAATATTGTGTTGTGCTATCTTTTACTTCTGTTGTTCTGTAATGAAACTTGAAATTGGCGATGGTGCTACCTCCAGTAGTTCTTTTATTAGTCAGGATTATTTTAGCTATCTTTTCATGTATGTGTGTGTGTGTGTGTGTGTGTGTGTGTGTGTGTGTATGTTTTATGTGTGTGAGTATTTCTCTATGAAGTTAAAGATAGTTTTTTGATTATGTAAAGAATATTGCTGAACTTTTCATATGGATTGCATTGAATTTGTAGATTGATTTTGGTAAGATGACCATTTAAATAATATTAATCTAACCAATATATGAGCATGAGAAGTCCTATCATCTTTTGTTTTCTTCTTCAATTTCATTTTCCAATGTCTTAACATTTTTATTATGAAAAATTTTCACTATACTTGTATCGACATTTTCCAAGAATTTTTATTTTTGTGTATGGGGATATTGTTTAAGTTATTGTTTCCCTGATTTCTTTCTTAGTCTGTTGTCATTTATCTATAGGAAGGTTACTGTTTTTTTGAGTGACAGTTTTGACACTCACATAAAAACTTGCTACTTTTCTAAAAGGTTTTATCATCTATAGAATTTCCTTGATGGGCCAGGCCAGATCAGCAGCCAGACATGTGTACTCACCTAAATCCTAAGCCACAGTCAAAATTTCAGACCTAGAACTATTTGTTCTTGTCTAAAAGAACTGCAGGACAGAAGAAGAAGGTAAGTAACGTTGAGGGTCTAAGGGAAGATGATTGAATCTCACTTAGGAGGGGAAATAAAATAGACATTGGAGATGAATGGAATGAAGTAACAGGATGGGAGATGAGGAGAGGAATGGAATTGATGCATGGGCAGGGCTTCTCTGAAACAAACCTGAAACTTGGCATGGAGGAAGTTCATGAGGTGAGCTTAGATGACACTCTTAGCAGCTGAGGGCATGGAGACTGATGTTACCACCTTCTGTAGCCAGGAGGGACTTATAGTCTTTGACCCAAAATTTGTCCTTCCTACAAGATGTGCAGGGATGAAGATGGAACAGATTAAGGGAGTGGCCTACTCATTATTGGTTCAACATGAGAACCATCTTATGGGACAGAGCCAACCCCTGACACTATTTATGATATTCTGCTCTGCTTGCAGGCAAGAGCCTAGCCTGTCTCCTGAAAGGTTTCATCCAACAATTGATGGAAAGAGATACAGAGTCCCACAGCCAAACATTAAGCAGACCTCTGGGAATCTTGTGGAAGAGTGGCAAATGGGAGAATATACACCTATCCCTCCTGCAACTTGAGGGTTAGGGGCGGTTGGCATAGACTTCCCTTCTCTGAAAAAAAAGGGCAGGGGTTAACTGAGGGTTTGTCAGGTTGGGACTGGGGAGAGAAGGGATGGGGTTGTGATCAGGATATAAAGTAAATAAGTAAATAAATTAATGAAGAAATCAAAAACTACACTGAGATAAGTGCCATCTGTGTTGGTACACAAAGTTTTTTGTATTTTACTAAAACTTATTTATTGATTTTTTCTTTATTTTTATCACTTTATTTTTTACCACCTTTATTGTTATTATTATTATTATTATTATTATTATTATTATTATTATTACTTGTATCCTAATGTGAAAGAGAAAGTAAGGGTCTGTGTTTTGGTTTGTGGGAAGTAGGGAGAATCTACGAGCAGTTGGAGGAGGGGAAACTGTAATCGCAATATACTGTATAGAAATATATTTTCAATGTTAAAAAAAAAGGCATATAAAAACATTCTCTCAAAAAGATTTTGCTAATATGATATGATAATTTTTAGACATAAATAGTATATCTTGTATACATAAATTCTTGAATTTGAACTTAAATTTACTTGTGAGGCGAGGCATGATTATGGCATGTTGACCACACAAAATTCATGGGTAAGTAATGATACTGATTCAGACTTCAAGCCATTTGTCTGAAAGACAGAATCCAAAGGGAATAGTAGAGCTTGAATTGCATGTTGTGGGAAAAGCTTGGCTGCATACCTATATACATATTTACATTCATAGATTATTGGATGTTTATCTCTAACCTCAGCTAGGTTGTAAACTTCATGAATTTTACATTGTTTATTTTTATAAATCGCAGTGTCTTGAGACATAGCAAATCCAGTCTAGTAAAACCATAAATTGTTATCGAATGAAAACAAAACAAAACAAACAAACCTCCAAATAGCTCTGCTGAGAGGCCATCTCACAGCAGTCAAAATGACTGTCACCAAGAAATCAAAAGGCGCAAATGCTGCTGAGTAGAAGAAGAATGTGGATTGCTGTAGATTACAGACAGGAATGTGAACAGGTGTAGCCATTCTAGAAGCCAGCTGGGACATTGCTCAGAAATAAATAAAATAATATTTGTTAATCAACTGTGGCTCCATAGCCAAGGAACTGTAAGTCAACATTTTACAGAGATACCTACACACCCATTCTTATTGCTGTTATTTTCATAATGGCCAAGCTACAGAGCCAGCCTAGAAGCTCACAAACAGAATAGGTAAAGAAAATGTATTTCATCTGTGCAATAGTATCTTATCCTTCTGTAAAGAAGAATGAAATTATGACATGAGAAAGAAAATAAGTGAAATTGAGCTAATTCAATTTCAGAAAGGTAAATATCATGTCTTTTTTATATGTGCAACCTATGTTTATATCTACATATCTCTATATCTATCTATCTATCTATCTATCTATCTATCTATCTATCTATCTATCTACCTATCTATAAGACGTGAAGGCGGAGAAAAGAGATTAAGAGAAAAGACAGAGGTCCAAAGGGGAGTAGGGAAAAATGGCAGATTTGCGAATATACAACATGAAAGTAGGAGGGAGTATTTGAGGCAGAAAGTGAATCAGCAGGGAGGGCTAAATGGGAGAGTGCTGAGGTGAATAACAGCAAAGTATGGTAATGCACACACACAAACACACACATGCACACACATATGATCACACAACCACACAATACGAAAATGTAACAGTGAGACCCATTATGCTAACTAGTTATTTGTATTTTAATATTTATACTTTAAATTAAATATATTAATTTGATTGATATAAAAATATATTAAATTTATATTGTTATAAGCAAATGATGGAATATAGACGACAAAGAAAACTTCTTAGGGGCTGTAAGAGAAAAAAGTAAAATATATGATACACTAGTCCTCAGTCTCACCTGTGCGTAAAAGATGCTCTGCAGCACTACCTCTCAGCATCCTCACTTCTACAGTGAATTACATTTTTTTGGGTGGGGTGATGATTTTCACACTATACAGTCTGTCCTGCATGGCTCTACTGATATAATTATTCCATGCTCCATGTCTTCATTTGCTGTCAAAACTTTCATAGCTCTCACACATATATTGTTTTGCTTTCTTATGGATCATATTAGAAATTACAAAATTTTTGCCTCCAACTAATTACTCTTTGTCTGATATATATATATATATATATATATATATATATATATATTATATATGTGTATATATATATATGTAATGTGTGTGTATGTGTGTGTTGTGCTTTTATACATATGTGTGTGTGTGTGTGTAGTCAGAGATCAGTGTCAGTGTCTCCCTCAATTACTCATTACTTTATTGTTTTGAACTAAGATTTTTCATTTAACATATGCTTTTAAACTCCATTATCCTGGTTAGTCAGCAAGTATCAGAGATTTTTTTCTGTCTATCTCAAAGCACTGGGATTCTAGGTTTGAGCTAGCCTAGACTTCCACCTATATCCTAGGGTTTAAGTTCAGGTTTTCATGCTTACATGACAAGCACTTTTCTGACTGAGCTGCTAAATTAATATTGCTGTCTGAGATGCCATCTTCCCTATTTAAAGATAATATATTGTCCATGTTGAGATGATTACTTCCTATCTCCCATCTCCCCCAGCTAGACCCTGGAGACTTACAAGAGAATAGATATTAAGGGTAAAGACAAAGACAAAGTATTCTTGTTTGAAGAATGTATGAACCCATATTTAGAAGACTCCAAAGACTCTATCAGTAGCAAACTCTTAGATCTTCTCAGCAGATCCAGCAGCATAGCAGACAAAATATCAATAGGTGTAAGCCAGCAGTAAAGTTGTTAATGGGCAAGAAATATTTTCTTTATTTTTGGGATTAAAAACAAGATCAGTTCCTGTGACATGGGTTGTGTATGAAGTAGTCTTGAAAGGGCTCTTGGTGCTTATCTGCTATATCTTGTTGAGGTGTGGAGTGTTCATATGTATTACAATGCTAAATACTGGTCCCCAAGGTCTGGTTGCCCTCAGAAATATGAGAAGCCTCACATACATCAAGTAATGCTATATGTTCTTGTTCCTTAATTTTAAAATATTGGTTGAATAAAAATGTTAACAGTCTATCTGGGCAGAAGAGACGTAGGTGGGGTTTCTGTTCCAAGGCTTGGTGTCAGAAAAGAACCACCAGGGAGGAGAAGAGAGAAGGTGGAGAGAGGAGACACCATGGGGTAGTTGAGTCATGAAAATATGGCCATAGAGGCTGGCCAATTGGAGTTAAGAGATGCCCAGATAGAACATGACAAATTATAACTTGGGGCTATGGATGGGGAAGTAGATTGTAAGAGTTTAGATATCTGCCCAGCTCTAGTGAATTAAAACTTATTATAAATATAAAAGTTTTGTGTCTTTCATCTGGGAACTGAATAATAAAGTTGGGGTAGAATCTCCTGACTGAGATTAATGACTAGTACAACAATACCTAATTCTTGAGAGATGGTTGGATAATGACAGTGCTAATTTCATCAGTAGATCATTCATGCCTTTGAACGTCCTAGCTTTCCCTGTGCTGTCTTCCTGCTTTCAGGTTTCTTCAATATTGACTGAGCCCTCTTCAACCATTAGGGGAAAATAGGTCTTTTATTCTTTAAGCTCTTTCTAAATGGGCATGTTGGACTTCAGTTCCCATTATGGTTAAGCCCTTCAAAGATTTGTACAATTATTAGAAAAAACCAACAGGATTTGGGATGAGAAAAGTTTTTAGTTTTTCTTCTTCATCCCTGTGTGTTTTACAATCTGATATTTTTTGGCAATTGCTTTATTGTTTGGTCCTGGTGGGACACATAGAATAGTTGTAGGGTTACCTGAACCTGAGTGTTAGACATTGGTAATTGATGGTATTTGTAATAACTTCAGATAAAGGACACAGTAGCTTGGATTTTGGGCTCTCTAGTGTGAGGAGTATCTCATACTGAACGAACATCTATGTCTCTAAATGCTTCTTTAATAGACGGGCTTATCGACTTTATTGTTTTCTTCATTTTGGCAGAGTTCCAGTATGACATACATTTCTGGGTTAGTCTGATGTCCAATGTAGCAGTGTTGTGAGAAGTTGGTCTCTTCGAAAGAGATGTGGGAACCAGACAGGGCATTGTTGCATCCAGACAAGAAAAAAGGATCTGTGACAGAAAACACAAATGAGGAGTGCTTTGAAGAGAAATGGGGATAGACAGGAGAACCAATAGAGGGCACCAATAAATATTAGGACAATGTCCTTTCTAGGAGCTGTCTAGAAGAGAAAATGCAAAGCAAGGAGGACTGGGCAGAGGGCAGGAGCAAGATTGATGGGGAAGTCAGACAGCAAGGCAGAAGAGATGCCTTGTTTACAGAGAAATTTTGCTCAAAGCCAAAGAGTGCTGACCAGGTTGCCAAGATGCTGCAAAAGGTCTCCAGCCCTGGAGAGGGGGACACTATCTGGAGTAAGGGTCATAGAAGAAGCAATAAACAGAATCCCATCAAATCCAATCTAGTGCTGACAACACCTTAATTTTCTAGAAAAGCCACAGCTCCAATTTCATGAAATTATTCTCCAACTGGGCCAAGGAAACTTTGTTTGTCTGTTCTCTTGGGAGGAAATTTCTCTGAAATGACCTCTCACTTTCTTTTCTCAGGAGAAAGCACTGAAGTCCCTAACTTGCTATCAGTGTCCCAGCCTTTCATGGAGGCAGCTGGTTTTTCTTTTAATCACTAGGGAAATAAAACCCAAAGAGCATATGTAAATTTTTCAATTAATTGTATCTTAAAACCATGTAAAACGTCTCCAGATGTGTCCATGTGCTGTGTAAATTCAATACCCGCTGCTTCATGCTCATTAACAATGGCACCTATTGTTTTGGCCAGGAACAAATTTGATCTTTTATTTTCCATTTTGCTTCAGTTCTTTCTTTTAATGATCCTTATCCCAGAGAGAAAGTCTGTCAGCATACATAGATGCACAAGGGAATGAGTGTAGGATGTGAAATGTGAGCAAGACACTGGGTTTCTTGCTTATTGCAAAAGAATTTGAGAAGAAAAAAATAATTTCTGCCGGACAGATGCAGAAGTCCCAGAAAGTGCTTACCAAGGCCTTCATTACCTATGGTCTTAATGAAGCCATCCTCTCCCTGACTTACAAGGAATGTACACACAGTGATATAATGGAAAGCAAGGAGAGGAACCCTAGCAGTCCCAGGATCATGTGTTTAGGTGACTGATAAGGTTGGTGATTTGACTTCAAATTCTCTAGTAAATGGGATGGTCAAGCTTATGATTAGGGAGATGATACAAGTTACTGAAAAACTCAATAATTTAATTTCTTTTTCTTTTTCTTTTTTCTTTTTGAGACAGGGATTCTCTCTGTAGCTTTGACTGTACTGGAACTCACTCTGAAGACCAGGCTGGCCTCGATCTCAGAAATCTGCCTGCCTCTAACATTTTAATTTCTTAAGAGAACTTTTTTTCTGAGAATTAAATTTTTTAAAGGAGAAAATTACATATGAAACATTGAGAGAGTAGACTTTGTCATAGTTTGAATATGCAATATTTCTAGACATGTTCCAATAACAAGTATTGCATATTCACTTTTGGGAGTAGTCTTAGATGGAAGTCCCAAATAAAGTGAAATCAAAACAATTCTCAAGGGGTTGAATGTACAAAAGTCAGTGGTAAACTTTAGAGGCACTACTTTATTCAGGCATATAAGGTGTTTCAAGTTTGAAGAATGGATTAAAAGAAAATAAAATTCTACCATTTGGACAGTATTTTAGTTCCAGATAAGATGGTTTAGTTTACTCATCTTTTCTTTCATAAAAGCTAAGGGCAAGATTCGTGGAACATACGTTTAAGAATGTTATAAGCAAACAGAACTTAGAAGAGGCATTATGCACAAATACTACAGATGGGGTCTGGAAATCCCTGCCCAGATTTAAAGTTGAAGGCATATGGCCTCTAGGTGGGGTGTTATGCTGGTGGACATTTTGTTTTTATTTATATGTTATTTTATTTTTAAGTTTCCTGTGTAAGCACATGTGATCTCTCTCTCTCTCTCTCTCTCTCTCTCTCTCTCTCTCTCTCTCTCTCTCTTTCTTTCTCTCTCTCTCTCTGTGCATGCATGTGTGCATGTGTGCATGTGTATATGTGTTGGTATCTGTGTGTGGGTTTATGTACATAAGTGGCCACAAGAGGAAGTCAGGTCCTCCAGAATTGGTGTTACTGACTTACAAGCACATAGGTGCTAAGAACTTAGGTGCTAGGCTTAGCTTTTCTAGAAGAGCAGTATGGACTATTAACCACTAAGCAATCTCTGCAGCATTGGTGGGGGACATTTCACAGGTACTTCAGGAAGCAGAGAATGGAGGTTATTATTTTAAAGGTTATGCATGGTCCAAGGGAGTCTCAGTCTTTCTGTCTCAGTCAGTCAGTCAGTCAGTCAGTCAGTCAGTCAGTCAGTCAGTAAGTCAGTTGGTCTGTCTGTCTGTCTCTTCTCTCTTCCTCTCTCCTTTCTTCCCAAATCCCATTTTCTGGCTGCCATAAGACTCAGCAGTGTTCTCTCCTCAATTTTCTTATCAGTCCATCTGGCAGTGGAACAAAACTATGGCCCCAAATCAGCCTTTCCTCCTTTTGGGTCCTTTTCCTGGGATATTTTATTACAGTAAGAGAAAGATCACTAACATAGGAAGAACTTCATGATTGTATTATCACTAAAGAAATGGTGATTTTTGCCACATAGATTTCTTTTAGTACCTTCTTTCATGAATTTAGTGTATGCAGGAATCAGAAGCCAGGCCTATCCAAAGCTGAGAAATAACTCTATAGTTATGACTTAAGAAAGAATGAAGAAATTTGATATGGCTGGTCAAATACAAAAGCCTGTGTTTGTATTTACAAGCCTCAAGTCATCCTATGGCAATGATGACAGCCAAGTGACAGAGAGAATGAAACCTTTACTTCTCATCAGTTGAGGGATGAGCATCAGGTAGGGGAAATAAAGTCTCATCTCCATTTCTACCTTTCCCTTTATTCTTCTGCAGTGTGATCATGGATATGGGAACAGGTATGGGGAAATGATGAATATTCTGGCCAGGCAGATAAAAAGAAGAACTTCAGGGAATCAGAAAATAGATATCTTAATTAGGGAGAAATTCAATAAAATGACCCTTTAACTTTTCAGTGTGCTCTTGGCTCACCCATGATATGAAGTGTGTGAGCAAAACCCCCAAACACTGAGAACTGAGCCATGGAATATATTAATGGCCAAGATCCAGCCTGACTTCTGGGCAGTTCACAACTGGTGCAGATCTGAGCAGTTCTACAGAGATTTTAGGAACAGCATGTAATATATTGGTCACTGTGTGAAGCCTTGATACAAACATAATAATCTTTGTTAAAATAAAAGCATCAGAGTTCTCTGTAGGATTTAGTCAAGACTGAGAGCTACAAAAGTATTCAAATTTATTTATTTATTTATTTGTTTATTTATCTATTTATTTATAAATCAATTCAGAATATTTCAGCATATGAAAAAATAGCTAAAATTTAAAATACACATTTGAAGTAGACATTTCTGGTTTCTTTGGAGACTCAGTTGTGTCATCTGATGTTTTTCTGGAAACTGTCTTATGAGAGGATGTTTATGCTGAAGCAGACTTGTGCGAGGATGTTTTGCTGAGAAGAGACATGTGGTGTGTTTCTGGAACCTGCCTGGAAAAGGGGCATGTGACGTTTTAATAGAGTATATGACTAAAAGAATACATGATGTTTGAAAAGGAAGTGTACAATTCTGTGTGGTATTGGTTCACCTTGCCACTTGTAGCTGATCATTGTTTTTTGTGACTTCATTGAAAGAAATACACCAAGAACTTCTGGTAGTGGTCTAGTGACTTCTTGTTGCTTCCTTGGACTCAGGCCAATTGGCAGAGCCTTGCAGTTTCCTCTGGATCAAACTACCATTGATGATTCATGATAGGGTTTGCAAGTAGACAGAGCTACTACTGCTGATTTATGTGAACTAAACTGGTGACAATGAAGATTGGATTCACCCCAAAGAACTAGTTTTAAACAGTTCTACATCCTCCTTTTCCCTATTAACCTTTCCTTTCCACTACCTCTGGTGGGTGGTGGGCAAGAAGGGAGGTTAAAGCATTTAAGTTTTTAAAACTTATAAGCCTACAAACTGTTTACAAACATAAAAATGGTGTGTTAGAAAATATGAAAAAGATTCTGAAAAGATATTTGAGATGTGCCATTAGAAAAATAGATTAGCTTTCTTTAAATTGTTTTTATCTTTCTGTCTGTCTCTCTCTTTGTCTTTCTGTCTCTGTCTGTCTCAGTCTCTCTCTCTCTCTCTCTCTCTCTCTCTCTCTCTCTCTCTCTGTGTGTGTGTGTGTGTGTGTGTGTGTTGTAGTAAAACCAATTTAATCATATCCATGACTAGCTTACAATTTAGTAAAACTCAGACTTGGGTTATTTTATTTGACTTTGACAACTACTGGTAGGTAACTCCTTTTCTAACTGCTGGCAAGGCTACCTCCCCAACAGAATACTCCAGATATTTGCTGTTTCTCCTGGCCATGTGCTCATGTTTCCTCCCCTGTCATGGAGGCTCACCCTCTCTCTCATTATTCTTCTTTTTCCTATTCTCTCTTCCCTCAGACCAGGGCATTCCAGATTCACCCACCTCTAACCCCTCCAGTAATTGGTTGTAACCAATTTTATTTAATTAATAGGTTGAAATCAAGGAACAAAGTCTGTACAGAAAAAGCTCTGTAAACATGAAAAGTCACTTGTATACCTAGACCTCCAGGTATATAATTTAGCATTACAATACATAGCAATGTAAAGAAACTACACAGTGTGTACACTGTGCAGCATGTGTGGGAAAACCCTTCCCAGGAATTGAACTCTGAAGATCATGATTGGTGGCAAGTACCTTACCCAACTAGCCATTCAATTTTCTCTGGAGTAGCCCACTAGAAACAGATACAGGAGCAAGAATTTTCAGCAAAAGAAAACATCTAAATAGATAATAATTCTGAAAACATAAAGCACAAATTAAAAATGGAAACTGGTCAAGGTCAAAATTAATATATATGTCAAAGACTTTTTAAAAAAGAAACAACCCAAAGGACAATATATGGAAAAATATTCACAATCAATGCATTTGAAAAGTACTCAATCAGAATATGAATTTACACTCTACAATAGGCAAACAACACATTCAACAGGTGAAAAAAATGCATGATCACATATTTGAGTGAGGACAATGTAGAGGTGACAAGTAAAGGCAAAAATGGCTTACGTTCATCAGCTTTAGAAAACTACAAATCATCACTGTAGTAAGTTACATTGCACAGCCTATTAGCATGGAGCTCCCTCAGCCTATTAGCATGGAGCTCCCTCCCACACACCCAGAAACTGAAAACAGTGCATAAACACCAGCATTTTCTTCTCTAAAAACTTATCATGTTTGTTTAATTCTTATTAATATTTTTATGTTATTGGGCTTTATCTGCATGATAGTTCTGTGTACCATATTATATTCTCTAGTACTGGAATTACAGATGATTTTGAGCTACTCTGTAGGTGCTGGGAACTGAACTTGTGTGCTTCAGAAGGGCAGGTGTTGCTTGTAACCATAGAACCATCTCTCTGGCCCCTCTCTTACTCTTTTTGAAAAGATCTCTTTTTATTTTTTATTATGTGTATATGTGCATGTCTGAGTATAGGGATGTGCATGTGAGTGTAGATGCCTGTCAAGGCCAACAAAGGGCATTAGATCACCTACAGCTGTACTTATGGAGTTATAGGCTGTTGTAGACTACATGATGTCTACCTGATATGAGGGCTGGACAGCACTCAGGTCCTCTGCAAGGGCAGTTAGCTCTCTTAATCCTAATATATCTCTGTAGCTCTCCCTTCATTATTTTTAAGCAATTTCTTATAAATTTAAATATCTATTTGCCTGGTAACTCAGTTGACCTAAGAATATATCTAGTCATAATTCTGCCTGCTCACAATTACTTAAGATGGGGACAAATAAATGAACAAACTGTGGTGTAGCTATTAAGTGCAAACCCTACATTGCATAAAAGCTAGTGGATTATCCATATACTATACCTTTGAATGTTTGAAGGAAAGAGGACAGACTCAAAAGTCAATGGAATGTAGGAACCCAATAAAATGAAGTATGTCCAACGTAAGGCTATAGTGAATTAACCTGCATTTTCAGTGTTAAAAGCTTTGAAAGAAAAGTGGGTGTAAATGATTTCATTGGGCCACTTTGGGGATTATGGGACAGTTCATCTTCCTCATAGTGGTGACCGAATATCTGTCAAGTTTATAGAATAAACAAGGCAATTTTGTTGCATATACAATGAAACTAGTAGTTATATAAAAATAACTGTTATCATCCAAGGAAGATTTAAATCTCATATTTTAATTGAACATAAAATATGTATTATTTTAGCTTTCAAGGAAAAGCAACAAGTCACAAAACTGATAAAGTTCAAATCCGTTGATTTCATTTGACACTTGATGGTTGGGATAAATAAATATTTCCCTATATGCTGTGGTACTTCCATTCCACGTTGTTGTGAATTAAGAGTGTTTGTACTGTTTGTTGATCTAGCTCTTTCCTCATTTCCATTCTAAATGCAGTGAAGCATTTGTTTATATGGTGCAATATGAGGGCATTTGTCTCTCATTTGGAAAACTACATGTTTGATTTCCTTTGTATTTGCTTATGTTAGAAACACTGCACAACTTCACAGTTTTTAACTGATAATGAAGGTAGAAATGTGAGAGAATTCTTAGGGTGGAAAGTTCTTGGCTGGAAGATAAATATTCTGATTGTCACAAGCCCATCCATACGTGTGTGTGTGTGTGTGTGTGTGTGTGTGTGTGTCTGTGTGTCTGTGTGTGTGTTTGTGTAGATTTCTATGCTTAAGATACTCTGGGCCCCATATATGTATGCAAATATTGAATGTCTATCAAAACTTTTGTGTAGAAAATTTAGAATACTAAATTAAAATGTTATATAGAACTCAATCAGTTTGAAGCAGAAGCTATAGAGGGACATGGCTTACTGGCTTGCCATTGTTGGAACATGTCTATCTAGCTTTCTTATTTAACCAAAGACGTTTGTCTAGGAGTAGAATCACCCACAGTAGGCTGAGCCCTCTGACTTTCAATAGGAATTAAAACATGCCACAAACATGATTGGCCAATCTGATGGAGCAGTTTCTTAACTGAAATTCTCTCTTTCCAGGTGACTACAATTTGAGTCAAGTTTGACAATAAAAACTAACCAATATAATTTACTTCTTGTCAACTTGACATATAATTACATCACTGCTAGAGACTAATCTTTCCTTTCTTTTTCCAAAAGATCATGTTATTATAGTAATACAAAACATGATACAACTTCAAAAGTGTCACAATTAAAAGTTAATCTCAACAATGTAAAATTTCATGATTTCTGCCATCTTCAATGTCCTGAGGCCTCCACTCCAATGGAATCTCTCTCATAGTGGCTTTTCACAATGACAAACTTGGCTATCTCATAATATCACTAAAACCAGTGCCACATGAGGAATTCTTACATATTGTCATGTTCAGCTGACATCTTGAGATATAGCCTTTGTAATACCTGGACTATCTTTCCTGTATGCTAACCCCAACAAACTTTGTTCAAAGGAGAGTTTGCTTAAACAATACCTGTTTCTTTCTTTTTTATTAGATACTTTCTTTATTTACATTTCAAATGTTAACCCCTTCCCATGTTTTCACTCTGAAAACTATCCCATGTCCCCTCCCCCTGCTAATGTACTCATCCACTCCTTCTACCCAGACTTGGCATTTCCCTACCATGGGGCAATGAGCCTTCCCAGGTCCAAGGGCCTCTCCTCTCATTGACATCTGAACAGGGCATCCTATGCTACCCATGCAGCTGGAGCCATGGGTCCCTGCTTATGTACTCTTTGGAGGGTAGTCAAATCCATGGGAGCTCTTGGGGTACTGGTTGGTTCATGTTGTTCCTCCTATGAGTTTACAAACCCCTTTAGCTCGTTTGGTCCTCTATCTAGCTCCTACACTGGGGACCTTGTGCTCAGTTCAATGGTTGGCTAAGAGTATCCTCCTCTGTATTTGTCAGGCACTGGCAGGGCCTCTCAGGAGACAGGTACATCAGGCTCTGGTCAGCAAGCACTTGTTGACATCCATAGCATTGTCAGGGTTTGGTAGCTGTATATGGGATGAATCCCTAGGTGGGACCATCTCTGGATGGTCTTTCCTTCAGTCTCTGCTCCATGCCTTGTCTATCTATTTTCTCCCATGAATATTTTGTACTCTATCTAAGAAGGACCAAAGTATCCACACTTTGGTCTTCCTTCTTCTTCAGCTTCCTGTGGTCTGTGAATTATATCTTGGGTATTCCAATTTTCTCAGCTAATATCCACTTATCAGTGAATACATACCATGTGTGTTCTTTTGTGATTGGGTTACCTCACTAAGGATGATATTTTCGAGTTCCATACATTTGCCTAAAAATTTCATGAATTCATTGTTTTTAATAGCTGAGTAGTACTCCATTGTGTTAATGTGCTACAATTTCTGTATCCATTCATCTGGGTCATCTGGGTTCTTTCCATCTTCTGGTTATTATAAATAAGGTTGCTAAGAACATAGTGGAGCATGTGTCCTTATGGGTATATTTCCAGAAGTGGTATAGCTGGGTCCTCTGGTAATACTATGTCGAACTTTTTGAGGAACTGTCAAACTGATTTCCAGTGTGCTTTTGCCAGCTTGCAATCTTGCCAGCAATGGAGGAGTGTTGGTCTTTCTCCACATCCTTTTCAGGATCTGCTGTCATCTGAGTTTTTGACCTTATCCATTCTGACTGGTGTGAGGTGGAATCTCAAAGTTGTTTTGATTTGTATTTCCCAGATGACTAAGGATGTTGATTATTTCTTTAGGTGCTTCTCAGCCATTCAGTATTCCTCAGTTGAGAATTCTTTGTTTAGCTCTGTACCCCATTTTTAATGGGGTTATTTTGTTCTCTGGAGGCTAACTTCTTGAGTTCTTTGTATATATTGGATATTAGTCCTCTATCAGATGTAGGATTGGTAAAGATCTTTTCCCAATTTGTTGTTACCATTTTGTCCTATTGACAGTGTTCTTTGCCTTACAGAAGCTTTGCAATTTTATGAGGTCCCATTTGTCAATTCTTGATCTTAGAGAATAAGCTATTGGTATTCTGTTAAGGAATTTCCCCCCTGTGCCCATGTGCTTGAGGCTCTTCCCCATGTACTTTTCTGTTAGTTCCAGTGTTTCTGGTTTTATTTGGAGGTCGTTGATCCACTTGGATTTAAACTTTGTACAAGGGGATAAGAATGGATTGACTTGTATTTTTCTACATTCTAACTGACAGTTGAATGAGCCCCATTTATTGAAAATGCTTTTTTTTCACTGAATGGTTTTAGCTCATTTGTCAAAGATCAAGTGACTATAGTTATGTGGGTCTTCAATTCTATTCCATTGACCTACCTGCCTGCCACTGTACCAATACCATGCAGTTTTTATCATGATTGCTCTGTAGAACATCTTGAGTTCAGGGATGGTGATTCTGCTAGAAGTTATTTTACTGTTATTTCACTGTCCTGGGTTTTTTTGTTATTCCAGATGAATTTGGAAACTGCTCTTTCTATCTATTTGCAGATTTGAGTTGGAATTTTGATGGGGATTGCATGGAATCTGCAGATTACTTTCAGCAAGATGACAAGTTTTACTATATTCGTCCTGTCAATTCATTAGCATGGGAGATCTTTCCATCCTCTGAGATCTTTGATTTCTTTCTTTAGAGACTTGATGTTCGTGTCATGCAGATATTTCACTTGTTCCGTTTGAGTCACACAAAGGTATTTTACATTATTTGTGACTATTGTGAAGGGAGTTGTTTTTCTAATTTCTTTCTTAGCCTGTTTATCCTTTGAGTAGAGGAAGGCCACTGATATTTTAGAGTCATTTTTATATCCAGCCACTTTGCTGAAATTGCTTATCAGGTTTATGAGTTCTCTGGTGGAATTTTTGGGGATATTTAAGAATACTATCATCTGCCAATGGTCATATTTTGACTGCTTCCTTTCAAATTCATATCTCTTTGACCTCTTTTTGTCATCTAATTACTCTGGCTAGGACTTTGAGTACTATATTGAATAGGTATATTCAATATAGTGAGCGTGGGCAGCCTTGTCTAGTCCCTGATTTTTGTCAGATTGTTTCAACATTCTCTCCATTTAGTTTATTGTTAGCTACTGGTTTGGCATGTATTGATTTTACTATGTTTAGGTATGGGCCTTGAATTCCTGATCTTTCCAAGACTTTTAATATGAAGGGATGTTGAATTTTGTCAAATGCTTTTTCAGCATCTAATGAAATGACTGTGTGTCTTTTTTTCTTTGAATTTGTTTATGTCTTGGATTACATTGATGGATTTCCCTATATTGAACCATCCTTGCACCCCTGGAATGTAGCCTACTTGATCGTGATGTATGATAGTTTTGATGTCTTTTTTCGATTCAGTTGGCAAGAATTTTATTGAGTATTTTTGCATCCATATTCATAGGGGAAATTGGTCTGAAGTTCTCTTTTTGTTGGATCTTCATGTGGTTTGGAGTTTAGAATGAGTTGGGTAGTGTTTCTTCCATTTCTATTTTGTGGAATAGTTTGAAGAATTGTCCCAAGAAACAAGCTTTTGTACCCATTCTAATATTGAATAAAATCAACTTTCAAGCAAACTATTAGGTCTTCTTTGAAGGTCTGATAGAATTCTGCACTAAAACCATCTGGACCCATTCTTTTTTTGTTTGGGAGACTTTCAATGACTGCTTCTATTTCTTTATGTACTTTATGGTACTGTTGATATTGTTTATCTGATCCTGGTATTTGGCATTTTCCTAGAAAATAGTCAATTTCATCCAAATTTTCCAAATGTGTTGAGTATAGGCTTTTGTAGTAGGATCTGATGATTTTTTTAAATTTCCTCAGTTTCTGTTATTATATATCCCTTTTAATTTGCAATTTTATTAATTTGAATACTGTCTTTGTGCTCTCTGGACAGTCTAGCTAAAGGTTTATCTATCTTTTTGATTTTCTCAAAGAACCAGCTGCTAGTTTTGTTGATTCTTTGTATAGTTCTTTTGGTTTGATTTGGTTGGTTTCAGCCCTGCATTTGCTTATTTACTCCTGTCTATTCCTCTTGGGTGAATTTGCTTATTTTTGTTCTAGAGCTTTCAGATGTACTGTCCAGCAGCTAGTGTATGCTCTTTCCAGTTTCTTTTTACAGGCACTCAGAGATATGAATTCTCCTCTTCAGACTGCTTTAATTGTGTTCCATAGGTTTGGGTATGTTGTAGCTTCATTTTTTGTTGAATTCTAAAAAGTCTTTAATTTCCTTCTTTATTTCTTCCTTGACCAAGTTGTCATTGAGTAGAATGTTGATCTTCCACATGTATGTGGGCTTTCTAATGTTTTTGTTTTTATTGAAGATTATAGTTTATCTGTGATGATCTGATAGAATGCCTGGGATTATTACAATCTTCTTGTAGCTGTTGAAGCCTGTTTTGTGCCTGAATATATGGTTAATTATGGAGAAGCTACCATGAGGTGCTGAGAAGGAGGTATATTCTTTTGTTTTAGGATAAAATGTTCTATAGATATCTGTTAAATCTGTTTGGTTCACAACTTCTTTTAGTTTCACTGTTTCTCTGTTTAGTTTCTGTTTCCATGATCTGTCCATTGATGAGAGTGGGGTATTGAAGTCTCCCACTATTATTGATTTAGGTTCAATGTGTGCTTTGAGCTTTATTAAAGTTTTTTTTATGAATGTGGATGTCCTTGTATTTGGAGAATGGATATTCAAGATTGAGAGTTCTTCTTGGTATATTTTTCCTTTGATGAGTATGAAGTGTCCTTCTTTACCGTTTTTTTAAAATAATTTTTGCTTGAAAGTTGATTTTATTCAATATTAGAATGGGTACCACAGCTTGTTTCTTGGGACAATTTGCTTGGGAAATTATTTTTCAGCCTTTTATTTTGAGGTAGTGGCTGTCTTTGTCACTCAGCTGGGTTTCTTTATGCAGCAAGATGTTGGGTCCTGTTTACATATCCAGTCTGTTCATCTATGACTTTTTACTGGGGGAATTGAGTCCATTCATATTAAGAAATATTAAGGAAAATTGATTGTTGGTTCCTGGTACTGTTGTTTTTAAAGTTGGGTTTATGTTGATGTGTCCATTTTCTTACTGGTTTGTTAATGGAAGATTACTTTCTTGCTTTTTCTAGGCTGTAGTTTCACTTCTTGTGTTGGAGTTTTCTACTTATTAGTTTTTGAAGTGCTGAATTTATGGAAAGATATTGTATAAATTTGTTTATTTATGGAATATCTTGGTTTCTCCATCTATTGTAATTGAGAGTTTTCCTGGGTATAGTATTTTGGGCTGCTATTTGTGTTCTCTTAGAGACTGTATGAGATCTGCCCAGGTTTTTCTAGCTTTCATAGTCTCTGTTGAGAAGTCTGGTGTAATTCTGATAGGTCTGCCTTTATATGTTACTTGACATTTTTCCCTTACTTCTTTTAATATTATTTTTTTGTTTTGTGCATTTGGTGTTTTGATTATTATGGGATGGGAGGAATTTGTTTTCTGGTCCAATCCATTAGGAGTTCTGTAGGCTTCTTATATGTTCATGGGCATCTTTTATTTTAGGTTAGGGAAGTTTTTTTCTATAATTTTGTTGAAGATAATTACTGGCCCTTTAAGTTGTAAATTTTCACTCTCTTCTATACCTATAATCCTTAGGTTTAGTCTTCTCATTGTGTCCTGAATTTCCTGTATATTTTGGGTTATGGGCTTTTTGTATTTTGCATTTTCTTTGATTGTTGTGTCAATGTTTTCTGTGATATGTTCTCCACCTGAGATTCTTTCTTCTATCTCTTGTATTCTCTTGGTGATGCTTGCATCTATGACTCTGATCTCTTTCCTAGGTTTTCTATATCCAAAATTGTCTCCCTTTGTGATTTCTTCATTGTTTCAGTTTTCATTTTTAGATCCTGGATGTTTTTTTTTTTCAGTTCCTTCACGTGTTTGGTTGCATTTTCCTGAAATTACTTAATAGATTTTTGTGTTTCCTTTTTAAAGGCTTCTACCTCTTTACCTGTCTTCTCCTCTATTTCTTTAAGGGAGTTATTTATGTCTTTCTAAAAATTCCTCTATCATCCTCATGAGATGCGATTTTAAATGCAACTCTTGCTTTTTCTGGTGTGTTGGGATACTCAGATCTTGCTATGGTGGATCAACTGGGTTCTGATGTTGCCAAGTAGCCTTGGTTTTTATTGGTAAGGTTTTTGCACTTGCCTCTCTCTGGTTATCTCTGGTGTTAGTTGGTCTTGCTGTCTCTGGCTGGAGGTTTTTCCTCCTATAGGTCTACAAGCCTGTATCAGCACTCCTGGGAGACCAGTAATCTTTTGGTGGGATCTGTGTTCAGTTGGCTATGGATCTGCCCAGCTCCAGGGTGCAGATGGAGACTGGACAGATCCCATCCTGGCTGCTCTACTGAACCTATGCCCTGTGCACTTCTAGCTGTCCCCTCTGGACAGTTATTGGAGAGAAAGTGGAAATCCCACCACTGTGCCCAGAAGTGAAAGCACTGATGGGAAATCAGCTCTCACCTGGTGGGCTGTACACAGAGCTATGTAGCTGCTTGGCTACACAGGAAGGATCCTGTCCTAGCTCAATACTGGTTTCTTAATAATCATAAATAACTTTCAGCTCTAGCTAGCCATATTTTTTTGTCCAAAATAAGTCAAGATTTTCATACTTTTCTAATTCTTAATCAGAAACATAACAATAGTTTGGCTATTATCTATACTTCATTCTGCAAATTTACAAGTCAGGTTTATTTCTACTTTCTAGTTTTCAATATTCCCAGAAAAGGCCCACTGTACTCTGAGGAGTGAATGTTATTTCCAACCCTTAAACCCCCAAATTTCTTTATGATCAAATCAGCAACCATATTCTTATGGTACTAAATTTTGTCCTTCTTTGGTATCTGTTGATCTGATTAATACCATAACTAAAAGCAACTCTAGGGAGGAACTAGTCTGGCTTTCACTTGCATGTAATTGTCCATCTTAGAGAGCAGTTAGGGCAGTGATATAAACAATATAGGGATTCCAGCAGGACAGGAACTTAAACAAGAAACTAGGAAGAAACAGTGTTTACTGGCTTGCTCCCACTGATTCATGCTCATTCAACTTTTTATACATATCAGAACTACCTGTCCAGGAATGGCTTGCCAGCAGTAGGTTGGGCCCTCCTATATTAATAAACAATCAAGAAAATGAACTAAGGATATGATGCAGGTCAATCAGATAGAGGCAATTTCTCAATTAATATTCAGTTTTTTGAGGTAGCTCCCACCAAAGACAAATGGACAATAAATCTAGTCAGTATAACAGCAGCATCCTGGCATGCATGCTTTCTCCTTGCTTTTTAGAAAGGAAGCAGTAAAACACTGATTCCTTGAGAATCACTTTATGGTTTTTGCTAATCCTCTGACTATAAGCAGTTTTCTCTGACCAAATCATGGTGTACTATCTCCATATTCACAAGCAGGGCTGTCTCCCTGATTTTGTGTCTCACTTCCCTTGAAATGTAAGTGTGTAGGGATGTGCTCCCTGGTCCTCTCTAATCAATCATGAATTGCCCTCCCATAATTTTTGTTGGCATAGTCGAAAAACAATCTGTTAACTTGGAAGTTCAATTAGATTTGCTCAAAGTTCTCTCAGCACAAACATAAAATATCTTTATAGATTCTCATGCAGATAAAGTAAAACATTCCAAAGTTATGAGTGCTGATGCTAGTGTTTAAAAAGGATGTATCAGAATCCAGAGCTCATGTTTCATCCATCACAGATGAGTTCTGGGAAACATGCCTGACTGTCCTTTGACCTAGTTTTTTCCATTATCCTTTCTTGTTCTTTGCATCTCATATTTCTTCATTAGTTAGTTCTGCAGATTTTTGCTTTCTACCTAGTGACAGTATTTATTCAGTAGTAACTGTATTTTTAGAATTTTGGTTTATCTTAAAGTATTTTTAAAAATATATGATGCTTCCTACAATTTAATAAGGTCTTTTTAAGATTCTAGAGATCTTAGAAAAGATTAGGTAATACCAAAAGGGAGCATTGAGAAGCAACAGCAATATTGTCATTTGTACAAATAGCTTGCTTGGTTTAATGTGAATAAATAGTTCGTCTTCAGTTTGAGCAATTTTCCACATGTCCTCTTTGAGGCCCCCGAAAACTTAAGGAATTTAATGCTTATGCAACATTTGTAATTTGTTATTCTCCTTTCCCTAAATGGTTTGTAGTGATGTATCAGTGGTGTTCAAGGTCAGGGCTTGAGGCTGTAAATAGTTATTTGTAAGAGTGTAAAAACCCCAGTAGTATTTCCAGGTAATGAGGTACAAGACAAACTCTAGGGCTGACATTTTTACTAGTGCAATCTCTTCAACTGTGCTGCAAGCAGGGGACTTGGGAAAACTCTGCAATGTCATGAAGTTTTTAACATTGCTTTTGAGGCTTGGTACATTTCTGTTATAGTTTGTTTTTAGCAACACCCCTTAATTCCTGACAATTGCTTGTGTTTGACAATTCCAATTCCTGATTTAACTTTTATCTTTTCTTCTGTACTATCAAGAGTGAGATGATCATGCAGGCTTGTTTTATATACCCTGGACAGTTCTTATAAATGTTCACCTGAATGATTAACTTCTTGTAGGCGCAATATTTAAATAAACACCCATGCAAAGAAACAGCTCACTAGGATGTTTTGTCATCAGTGTGAATATATAACTGTAAATAGGGCAAGATCTTTCTTTAGATGAGGACAGCCAATAGGCCATAGTGGAACAGAAAGTTTCTTCAAGTACATCCTAGGATCCATACAGGCAGACAGCCCTATGATTAGTTACAGTGGTTCTGGTTTCTGTAATTAACAGTGTCACTCATTGGAGCTCAAATGTTCGAAGCCTTTATTCTCTGTGAAGCCTTTGCCCCAAGCCATCTGTTGTCATACTCCATAGTTCAAGTAGCTTCCTGTTGATGTATGGAACTCTTGTACACTTAGTGAAGAACCCCACAGCAAGAGAATTTTTTCACCAATAAGTTCATTACTTGTAATTTCTATCAAAAATTTGACTGGACTTTATTTCTGATTTACTGCTTGCTGATTATAATGCCAGAAATCTGTGTAAGCCCTGGATACCCACTTACCTAGTAGTATTTGATTTGAAATTTCAGTCACCGAAGTTGTATAAATGTATAGATGCATTTCCAAGTCTAACACCAATGCATAGAAGTAATATTATAACATGAACTGTATCCTACAGAAGAGGGTTTCATTGGCTGAAAAAAGTCCACTCCCTCTTGTCTTTGTTAAATTTCTATTTCTGTGATAAAGCAGCATGATTAACAGCAACTTGGAAAGGAAAGGGTTTATTTCACTGTATTGTCAATTCCACAGCATAGTGGGTATTTACAGCAGAAACTCAAACAGATCAGGAATCTGGAGGCAGGAGATGATGCTGAGGCTATTAGAGGAATTCCTCTTACTGGCTTGTTCCCTATCACATGTTCAGCCTGCTTTCCTATAGCATCAGGACCACCAGCCTGTGAGTGTTACCATGTGCTATAATCTGGGCTCTCCTACTTAAATCATCATTCAACTGGAGGTCAACATGCAGAAGAATGCGAATTGACCCACTCTTATCTCCTTGTACTAAGATCAACTCCAAGTGGATCAAGCACCTCCACATAAAACCAGACACACTAAAACTAATAGAAAAGAAACTGGGGAGGACCCTGGAGGACATGGGCACAGGGGAAAAGTTTCTGAACAGAACACCAATAGCTTATGCTCTAAGATCAAGAAGTAACAAATGGGACCTCATAAAATTACAAAGTTTCTGTAAGGCAAAAGACACTGTCAGAAGGACATAATGGCAACCAACAAATTGGGAAAAGATCTTCACCAACCTCACATCTGACAGAGGGCTAATATCCAATATATACAAAGAACTCAAGAAGTTAGACCCCAAAGAACCAAATAACCCTATTAAAAATGGGGTAGAGAGCTAAACAGAATTTTCACCAGAAGAAATTCAGATGGCTGAGAAGCACCTTAAGAGATGTTCAACATCATTAGTCATCAGGGAAATGGAAATCAAAACAACCCTGAGATTCCACCTCATACCAGTCAGAATGGCTAAGATTAAAAACTCAAGAGACAACAGGTGCTAGTTAGGATGTGGAGAAAGAGGAAGACTCCTCCACTCTTTGTGGAATTGCAAGATGGTACAACCACTCTGGAAATCAGTCTGGTGGTTCCTCAGAAAATTGGGCATGACACTTCCAGAAGACCCTGTCATACCACTCCTGGGCATATACCCAGAGGATTACCCTGCATACAATAAAGACACATGTTTCACTATGTTCATAGCAGCCTTATTTATAATAGCCAGAAGTTGGAAGGAGCCCACATGTCCCTCAAAGGAGGAATGGATACAGAAAATGTGGTATATTTATACAATGGAATACTACTCAGCAATTAAGAATAACGAATTCATGCAATTTGTAGGCAAATGGTTGGATCTGTAAAATATCATCCTAAGTGAGTTAACCCAATCACGAAAGAATACACATGAAATGCAATCACTGGTAAGTGGATATTAATGATCCCAGAAGCTCTGAGTACTCAAGGCACAATTAGCAAATCAAATGATTCCCAAGAAGGAAGGAGAGGACCCTGGTCCTGAAAAGACTGGATCCATTTTTTTTTATCTTTTTTTTTTATTTTCTATATTCTATGTTTACATTCCAAAGGCTTTCCCCTTTCCCAGTTCCCACCCACCATAGTTCCCATAGTTCCTCTCCCCCCCATCTGTTCCCCAATAATTCCCCCTCCCCCCTCGGTTTCTTTACTAAACTGGATGCAATCTTTACAGGCCCAGGGTCCTCTCCTTTCTTCTTCTTGGGAATCATTTGACTTGCTATTTGTGTCTTGAGTATTTAGGGCTTCTGGGCTCATTAATATCCACTTATCAGTGATTGCATTTCATGTGCATTCTTTTGTGATTGGGTTAATTCACTCAGGATGATATTTTCCAGGTCTAACCATTTACCTACAAATTGCATGAATTCATTATTTTTAATTGCTGAGTAGTATTCCATTGTATAAATATACCACATTTTCTGTATCCATTCCTCCTTTGAGGGATATTTGGGCTCCTTCCAATTTCTGGCTATTATAAACAAGGCTGCTATAAACATAGTGGAGCATGTGTCCTTATTGCATGCAGGGGAATCCTCTGGGTATATGCCCAGGAGTGGTATGCCAGGGTCCTCTGGAAGTGACATGCCCAAATTTCTGAGGAACCGCCAAACTGATTTCCAGAGCGGTTTTACCATTTTGCAATCCCACCAACAGTGGAGGAGTGTTCCTCTTTCTCCACATCCTCGCCAGCACTTGTTGTCTCTTGAGTTTTTAATCTTAGCCATTCTGACTGGTGTGAGGTGGAATCTCAGGGTTGTTTTGATTTGCATTTCCCTGATGACTAATGATGTTGAACATCTTTTAAGGTGTTTCTCGGCCATCCGAATTTCTTCTGGTGAAAATTCTTTGTTTAGCTCTGTGCTCCATTTTTTGATAGGGTTATTTGTTTCTTTGCGGTCTAACTTCTTGAGTTATTTGTATATATTAGATATTAGCCCTCTGTCGGATGTGGAGTTGGTGAAGATCTTTTCCCACTTTGTTGGTTGCCGTTTTGTCCTTCTGACAGTGTCCTTTGCTTTGCAGAAACTTTGTAATTTTATGAGGTCCCATTTGTCGATTCTTGATCTTAGAGCATAAGCTATTGTTGTTCTGTTCAGGAACTTTTCCCCTGTGCCCAAGTCCTCCAGGGTCTTCCCAAGTTTCTTTTCTAATAGTTTCAGTGTGTCTGGTTTTATGTGGAGGTACTTGATCCAGTTTTGTAGGAGAGTACCAGAACAGAGAAGTGGTGGTGGTGGTGGTGGTGAATGGGGAATAGGCAGGGGGGAAGAGGACTTATGGGACATATGGTGAGGGGGAACTGGGAAAGGGGAAAGCCTTTGGAATGTAAACAAAGAATATAGAAAATAAAAAAACAATCCTGAAAAAAATCATCATTCAATATAATTGTAAGCAGGATAATCTTGCCCATAGGCCTATCTGGCAGAATATTTTCTCAGTTGAGTTTCCCTTTTCCAATATAACCCTAGCTTATATCAAGTTAACTTAAAAACAGCCAACATATTTTTCTTTGTAATTTACATATATTAGTGAGAATAGGGTATTCAAAAGTTTAAAGAAAGTGTGATTTTCCTTGATTATACCTCACTCAGTTTTAATTTATCTTTATCAAACTGGGAAGAACCCGTTGTTATATGGTTTGGTTGAAGAATGAATGAAATAAAATTTCCTCATTCTTATTTATTTATTTATTTATTTATTTATTTATCTATCCATTCATCAATTAATGAATCCTAAGTGGTAATGTACCAGACAAATGTTGCCACTCTGTCTATAATAAAGAAGAAGATATAAAAATGCATGTAAGCATGGCTTATATTTTCCAGAATATCTATATAAAAATGCCTAAGTTAATAATTCATTTCCCCCTTCTGGGTAATTTTTATTGTAAATAGTGAAAGAAGAACCTTACTGGCATACTACTTTAGGCTAAGGACATTAGAACTAGGGTATGACATGGTAGTAGCTTCTACATTATAAACCCATCTATGCTTATCCCTCTACGGGGTAACTAATGATGAAAACAATAGCAAAAACAAAAATAATAATCATAAACAATAGAAACATAGTATAATAGAAACTAACCTGGAGACCTGGGTAAGTGAACTTCCTTTTTTTTTTTTTTTTTTTTTTTTTTTTATTTCCTGCACCAACAAAGCTTAAGTCATGACTTAATAATTATTTCAGTTAGGAGAAAAAAAAATGTTACTTCTGGAATATTCATGACTTCTACATTCCAGTTTTATTCTAGTGTAACTTGGAGAAGAAAATAGTATTTTTGATTGTCCTAGTGGTTTATAATTTTACTAGATCATCTGATGATGTTATCTGTGTTAGGGAAACTCTTATGAGCATAACAGGGTTTCATGGTCTCTAGGGTATAAAGAAGGACAATACAGGAGAAATAAAGAATGTCTTTGGGTAAGCATAATAATAAACAATGTGGCAGTTTTAGAGAAGGAGTAAAGAAACAAACAAATAGGCAAGAGCTGTTGTCTCCTAGAAGAGAGGATATACATGAATATTCCTGTGCTTCTCGGGGAAGAGTTTATAAAGCAGATAAAGCTGACCTGGATTCAGAATATCTTTATTGGATAGACAGAAAAAAGAAGATGGAAGTAGTTGTATCATCTATGATCATTCCTTTATTTATTAAGTAAATATGTATTGAGCAGCTGTGGTATGAGTTGCAGCCTGCAAGCATTTTGTAACCTGTCTGAGAAAAAATGAAGATACACACTTACCTAATAAAAACAATGAAATACAATAAATCTTATTTATTGTATTTAAATTAGTATGGAATGTACTAAGAATAAAGAAGAAGCAATTAGTTTGACTAGAAGGTGGAGGCAATTGTATTTAGCCTGGTTTAGGGAATAAATGGGAAAATTGGGATCACAAAGAGAAGAAATGACTTTTATGATGGGAGAGGAGACATTATCCAAGTAGGTGTTTCATTGGCTACCTCTGTCCTAACCAAATTCTTCACCCTACCTCAGACTTACTGAATTACATAGAGTCCCTCTTAAAGCAATTCAGTGCTCGCCTTATAAGTTTGTTTCTGAGATTGATAAAGACTAAAACTACTGGTAACCGTGGTAATGTGATGTAGCTTGTTGGGGAACAAAGAGTGGTTTGAAACACAACTCAAGGTGTATGAAACCCAAGAAGGAAATGTGCTTTGGGAGGTCCTGGATGAGATCATCAGGGGTGATGAGACTAACTTATTTGATGATGTGTGCAATGATAGTAAGGCAATTTAGAGGTAAGAGACATTTCCTCACTGGTGATGTTCAAATTGCTCATGAAGTTTTCTATCCATTTCCCAAAGTCTTATGTGGAGAGTAACTATGTCTTAAGCTTCCCAAATTACATATAGTCAAGATTGTGTTTACTCCAAAAGGAGATAGGCTTAGGTTTGTAGAATTCACCAAAAATCCAAGATATTTGTCAGAAAATTGAAGTTAATTTACTCATTTAGAAAAGCCAAACTAAATGTGTGGCTCATTTAGTGATAGATATTTTCGTGGAACTTCCCATCTTACCCATTGTCTTCCTGCCTTTGTGTGGAGAAGCAGAACCTGTTGTTCTCCTTCACGGCTCTTTCTTATTAGACTTAAGTTTGTCACTGGTACACAATGTTACATAACCTCTGGGACTAAGATGCTAAAGTATGAATTGGAGTCAGAGTAACAAAGTCCTAATAAAAGCAGGCATATCCCCAGGATCAGTGTTATTTTGGATTATTGTGAAAAGCTGGGCTGTGATCTTATGACAAAGGCAGAGATATTATTATCTTTGATGAAGATGATGAAGCAGCGTCCCAGGAGCTGTAATGAAAGAATCTAAGACCTGCACTTGTCCAGCACTCAGGACTTCTCTGGTCTCCAGAGTCTGTTCAGGTCTAGGAGATGGTGTTTTCTGAAGTAAATAGTGGTGACAATTGTGTTTCTATATATACTTCAGCATTTTTGACCTTTGATTTAGGCACAGGCTTCTAGAAAGTATATGGACAGAGCAATGATTGGAATCATCAAATTCCCTCTCAGACATATAAGTTAGTGAGTAGAGATCAAATATGACTCAGGATCCCAAGTGAGTAGAGCATTCACAGGCAATATAATGAATCCAACACAAGCAACCTGCCAAGGTTTGCCTGTTTATAATTACAATGACTCATAAACGGCCAGGATTCTTCCTGTTTTCTTTTATAGTTGAGGACAAGAAACCATGAGAAATCTCAGCAACTCTTTGGGGCCAGATGATGACTGTCTTTAATGGAACCCTGCCACTTTTGTACCTGTCTAGAGCTCTAAAAGATATCAGGTGTCATAATGAACTTGGAATAACCACAGATCTACTGTACTTTCTACTCCCAACCAGCTATCTCAGAAACCACCACTCCCAGTCTTGCAGACTCTAAGGCTGCTGACCAGGAAAGGATAGTCATTTGCTTGACTTTAAGGAACTTGGGCACCATACTCAGATATTTTCTATAGCACATGTGGTTGAAAATGGAGTACTCTTTTTTATTAGATGAATTCTTTATTTACAATTCAAATGTTGTCCCCTTTCCTGGTCCCCCCCACCAGAAAATCCCCTAACCCACCCCCCTACCCCTGCTCACCAATCCACCAACTCCGATTTCTCTGTCCTGGCATTCCCCTATACTAAGGCTTTTAGCCTTCTCAGGTCCAAGGGCCTCTCCTCCCTTTGATGTCCAACAAGGCTAACCTTTGCTGCATATGCATCTGGGGCCATGGGTACTCTTTGGTGCATGGTTTAGTCCCTGGGAGCTCTGGGGGTACTGGGTGGTTCATATTGTTGTTCCTCCTATGGTGCTGCAAACCTCTTCAACTCCTTGGGTCCTTTCTCTATCTCCTCCATTGGGGACCCTGTGTCAGTTGAATGGTTGGCTGAGAGTGTTCCCCTCAGTATTTGTCATGTACTGGCAGAGCATCCCAGGTGACAACTATATCAGGCTCTTATCAGCAAGCCCTTGTTGGCCTCCATAATAGTGCCTGGGTTTTGTAACTGTATATGTGATGGACCCTTGGTGTGGGGGGCAGCCTCTGTATGGTCCTTCCCTCTTTTCTCTGCTCCACATTTTGACATTGTGTCTCCTCCTGTGGGTATTTTGTACTCCCTTCTAAGAAGAACCAGAGTATCCACACTTTGTTCTTCCTTCTTCTTGAGCTTCATTTGGTTTGTGAATTGTATCAGAGAACAGCTCCAGCATAGTGATGCTTGACTTATAAGACTTACCCACATGCAGTGATCACTATTTAGGGAGGTTTCAAAAAGTCTTAGTTATAGTTGAGAATATGGAATGTTAGATTTGGAAATTTCCATGGAAATAGACCTGAGAAAACTTTGATTGAAGGGAAAGAAAGTGTCATCCATGTGAATGAAATGACTTATTCAAAAGCAAAGTACCAGCTAGATACAATGCTCTGCTGGAACCAAGATATCTTGTCCATCTATTTCAACAGCCTTTTCAAGTAGCCTTGAAGTCCTCACCATCATAGTATGATAGAAAACTTGACAAAAATCATATGTGTTGTCTCAAAGTATCAATAAATAACAAAACTACTATGGGTCTAGGGAAACTGCCTTCCGTACCCAGAGGTATTTTTTCCTAGGGGTCTATAGTTATTATAAAACATACAGCTGCACAGATACACATTTTGCTAGCAATGATTGTTATATTGAGTTCTCTTTAGATATAGGTGAACATGGTCAGTTCTTGGTTTAATTTGTTTCCAATAAAATGTACTGTTAAAAAAATATATGTTACATTGCCATGCATTGGAGAAATGCTCAGTAAAGTATAAATGAAAATATGTGGTTAATGATGTTCAAGTGATTGACTGCTTTGTGCCTTTGGTCAAGTTGTTCCCCATTTGGGACTCCATTCCCATGAGACAACTAGTGTTTTTTAGCTGCCTTTCCAACCTTGCAAGGCTGTTTGAAGGATCACTATTCTTCAGTACATGGTAATCCACAGGACAGGCCTTTGAGGAAGCTGGCTTTCCAAATGATCTGGAATCTCATAATATCATCCATTGGATTGAAAGTGAAAGAATAAATTAGATAATCGAGGATCTTAAATATAAATATAATATGTATTATTGCAAATTATTATGTTTATACTGCATCTTCTGATAACAGTTTCCTTTCTCTCAACTCCTCCCAGAACTTCCCCAGCTCCTTAGTCACCAAACTTCATGTCCTTTCTTTCTCTTTAGAAAAAAATGCAGGAAACAAATAAAAAACAAACCAGAATAAAAAAATTAAAAATAAAGAGAAATAAAAAAAAACACAAGAAACATACATACATACACACACAGACACACAGACACACAGACACACACACACACACACACACACACACACACGCACCACAAAAGCACAGCATTGGAAATCATAATTTACAAGCAAAAGACCTGTAAGACAAAAGAAGAGGAGAAGAAGGAAGAGGAGGAGAAGGAGGAGGAGGAGAAAGAGAAGGAGGAAGAAGAGGAGGAGGAAGAGGAGGAGGAGGAGCAGGAAGGGCTCAAACAAGGCAATATGAGACAAAAAAGAGTCTAGAAAAATATTATTTAGAAAATTGTGTGTTAACCATCTACATATGGGCATAGGGCCTGCCTTTAAGTGTGGTTTATATACCTAGCAAGACTCCATTGGAGTAAATTTTTGGTTAGGGATGGGAGTGTGCTGGGATCTACACAGGCCCTGTACATGCTTCTGTTCTTGAGTTCAGATGTGTGGCAGTTCTGTTGTGTCTGGAAGCCACTGATTCCTTGTTGTCATTCATCCTTTCTATTTATTGCAATCATTCTGTCTCTTCTCTCACATAGTTCCACAAAGCTTGAGGGAAGGGGGTTGATGGAAACATCCCATTTAGGACTGAGTGTTCTTAAATCTCTCACTATATGAACATTGTCCAGTTGTGGATCTCTGTTAGTTTCCATCTACTGCAGCAAGGAACTTTAGGAGAGCCACGATTCCTGCTGCTAGGTATCCTTCCATGTTTAAGGCTTTGTCCTAAGGCACTTCATAATAAACACACATAATCTTCTCATCAATCTTATAAATTAAGCAATGTTATTTAAATCTTAAAAGCAATATAAATTCAAAATCAAGTTTTATAGCTGGCCACAAGGCCACTGACTTCAGATTTCAATCCAATGATTCAGACCCCTAGTAGAACATTATGTCTGAATACCCCACAGCCTCTTCAAATTGAGGATTCTCTTGACTATCACCAGGCTTGCTGGTTTATTTTCCAGAAGAAAAGAATAGATCATAAAAAATAGCTCAGACTGGGAAACTGCTTTGCAGCACTGGGCCGGTCAGGCCCCAGTCTGGCCATTTTGACTCCTGCTGAAGACAACATGGGTGTTTTCTCCACTGTTTTATCACAGAGGTGTAGGATAAAAGCCTCCTCTTTATGGCTTCTGTGAAGTTCATTGTTCACAGACAGCTCACTGATCATCTTCCTCAGGAGCCCTTTAGAGTTCTGGCCCTGTAGACAGGACTTGTTTTAATGACTTAGAGGCAAGAACCTTTTGAGGAGTGCAATGAGCTTCCTGTAAAGAAATCGAGCGTCTCAGTCTCATGGGAAGAAGTAGCTTTTATATTTAAATTTTGACAATTGTTGGCTTTTTCTGACTCAAGGAGGGAGAGGTCCTCCACTCTCAGCAGTCTCTCTTTCATTTTCTGTAGTCAACTGTCTTTCAAAAGCAGTAAGGTAAAATTTCCAGAGGTAATTCACATGGGTTAGATTGTATGCCATTCTAAGGAATGTGATACAATTTTAAGCCTCTTATGCTGTTTTGTGTAGGACATAAATCATCTATAGTGTCCATACTGAAGCACTGTGGAAACCATCCATTCATCAGTTCACCTATCTACCCATCCACTCATCCATTCATCCATCCATCCATCCATCTATCCATCCATCCAACCATCCATCCATCCATCCATCACTAAGTAGGCATCTCTTATTACATCCATTGGTGTCAGTTGCCATATCTCAGGACTTTTGTTCTAGTAACTTGTGTTTTACTTAATATTGGTCCCTCACTATCTGAGCAGTGATGCTAGCAAATTCATTATAGTATATTATTATAAGTCTTATATTTTACTATGACTCATTTTAAATCTCTTACTGTGCTTGATACAGACATTAAAACTTCACCACAACTATATATGTGTAAGGAAAATATAGCATATATATTGTTCAGTAATGTCTAAAATGGAAATGAGTTGCATCTGCTAGGAGTGTTGGTACATATCCCATAGAGAATGAAATTGAAGATCTCTTGTGAATTGAAGTATTGATTGGAGATTAAAACTACCTCTGACAAGTCAGATGCAATTTGGAGAGAGGGATATTTGCTAGTATGAATGTTGGAAAGTCTTGAACTCGTTGCCTGCCTATGACACTGCAAGCTGTGACATATGAAGTACCTTTGTGTCCCTATTATCTTTGTCTATAAAATAAAGATTATGAAATCTTCCTAGAAAAGAAAACTAAGAACTTAAGAAAAACGTTTTAGTCTTCTAATTGATACATAGTAGGTTTCATTTTTTTCCTGGACCCCTAGATGAGGAAACATTATATTATTTCTGTATAATTGTGTGGCCAAATCTTCTATTTCTCAGGGCCATTATGTATCAGTTGGAAAGAATGAAAAAAATCTGGACCTGGATTTCTTTGACATTCCTTCCAGCTACATTTTTTTGTCTTATTTAATAACTTTTAACTCTATAACTATTAGAGTTTGGGTAGCAACAACTTGAGATGTTTTTGAAACCACACTCTAGTGGCTTTGGCACCATTTTCTAGAGAAATAAATATCCCCTGTTGATGAAATAGAATAAGGATACCACTGCTCAATCTATTATCTAGAAGGTTCAGATAAGGTTGTCTATCAGTCGACTGCTCTGTGGCTATAACAAAATAAATAAGAATGACTTCAGAACAAAGAAAAGATGTCTGTTTGGCTTCCAGTATTGCTACCACGTTAACATTAGCTCAACTCTGGGTATGGTGTATGAGTTCTGGATGTGTGTGTGTGGAAAGAGTCATGTGTGATGTAGTTGTTTGAATGGGAAATGTCTCCCACAGGCTCATGTATTTGAACTCTTGGTACCCAGGTGGTGTTGGTGTTTGGGGAGGTTATGGAATATTTATGAGGTGAGTCCTTGCTGAAGAAAGTGTGGATCTTGAGGGTTTACAGCTGCACACTCCTCTTTGTTCTCTTTTTGCTTCCTTGAATAGCCAGCTCTGTGTTCCTGTAGCCATTGCTGTCCCCACCAGTATAAACTCTTCCAATGGAACAGTAAGCCAAAATAAACTATTTACCTCAAGTTTCCTTTTGGTCAGAGTGTTTTTATCATGGAAATAGAAAGGTATCTCATACACATGGCAAAGGAAGGTGCCAGAAACCGAGAAAGGGAAATTTTGCTGTTTTATAATACCTACTCTTCAGAACTAACTGAAAGAAGCATGGAAAATGCCTAGTTTCTTTCTAAGGTCATTGGCACCCAAATGATCCAGCTACTCGTACATGGATCCGCTTTATATCGTCTCATTGTGGTGATTTGAATGAGAAATGTACCTCATATGATCACACATTTAAATACTCCCCAGAAAGTAGTGCTGTTTGGAGCAGTTGTAGAAAATTTAGGACAAGGACCTTGGTAGAAGAATTATGCCTCCAGAGTAAGCCTTTGAGATTTATGGCCTTGGTCCACTTCCAGTCTATACTCTCTGCTCCTTGTGTTCAGTTGAGTATGATCTCTCAGCTTCCTGCTTTTATTGTTACACATTGCTTGCAGTTACCACCATCTAACTACCTGGAACTTTGAGCCAAAATAGCCTTGTCCTTGATTCTATAAATTGCTTTTGGTTATGATAGAGCAATAAAACAGTGTCTCACATATGAACCCTGGAAGATTACACATTATATTGAACTCCCTGAGAATACATGTCCATCTCTCCACTGTTTCCTCTAATCATTGCCGCTCTGACTATGCAAATGGAGAGTGGGTATCTATGAGTCGTTCCTGATCAGAACAAATAAAATATTCCTTATTAGCACATATTATTCACTCAATGTGAAGCAACAAATAGAAGATTTCACATCTGATCCATCAAATGATAGGTAATAGTCAACATGCATATAATCTAAAAAATATTGTATAAAGTTAACCTTAGGCTATTGTGTATAAGGTTAACATGAAACATTATAAAAAAAACTTATGTTGAGACTTTGGCTGTATATGTAAAGACAACACTTTACATATACGATAGTTTTCTAAAATATATTTAAAAAACCCTAATCTGGGACCATTTTAGTCTAAAGCATTTTGGATAAGGACTATTCATTTTACATGGTTACCAGAGTTAATGACTCAGTTGGAGGAATAAATAATAGTTTTGTGTATTTCTATAAATATAGGCCTATTTATTCAGGAAGGTTATTCAGGACTGTTGTCTGAATCTGGATGATAGATTTGTAGCACCAACAGACCATACAGAGCACACAGTCTGGTTGTTCAAGATTTCTCAGCAAGCACCCACTTGGGTTGTTCATTTGGCAAGTGAGTCATTATGTTAAAGAATACTTTCCTTTCCACTTATCTTTCTTGAGCTTCCTCTTTAATCCAGTAGCAGATGTAATAAGTATTTGGCTTATTCAGATTTCTATTTTATATCAAACTTCAATTTTTATTGTATGTAAGGCAGAGCCATCTTTTGACCATACTACATTTATTTTATTCTATAAATATTTTAGAAAAGAGGTTTGAGAACTATTTAAAAAATTCGAGGTTATTGTTTTGGTAATTGAGAATAGTTTGAAATCCTCAGGGGATGTGGAAAAATCATAACCACACAATATTGCTGTAGAGGAAGACAAGACGCCAGCATTCAGGAAGCTTCCACTTAGCCTTCAGAGACAGCCAGTCACAGTGACAAAGATTTAGTGTTCATTGGAATGGGCCCTGAGTATCTCTATGAAAACCCAAGGCGGAGCACAGATGGCAGTATTTTAAATCCATATAGAGCTTGCCTTACAAAGGATGACAAAGTGTTTGACAAAGTCTTTGTGGTCACCATGCTACAGAGCATCTGTTGGGGAGATGAAAGAGTTGCATGGACCATTAGCACTCAAATTGAACAAATGTATAGAGAAGAAAAATGTTGACTAGTGACTCTAAGAGGAACTCTACTTTTCTCTAAAGACATCCAAGAGATCAAAGAACAGAGTAGATTTTGATGTTAAATAATTCCTGCGCTCATTCAAGGAACATTTTTTTTTTTTTTTTGAGAACTGCTGGCTGACATATCTGCCACTCTTCTGTCACTGTAGGGAGCTCTAAGATATCAGATAATTTGCTTTTCCTGTTAAAAGAAAAACAACAAAAACTCATTCCTTTTTTCACTCTTTATTTTCTCAACCAAATTGAGAATAAGACATGTGTGTCATTTCTCAATGAAAATATTTTATAAATATTAAATAAATATAAATATTTATTATTTATAAAGCTTATTGCAGAAATAACAAATTTCTTAGTATTAACATAGAATCTCTAAAAGATAGCCACTCTAAGAAGGTTGTAGGTTAGAAGTACTGTAGAGCAAATTTCTTTTAAAAATATGTGTGTGTGTGTGTGTGTGTGTGTGTGTGTGTGTATCTGTGAGAGTGCATGCACATACATATATGTGAGAATACTTGCAGAGGCCAGATGTGTGAGAAGCTGGAGTTATATGCATTTGTACTGTGAGCCAACATGGAGTCCTCATGGTAGAACTGCAAGTGATCTTATCTAGGGTTCTAGGTTTCCATCCCCCTTTCGCTTCTTAAGTCTCTTACAAAGCAAAAAATGAGAAAGAAGCATTGTAGAGTGGAACCTAGAGTGTTTTGTCAGTGGATGCAGACTCATGTGATTCTGGGAATAAAGACCCAATATAATATTGCTACCTCCTAGGCTATGGGTCTAATTTTTAAGTTCAAGGCAAAATGACCATGTGGTTATTGTACTTAATAGAGATCAGTCTATCAGAAATGCTGTACACCTGTTGCACGTGCTAGGGATTTTTCTGATTCCATCCCAGCTCCTGAATAATGACATGGAGAATTATTTAAGATGCTTTTAGTCATATCTTAGGCTTGCTCTCCCAATAGCTCTTAATTTTTAGTAACTCATTTAAACTATTCTATGTTTGATAAGTGGCTGGTTAGTTATCTCACTTCACTTTCAGAACCTTGACTTCCTCTAAGTCTGAGTGGTATCCATATGACTAACAATATCAAAGTCCAATCTGCATTCAACTCTCTGCCAGCACAGAAATCAGCTTTTGTATAATATAATGACAGTCTTTACATAGTGCACAATAAAATTATCCCAACATCAGTTTTTGTAATGCCGCTGTCCCTGCACCATTTCATAGTTGATATTGCCAGGATCACTGATACTAGACTTGTATCAACTTTGAAAAGGGCAAGACTGGCCCCTCAGGTTAAAACAGCTGTCTATTTCACAACGAATTGAGAAGCCCTGTATGCCCTGTTCAGAGCCTCTGCCTTGCAGCCCTTTAATTATAACCTTAAAGCAGAACCTTATTTTTAGTTTCTAACACCAAATTTTGTAAATGAAGTCCAAATAACTGAGGTTTACATAGGGGAGAAACCTTCAATTTAGATGTGTCCATATTATGTCAAGATCCATGGAAACAATAATCAAATTATTTAAAACAATCAAGTTATCTTAGCTTTCTTGTAAAGTCAAAATTCATTAAAGTCTACAAATACACTTAAGATTTGAGGAATTTCTGGTTTTTTTTTTTTTTGCTAATATCCACTTATTGGAGAGTACGTAGCATGCATGTCCTTTAGGGTTGGAGTTACCTCACTAAGGATGGTATTTTCTAGTTTCATTCATTTGCTGGCAAAACTCATGATGTCCTTGTTCGTAATAGCTGAATTGTATTCCATTGTGTAACTGAACCACATTTTTTGTATCCACTCTTCCTTTGTGGTATATCTGGGTTGTTTCCAGCTTCTGGCTATCATAGATAAGGCTACTATGAACATAGTGGAGCACGTGCCCCTGTGGCATGCGGAGCATCTTTTGGGTTATATGCCCAAGAGTGGTATAGCTGGGTCTTCAGGTAGATCTATTTCCAATTTTCTGAGAAACCTCCAGATTGATTTCCAGAATAGTTCTTCCAGTTTTCAATCCCACCAGCAATGGAGGAGTGTTTTTCTCTCTCCACATCCTGGACAACATGTGCTGTTACTGAGGTTTTGATCTTAGCCATTCTGATTGGTGTAAGGTGGAATTCGAGGGTTGTTTTGATTTGCATTTCCCTGATCACTTTGAACATTTCTTTAATTGCTTCTCAGCCGTTTGAGATTCCTGTGTTGTGAATTCTCTGTTTAGCTCCATACCCTGTTTTTTGATTGTGTTATTTGATTTTTTTTTTTGAGATTAACTTCTTGAGTTTTTTTCCCTTTAGTTTGGATATTAGCCATTTGTGAGATATAGAGTTAGTGAATAATTTTTTTCTAATCTGTAGGTTTCCAATTTGTCCTATTGACTGTATGTTTTGCACTACAGAAGCTTTTCAGTTGCATTAGGTTTTATTTATCAATTGGTGATCTTAGAGCCTGAGCCATTGGTGTTCTGTTTAGGAAATTTTCCCTGGTGAGAGATGGAGGCTTTTTCTCACTTTCACTTCTATTAGATTCAGTATATCTGGTTTTGTGTTTTGGTCCTTGATTCACTTGTACTTGAGTTTTGTGCAAGGTGGGAAATATGGATCTAGTTTCATTTTTCCATATATTCACTACCAGGTAAACCAGCACCATTTACTGAAAATACATTCTTTTTCCTTTGTTTATTTTTGGCTTCTTTATAAAAGACCAAGTGTCCATAAATGTGTGGTTTTATTTCTGTGTCTTCAATTCTATTCCATTGACAGAATACCTAGGATACAATTCAGAGAACCCAAGAAAGTTAAGAAGCAGAAAGGCTCAAGTGAGGATGCTTCAGTCCCACTTGGTAAGGAGAAGAAAACAAATCATGGGAGGCAGAGGACGAGAGAGGGGAGGTGGGGGGGAAGTGAAATATAATCAGGTATTGATGAGTGAACAGGAGAGAAGCTGTAAGAACCAGCAGAATGAATGGAAATATGCAATCTTGAGGTGGGGGTGGGGGGACACCCTAGAATGTTCCATAGAGCTGGGAGGTAAGAATCGCAAGACTCAAAGGTAGGGACCTTAGATGGAGTGCACAACAGGGTGTTGGGAGGGGAACTTGTAGAGTTCACTTCCAGTAGAAAGATATGACATCAAGTGGAGGGATGGGTTGCTATTCCAGTCAAACACTCTGACCCAGAATTGTTGCTGTCTAAAAATATTAGAGGCACAAAAATTGAGAAGAGACTGAAGGAGGTCCAGTGACTGGCAAAAATTGGGATCCAACTCAAGGGGAGCCTCCAGAGTCTGACACAATCACAGATGCTATAATATGCTTAAAAACTGGAGCCTAGCATAGCTGTCCTCTGAGAGGCCCAACAAGTAGCTGACTGAGACAGACACAGATACTTATACCCAACCAGTGGACTGAAGTTGGGGACCCCTGTGGTTGAGTTAGGGAAAGGCTGGAAGGGGCTGAGAAGGAGGACTCTCCCACAGGGAGATCAACATTCTTATCTAACTTGGACTCCTGAGATCTATCAGATACTAAGCCACCAATCAGGCAGCAAACACAGCAAACAAGAGCTGGTTTGAGCCCCCAACACATATATAGAAGAGGACTTCCTGGTCTGGCCTCAGTGAGAGATGTGCCTAATCCTCAAGACAATTGAGGCCCTAGAGAATAGGGAAGCCTAGCATGGGGTGGAGTGGAGATGGTAACATACTGTTGTAGACATGTGGGGAGGAGAAATGGGATGAGAAATTGTGGGAGGACAGACAAGGATGGGGGTACCAACTGGACTGTAAAAAAATAAAAGTAATAAAAAATAGATTTGAGGAATTTGTAAGTTGATGGAGATAAGGTGACTTTAAGACTTGTCCTCACTTGAAAGAAGGTATCTGCATCTCACTGGGCATCTATCCCATGTTGTGCTCAACTTATTAGTTTTACTCTTCTACCAGTAAATTAGAAGCCAATGTAGTTGACATTTATTACACTCTTTCTTTGTGTCAGCACATTTGGTGATAATGAGATTATTCAAGGTGTTGCCTTTGCCATAGAAAAGGGGTATTTAAAGAAGAAATGGGGTAAATGGACAGATACCTGGCATACCAGAGATCTCTATCTGCATAAGTCTAAGCACAAACCCTATTTCTTATTTTCTATTTGGTCCATTTAACTCCAGCCACACTGATTCTTGTTATCCCCCCAAAAGCTTGTCCATGTTCATTTGTCTTTCAGCATCTGTGAAGCTTCTTCCAGATAGAAATCTTTTCCTACCTCCTTAAAGGGAGAGCTTTTAGAAGCTGATTTGAATCTTACATCTTTGGTTATAACTTTATGCTGGTTTTCTGGAAGGAGATACTGAGAGTTCATACTGGGATCTCATAGTATATTTGTCTGCCTTCATTACAGTACTCCCCCCTCATTTTAAAATAGAAAAAAATAAACTTTTGATTATTCATTTTCCTTTTGGCAAATGATGGTAGCTTTGACTCTTCTGCTTTTTTAAAATTGTATCTAACTTAGTATATTATTGTCATTGTGTAAGTGGGTAGTGAACATGTGTCTGAACCTGTGTGTGTGTGTGTGTGTGTGTGTGTGTGTGTGTGTGTGTGTATGTGTGAATGTAGGGCAGATGATAACTTGCTGGAGTTGTTTCTCTTTCCTCCCATGTGGGTTCTGGGGCTGAAATTCAGGCTTACATAGCAAGTGCCTTTGCCCAGTGAGCTACATTGCCAGTTAGTTCTTGTCCCTCTTTTTCTGTACCTGGCATTGTGTGACATCAATTATTGTCCTACTCAGAACTGGGGTTTATAACCTTGCTCTTTAGTCCCCTTTCTGACATTTTTAGCCAATGCTGGTGGTCATGGCAGAAAGTTTGGAAATTCAAATATTCCTGGTTATTTGTATGTGTGTTTCTTGCTTTATCTTGAGAATATGACTAGGTTAGACTCATGGAGAATGAAGATGGCCTAAGGGATGGCCATTTTGCACATTATCAAACTAGATGATATCCAGCTGTCCCAGACATGGAAGTCTAGTAAAGTACTAAATAATTTCCACATCATCATCCAGACTATAACAGCATCTCAAAGGATCCTTGCTTAAATAAACACACACATGCTTCCTCAAGCCAATAAACTGTTTTGGTCAGATAGCTATTTTGTGGACATAAATAATTGACACCCCTTCTGCTTCCACTATTAGATGAGAGTTTCCTGAAAGCAACACTTATGCAAGAGTAAATATTCTTTCTTCATACTTTCCGTAAAGTATGTTTACTAAATGAAAGACAGCATAGATAAACATGCGATTATGACACATTCAAATTAGAGATTGCCAAGATGTTGTCTTATTTGACCTTTGAAACATAGCTAATTTATTTGACTGGGGTAACATTCCCAGTTAAAATTATCAAAATAGAAGAAAGAACAAATGTTTAAGAAATGGAGAAGCAAGATAAAAAGGAATGGAGATGAAATGAAATTGTTAGTTATGGCAGGAGGAAACATCCATAAACATTGAAAGCAGACTGAGGATTTTTCCACTTAGGGTTTGTGACAATTTCATCTTTATTGCTGTGATCAAACATGCTGACCAAAGTGAACATATGGAAGGAAAGAGTTTATTTCACTATTCCCAGGACATAGTCTGTCATTGGGGGAAGTTATAATAGGAATTCCAGTAGGAACTTGGAGACAGGAACTTGGAGATAAGTGTTTGCTGATGCAGTTGCAAACTCATACTTAGCTGCCTTTCTTATACAGTCCAAGACCACCTGTCTAGGGATGGTATTACCGATAGTGATGGGAGCCCTCCCACATAAGTTAACAATCAGTCTTAACATACATATGCCCACAGTCCAATCTGATCTAGACAATTCCTCCATTGAGGCTTTTCTTTTAGATGACTCTAAGGTAAGCCAAGTTGACAATTGAAGCTACATAGATCAGAGACCTCCACTCAGGTAAAGTGGGACCAGCTATATAACACAATCTCACTCCATCTTCTGTGGGACTGGTGCTGAACTAAATCTGTCTAGTGAAGGTTATATCTAGAATTTCTAACTCATTAGTAATCTCAGTCAAACCTTTCACATCATTGTTTTGGCTCAGGAGGTTAACAACATCTTTTATTTAAAATGGATTTTCAAGTACTCTGTGATTTCAGCTGAGCTAGAAAATAAATTACTATACCTTTGACCCAATAAAACTATAAAACACAACAAGACAATGCAGTAATTTAACCCTGGATCTCTCAGAGAAATTTATCCATACACACACATGGCCAACACACAGACACACACAGACACACACAGAGACACACACACAGACACACACGCACACACAGACACACAGGCAAATACCCACAAACAAGCAAAAAATCGAACACCACACCATACTCAACGTAGGCACAAACACTTTAGCTATTTATGTTTGGAGCCATTTGAACCTTATTTCTAACTTCAGCCTTAGATGAGTTCTTTTAAATTGCATTTCTGATGAACCTAAGCTCCAGAGAAGGTGACTAAGGATATGGCAAGATTCATGTGATCTGAAAGAGAAAATATATCCATAGTGAAAGACATGGGGAGTAGTGCTCAACGGTTAGGCAAAAGTTATCCTTAAAATTAAATGTTGCAGGAAGGGTGGAGATGCAATTTTTAGATATTTACGATCTTGGCTCTGGAATCCACAAGAAATACACCTCTGTGAAGATCTTCGAAGGCATAACTAGGACAGACAACTGCGTGGAGAAGACTCTTCTCAGGATAGGCAGAATATTTCTGGAGCAGCCATGAGAGAAAGAAGCATCAGGGGAAAGTCATGCTGACTGGTGGCTGCCTTCACTTCCTGGAGTGAGCACATGTCTCATGAAAGTGTCTATGCTGCCATTCTTCACTGGCAGCAAAATGCAGCTTCTGTAGTTTCCCCAAATGGCTTTCCATTTGTGAGGTCATTTTACTATGTTATCATTCACAAGACCAGTAGCTCCCTGGGAACCCTCTACGTCTTCAGGGCCAGACTGTCAATGCTGAGCCATCCAGCCGTACATTGAACAGCTACTGAGTTCTCAGTCTCTCCAGTGTGAAAACAGCCATTGTTGGACTTTATAGCTCACAATGCGAAAGTCAAAATAACAAAATCCCCTTTGTAATATTTTCACTCTATCTCCTCTGTTCCTCTAGACCTACAGATATGTTTTCAACCTGTAGGTCCTAACCCCTGTGGGGTCACATATCAGATATCCTGCATATCCGATATTTATGTTACAATTAACAGTAGCAAAGTTACAGTTATGAAGTAGCAACAAAATAATTTTATGTTTGGGGATCAGCACATCATAAGGAAGTATAGTAAAGGGTCACAGCATTAGGAAGGCAAATTGGAAACTACTACTCAAGAGAAATCTGTCCTTTAAAGAACAAGGACTACAAATTGTATGAGGACATTTATGTTCTCCCCTTTTCTCAAATGAAGGCTTAAGTTGGATGGAGGATGAAGCCAGGATGTCTGTGATGCTCCAAGAAAGTACACTGACTTCCTTGCCCTTGAACATTGGTCATGGAATGCTTCTAGGCTTGAGGTAGGAAAGTGATCCATATGAACAAAGCCATAACTCATTTATGGAGGATCACTGGCTGTACTTCAACATTTAAACTTTAAGGAAGCAAGTAAGAGGAAAATAGAATGCATCTTAAGTCAATGATAGGTCTTAGATAAAGGATGATGGGGCTTAGATTAATGTGTCTCCTCTTTATGATGACAAGGGTTTGTCAGAGTGAAGGAAGTAACTCCTATACAAGTTGGTTCTCCCAGAAGACTTTCTCCTCATATAAAACAGGTAAACCTTTAGGGAAGGATTTAAGACTGAAAGGGAGCCTCACATGCCATTTTATTCTGCCATTTTTATATTTATGTTGTATTATCTTTAGTGAGTTCAAGAGTCCACCAAACTTTAGAACTCTATGACAAATTTGAAGGATGACTATTGATAAGGTATCTTTTGCTGGTGAAATGAGCCAATTCAAGTCAAATTAAAACAAATAAAGGCACGTTTATTTCAGAAGCCATTCTTGGGCAGGTCCACTAGTCCCAAGGAACAAGGCCAGGAAAGTCCTCATGGAGAGAGACAAAGGGCAGGAGTAAGAGAACCAGAGAAAGAGATAAAGAGCTTGCACATACAAGGAGAGAGAAAATGTAGAAGAAAGAGGGAGAAAGAAGAGAGGAGAACAAAATGCCTGTATTATGAAGGGAAGAGCTTTGAGGGAGGGGAAGCCAGTCCTTCAGCTGGAAAGTTCATCATAGAGGGTGGTGTATGTCAGCTGTCTTAGTTAGGGTTTTACAGCTGTGATGAGACACTTTGACCAAGACAACTCTTATAAGGACAACATGTATTTGGGGCTGGGTTACAGGTTAAGAGGTTCAGTCCATTATCATCAAGGTGGGAGCATGGCAGCATCTAGCCAGACATGGGACAGGAGGAGTTGAGAGTTCTACATCTTCATCTGACAACTGCTAGGAGAAGATTGGCTTCCAGGAAGTTAGGATGAAGATCTTAAAGCCCACACCCACAGTAACAAACCTACTCCAGCAAGGGTACACCTCCAAATAGTGCCACTCCCTAGATCACATGTATTCAAACCATGACACTAGCCATGCTCCATAAAAAGGAGAGACTGAGCAATGCTGGGAGAACCTGGAGGCCAGGCCAGGTTTGCTTTGGTATGTATAATATGCACCTCAGCTGCTTATCCTGGTTCTGAATCCCAATAACTATAGATTCACTTCATAAGGGACAAGCAATCAGTTAAATCTTTCTTCTTATTATTAAGGGTAACATTTGAAAAGTTAGATCCATTTACATTTTATGCTGTGATATAACCTAAAAAATTCTTAGAAAAATCCTGTGATTAAATTTTAAAATGAAGTGTTTTGAAAGGTAAAAAGAAAGTGATGTAAGAACTCTTGACAGAAATATGGCAAGCAGGTAGAGAGAAGAGTTAATCATGCTAGGTGAAGGAAAAAAAACTATAATTCCAAATGATATATCAGATAACAATGACTGGGAAGAGTCAATTTTTTTCTTATTTCTTGGATAAAGATTGTTTAATTATTGAAACATTTATCCATTTTTTCGAAGGATAAATCAAAACTATGTGCCAATTCTCTGAAGGTTCAGGCAGGTATTTATTTTAAAAGCTAAAAAGGATTACAGATTTTCAACTGTACAAACTATAATTCAGAAGCCACATATCCTCAGAACTTTGTGGGGACTCACTCTTGTGCCATGGCTTCTTCTGATGGAAGCTTCTGATGGTGATAAAATCCTAGTTCTGATAGGCATTTCAGAGCAAATGTTAAAAAAAAATCCTTCTTGGGCAAATGCAGTCAGTTCTGTAATTTAATTCTATCCTAAGGCAGGTCTGGAATTTCAGAGGGAAGAGAAGAAAATCTCGATGCTGTTCAGTAAATTAGTTTCAAACTTGCCTCTGGGGATAAGAGGTTCTTTCCCAGAGGGAGGCTTTAGATTATCTTTTGTCCTGCTTGCCTTGGCTTGAGTTTGTGATGATGGAGAGAGGTGTTATGGAGGAGCAAGAGGGCTCCAGCTCCGCATTGTCAGGTTCAGACTGCACTTTAGAGGTAAGTCTCCCCAAAGATATTATTTATTTAGAAGTCTCAGTATTGATCATCATCATTATAGTAGTCTATACTTCAATTATTGAGTTTTCTGAAAACCTAGTCTTATTTCATAACTAGGGATGATTAGAGACATACAGACTTCAACCTACTAGTTTGCAAGCAGACCACAGTCCACAGTGTTCTCTGATATATTAGTCCTAGACAGTAGGTAGAGGAGTTTGTGATTAAAACATGTTCAGGATCTCAGCATGGTAGCACAGTTAAACAGCAGACACCCTACTACATGATGTTCACTGTTGGATTGAAGCTGTCCTTTCCAGGCTCATGGATTTGTACACTTGATTCCTACCCAAGGTGCTTGTCTGAGAGCTTATGGACAGTTCAGGAGAAAAGGCCTTGCTGGGGGAAGTGGGTTGCTACAGGGCTGGCCCCAATCACTTTCTCTGCTGCTCTATTGAGACGTGAAGAGCCAGTCACACACATCTGCCACCGCTGCTGTATACTTCACATACTATTGTGTTTTCCCTGATGTGATGGAATATACTTTTTTTTTTCTTTTTTTTTTTTGATTTTTTTTATTGTATATATTCTATATTTACAATTCATTTCCCTTTTTCTGGTTCCCCACCCCCAAAGGCCCCACATGTCCTTTTCCCTCCCCCTGCTCCCGCATCCACCCCTCCCACTTTACTGTTCTTGTACTCTCCCACAATGATGTTTTGGTCCATTCTAGCACCAGTGTCCACTCCTTTCTTCTTGTGAGACATCACTTGATATGTGATTTGTGTCTTTGGTGTTCCAAGCTTCTAGGCTAATATCCACTTATCAGTGACTGTATACCATGGGTATTCTTTTGAGACTGGGTCACCTCACTTAGTATGACATTCTCCAGCTCCATCCATTTCTCTAAGAATTTCATGAATTCATTGTTTCTAATGGCTGTATAGTACTCCATTGTGTATATATACCACATTTTTTGTATCCATTCCTCTGTTGAGGGACATCTGGGTTCTTTCCAGCTTCTGGCTATTATAAATAAGGCTGCTATGAACATAGTGGAGCATGTATCTTTATTGCATGCTGGGGAATCTTCTGGGTATATTCCCAGGAGTGGTATGGCTGGGTCCTCCGGAAGTATCACGCCCAGTTTTCTGAGGAATCGCCATACTGATTTCCAGAGTGGTTGTACCAGCTTGCATTCCCACCAGCAGTGGAGGAGTGTTCCTCTTTCTCCACATCCTCGCCAACACCTGATGTCTTCTGAGTTTTTAATCTTAGCCATTCTGACTGGTGTGAGGTGAAATCTCAGGGTTGTTTTAATTTGCATTTCCCTAATGACTAGTGATGTTGAACATTTTTTAAGGTGTTTCTCAGCCATCCGAATTTCTTCAGGTGAGAAGACTCTGTTTAGCTCTGTACCCCATTTTTGGATAGGGTTATTTGGTTTTCTGGGGTCTAACCTCTTGAGTTCTTTGTATACATTGGAGATTAGCCCTCTGTCAGATGTGGGGTTGGTGAAGATTTTTTCCCAATTTGTTGGTTGCCGATTTATCCTTTTGACAGTGTCTTTTGCCTTACAGAAACTTTGTAGTTTTATGAGGTCCCATTTGTCTATTCTTGCTCTTAGAGCATAAGCAATTGGTGTTCTGTTCAGGAATTTTTCCCCTGAGCCAATGTCCTCAAGGGTCTTCCCCAGTTTCTTTTCTATTAGTTTTAGTGTGTCTGGTTTTATGTGGAGGTCTTTGATCCACTTGGAGTTGAGCTTAGTGCAAGGAGATAAGAGTGGATCAATTCTCATTCTTCTGCATGTTGACCTCCAGTTGAACCAGCACCATCTGTTGAAAAGGCTATCTTTTTTCCACTGGATGTTTTCAGCTCCTTTGTCGAAGATCAATTGGCCATAGATGTGTGGGTTCAATTCTGGGTTTTCGATCCTATTCCATTGATCCGCTTCCCTGTCACTGAACCAATACCATGCAGTTTTTAATACCACTGCTCTGTAATATTGCTTGAGGTCTGGGATATTGATTCCCCCAGAAGTTCTTTTGCTGTTGATGATAGTTTTAGCTATCCTGGGTTTTTTGTTATTCCAGATGAATTTGAGAATTGCTCTTTCTAGCTCTATGAAGAACTGAGTTGGGATTTTGATGGGAATTGCATTGAATCTGTATATTGCTTTGGGCAAGATTGCCATTTTGACTATATTAGTCCTGTCAACCCACGAGCATGGAAGATTTTCCCATTTTCTGATGTCTTCTTCAATTTCCCTCTTCAGAGACCTGAAGTTTTTGTCGTATAAATCTTTCACATGTTTGGTTAGCGTCACTCCAAGATACTTTATATCATTTGTGGCTATTGTGAAGGGTGTCATTTCCCTAATTTCTTTCTCGGCCTGCTTATCCTTCGCGTATAGGAAGGCTACTGATTTACTTGAGTTGATTTTATAGCCAGCCACTTTGCTGAAGTTGTTTATCAGTTGCAGGAGTTCTCTGGTGGAGGTTTTTGGGTCACTTAAGTAAACTATCATATCATCTGCAAATAGTGATAGTTTGACTTCTTCCTTTCTGATTTGTATCCCTTTGACTTCCCTCTGTTGTCGAATTGCTCTAGCTAGTACCTCAAGTACTATATTGAAGAGATATGGTGAGAGGGGACAGCCTTGTCTAGTCCCTGATTTTAGAGGGATTGCTTCGAGTTTTTCTCCGTTTACCTTGATGTTGGCTACTGGTCTGCTATATATTGCTTTTACTATGTTTAGATATGGGCCTTGAATTCCTGTTCTTTCTAGGACCTTTAGCATGAAAGGATGCTGAATTTTGTCAAATGCTTTTTCAGCATCCAATGAGATGACCATGTGGTTTTTTTCTTTGAGTTTGTTTATGTAGTGGATTACGTTGATGGATTTCCGTATATTGAACCATCCCTGCATCCCTGGGATGAAGCCAACTTGATCATGGTGAATGATTGTTTTGATGTGTTCTTGGATTCGGTTGGCAAGTATTTTGTTTAGTATTTTTGCATCGATATTCATAAGAGAAATTGGCCTGTAGTTCTCTTTCTTAGTTGGATCTTTGTGTGGTTTTGGTATCAGGGTAATTGTGGCTTCATAGAATGAGTTGGGTAGTGTTCCTTCTGTTTCTATTTTGTGGAATAATTTGAAGAGTATCGGTATCAGGACTTCTTTGAAGGTCTGATAGAATTCTGCACTAAAACCGTCTGGTCCTGTGCTCTTTTTGGTTGGAAGACTGTCTATGACCCCTTCTATTTCTTTGGGGGTTATGGGTCTGTTTAGACGATCTATTTGATCCTGGTTTAATTTTGGAATTTGGTAACTGTCGAGGAAATTGTCCATTTCCTCCAGATTCTCCAGTTGTGTTGAGTATAGGTTTTTGTAGTAGGATCTGATGATTTTTTGAATTTCCTCAGTTTCTGTTGTTATATCTCCCTTTTCATTTCTAATTTTGTTAATTTGAATACTGTCTCTGTGCCCTTTAGTAAGTCTGGCTAGGGGTTTATCTATCTTGTTGATCTTCTCAAAGAACCAGCTCCTGGTTTTGTTGATTCTTTGTATGGTTCTCTTTGTTTCAACTTGATTGATTTCAGCCCTGAGTTTGATGATTTCCTGTCTTCTACTCCTCCTGGGTGAAATTGCTTCTTTTTGTTCCAGAGCTTTCAAGTGCGCCATTAAGTTGCTGGTATATGCTCTCTCCTGTTTCTTTTTGGAGACACTCAGGGCTATGAGTTTTCCTCTAAGCACTGCTTTCATTGTGTCCCATAGATTTGGGTATGTTGTGCCTTCATTTTCATTAAGTTCTAAGAATTCTTTGATTTCTTTCTTTATTTCTTCCTGGACTAAGGTATCATTGAGTAGAATATTGTTCAGCCTCCAAGCGTATGGGGATTTTCTGTTGTTTTTGTTGCTATTGAAGAACACTCTTACTCCATGGTGATCTGATAAGAGGCATGGGATTAGTTCGATCTTTTTATATTTGTTGAGATCTGTCTTGTGTCCAATTATATGGTCGATTTTGGAGAAGGTACCATGAGGGGCTGAGAAGAAGGTATAGTCTTTTGCTTTAGGGTGAAATGTTCTATATATATCTGTTAAATCCAATTGCTCCAAAGTTTCGATGAGTTTCTCCGTGTCTCTGTTTAGTTTCTGTTTTCCTGGTCGGTCCACTGTAGATAGTGGAGTATTGAGGTCCCCCACAATCATTGTGTTAGGTGCAATGTGTGCTTTGAGCTTTAGTAAGGTTTCTCTTATAAATGAGGGTGCCCTTACATTTGGAGCGTAGATGTTTAGAATTGTGAGTTCCTCTTGGTGGATTCTTCCTTTGACTAGCAGGAAGTGACCTTCTGTGTCTCTTTTGATGACTTTGGGTTGAAAGTCAATTTTATCTGATATTAAAATGGCTACTCCAGCTTGCTTCCTGTGACCATTTGCTTGCAAAATTGTCTTCCATCCTTTTACTCTAAGGTAGTGTTTGTCTTTGACTCTGAGGTGTGTTTCCTGTAAGCAGCAAAATGTAGGGTCCTGTTTCCGTATCCAGTCTGTTAGTCTATGTCTTTTTATTGGGGAGTTGAGTCCATTGATGTTAAGAGATATTAAGGAATAGAGATTATTACTTCCTGACATTTTTGATGTTATTTTTGTTTTTGAGTAGTTATCTTCCTTTGAGTTTGATGGAAGAAGTTTACTGTCTTGCCTTTTCTTGGGTGCCATTTCCTTCCTTGTGTTGGAGTTTTCCTCCTATTATCCTTTGTAGAGCTGGGTTAGTGGAAAGATATTGTGTAAATTTGGTCCTGTCATGGAATATTTTGATTTCTCCATCTATGTTGATTGAGAGTTTTGCTGGGTATAGTAGTCTTGGCTGACATTTGTTTTCTCTTAGGGTCTGCATGATGTCTGCCCAGGATCTTCTAGCTTTCATGGTTTCTGGAGAGAAGTCTGGTGTGATTCTGATAGGTCTTCCTTTATATGTTACTTGGCCCTTTTCTCTTACTGCCTTTAATATTCTTTCTTTGTTTAGTACATTTGGGGTTTTGATTATTATGTGACGGGAGGTGTTTCTGTTCTGGTCCAGTCTGTTTGGAGTTCTGTAGGCTTCTTGTACATTCATGGGCATCTCTCTCTTTAAGTTAGGAAAGTTTTCTTCCATAATTTTGTTAAAGATATTTGCTGGCCCTTTAAGTTGTAGATCTTCACTCTCATCTATCCCTATAATCCTTAGGTTTGGTCTTCTCATTGTGTCCTGGATTTCCTGGATGTTTTGGGTTACAAGCCTTTTGGATTTCGCATTTTCTTTGACTGTGGAGTCAATGGTTACTATGTTATCTTCAGCATCAGAGATTCTTATTTCTATCTCTTGTATTCTGTTGTTTATGTTTGCATCTACGACCCCTGTTTTCTTCCCAAGGTTTTCTATCTCCAAGTTTGCCTCCTTTTGTGATTTCTTAGTTGTTTCTACCTCTGTGTTCAGATCTTGGATGGTTTTGCTCAGTTCCATCATTTGTTTGTTTGTGTTTTCATGTAATTCTTTAATATATTTTTGTGCTCCCTCTTTCATGACTTCTGCCTGTTGTTTCAAGTTCTCCTGCATTTCTTTAACTGATTTTCTCACTTCCTCTTTATTGGTTTCTGTCTGATGGCCCATATTCTCCTGGAGTTCTTTAAGTGTTTTTTGTGTTTGGATTGTAAGAGCTTCTACTCTATTGATGTTCCCCTGCATTTCTTTAAGAGATTTGTTTATGTCTTTTTTGTGTTCCTCTAGGAGCATCATGACCTGTGCTTTTATATCTAACTCTTGTTTTTCTGGTGTGCTGGGGTATCCTGGACTTGCTGTGGTTGGCGAATTGGGTTCAGATGGTGCCATGTTGCCTTGATTTCTGTTAATAACGTTCCTACGTTTGCCTTTTGCCATCTCTTTATCTCTGGCATTAGTTGGTCTTATTGTAGATGGCGCCCTGCTGAAAGCACAGCACGCCTGTCCCCAGGAGACAGATCCCTTCTGGCAGCTTGTCTGTGCTGGACTATGCTCACTCTGAGTCCAGGTCCCTGACTCCAGCTGCTAGAGTTCTGAGCTGTGCCCTGAGGCGGCCCGGTGGCCCCTAGCTGCTAGTCCGCTCAAAGAGCTGGTCCCGGCCGGTAGTCTGCACCGGCGGCTGAGCTTTCTGTGCCCAGATCTCCTGCAGAGCTAAGCTAAGCTATAACTCTGGCCACGCACCTGATTCCAGCCGCTCACTGCGTCCAGTGTGCCAGCTGTTTGCGCGCGGGGGTCTGGGGCAAGATGGCTGCCCCTGCTGAAAGCACCGCGTGTCCTTGGCTGAGCTGCTCGTACCCGGCTCTGCTGCTCCCTTCTGGCTGCGTTGTCTGTGCTGGCCTGTGCTCGCTCTGAGTCCAGGCCCCTGACTCCAGCTGCTAGAGTGCCGAGCTGTGCCCGAGGCGGCCCGCCCGGTGGCCCCTCGCTGCTAGTCCGCTCGGAGAGCTGGTCCCAGCTGCTAGTCTGCACCGGCGGCTGAGCTTTCTGTGCCCAGATCTCCTGCAGAGCTAAGCTAAGCTATAACTCTGGCCACGCACCTGATTCCAGCCGCTCACTGCGTCCAGTGTGCCCGCAGTTTGCGCGCGGGGGTCTGGGGCAAGATGGCTGCCCCTGCTGAAAGCACCGCGTGTCCTTGGCTGAGCTGCTCGTACCCGGCTCTGCTGCTCCCTTCTGGCTGCGTTGTCTGTGCTGGCCTGTGCTCGCTCTGAGTCCAGGCCCCTGACTCCAGCTGCTAGAGTGCCGAGCTGTGCCCGAGGCGGCCCACCCGGTGGCCCCTCGCTGCTAGTCCGCTCGGAGAGCTGGTCCCAGCTGCTAGTCTGCACCCGCCGCTGAGCTTTCTGTGCCCAGATCTCCTGCAGAGCTAAGCTAAGCTATAACTCTGGCCACGCACCTGCTTCCAGCCGCTCACTGCGTCCAGTGTGCCCGCCGTTTGCTCGCGGGGGTCTGGGGCAAGATGGCTGCCCCTGCTGAAAGCACCGCGTGTCCTTGGCTGAGCTGCTCGTACCGGGCTCTGCTGCTCCCTTCTGGCTGCGTTGTCTGTGCTGGACTGTGCTCGCTCTGAGTCCAGGCCCCTGACTCCAGCTGCTAGAGTGCCGAGCTGTGCCTGAGGCGCCCGCCCGGTGGCCCCTCGCTGCTAGTCCGCTCGGAGAGCTGGTCCCAGCTGCTAGTCTGCACCCGCCGCTGAGCTTTCTGTGCCCAGATCTCCTGCAGAGCTAAGCTAAGCTATAACTCTGGCCACGCACCTGATTCCAGCCGCTCACTGTGTCCAGTGTGCCCGCAGTTTGCGTGCGGGGGTCTGGGGCAAGATCGGAATATACTTTTAAACTAGAACTCTAAAATGTGTCCTTCCTTTTGGTCACTTTGTCAAGAAACATAAATAATGCATACTATGGATGATAGCTTAATACCTCTAAATATGTAAATCACCATGGAAAAATGAATGCTGCTATTCTCAGTTAACAGACATCACCTTGAGTATCATTTGTTGATCAAGCATATTCTACTGAGGAACCTCAGAGACTCAGGTTACTTATATTGCTGAGAAATGAGAGAACTGAGACTGGGAGAGTTTTAGGACCTTTCTCTCAGTTATTCAGTAGAGTGGCAATCTTGGTCTATATATTTTAAACATCTCATGGTGTTCTCTGTATCACATTGCCCCATCCCGCTTTTTCTTTTGTCAGTTCTTGGGATCAGATCCTGAGTATCACAGATGCCAGGACAAGAGTTCTACCGTGTAGTTTCAACCTCATGTATAGTGACATTATTTTTTAAAACTCAAGGAGGATACAGCAGTTCAATTCAGCTATTCCAAAGTACTCCCTCACAGTGGTGCTATGATGCTTACTGTTCTCATTGTTGTAGTGTAACTTCAATGTCCGAGCCTACATGATCACTCCATGGTATTGGAGGGTAGCACTTTTCATCTCTCGTTCATCAACAGTGGATGTTACCTTTATCTAGTGGCTCGGGAAGCCTTATCCCCTTCAACCTTATGGAAAGTGAGCAGGGAAATGAATGACACTATTACCACGAGTCACTGGCTTAAACTTACCCATTTACTCATGCATAGTTGGAAAGGAAAATGGGCAGTGAAGTTTTATTGTGTGTGGTTCACAAACAGCATGAAACCACTGTTAGGATGACATCCTATTACTATGGGAAAACTATTTGGTAATTGGAAGCCCATCAAAGACTTCCCTGGGCAATTTTATATACCATGGTCTTCTTGCTTCCTTATAATAAGGATTTTAGTGTTCTGAGAGGCAATGGAAATTAGCAAAGACTACAAATAATGTGGCAGCATAGCAAGTTCATAACCTAATTTTCCTAACCCCAGGCTTATGTCTTAACTACCATCTCATTTATCTGTCCAGCTTTAGTATTTTTGGCTAAACAAACAAACAAACAAACAAAACAACAACAACAACAACAACAACAACAAACCCATCCTGACCAATTTGGACAGTGTTTCCAAATTATGTCATATGAGTCATTTCCAGCATCCTAAAGATATTTTATACTCTTCTTCTATAAATTAATTTTAACATACATAATTATTTACATTTTTGTACTTCATACAATACTTTTCTTAAAAAGAAATTTTGAAAAAGGTTTATCATAGCTGAAAAATGTAGTAAATGACAGTATAAATTTTCTTGCAGGCAGAGAGTGAGAATTAATCTTAGAATTTATAATACTGTGTACTTCAGTTGGATTATCTGACAGATCATTGGAGTTTAATTTTAATTAAAAAATGTGATCCAACATAGGCTGGTCATCTTGAGCCCCATATTGTCATGTAGACTTTAGAAGAGTGGCCCATGGAAATCATTCTTGGGTACTGAAATATTTTTTTCCATTCCCATCAGTCAATTCAAAAGCTAATACTTATTCCTGAGCACCATGCTTCTGAGCAGATGAATTGAGAATATATAATAACTCACTATGAGCAATCATCAGCTAGCTATAGAGAAGACCCTTGGAGGTAGTGGTTGAATAGGCAACAGGGTGTGCAGGCATAGAAAGCATAACCAGATCATAGAGGGATAGTTTCGACCAATGCTCTGATCTTTGACTGTTCACTTCTGTTCAGTCAAGCATCAGCTGAGTGGGGTTTCATAAATACTTTGTATACTTGTTCTTCAACACCCATATAATATTTCTGTTGATACCATGCTTTATGCTTTGTGCAGTATTTTACTGTGTAAGATATGGATTTATCTGAAGAAAAACATCCACTGAGGAAGGAAGAGGTGTGACTCTAACTTATTCAGATAATGAAATTAGCTATGAGAAGTTGTCATGGGATATGTCGGCTGCATTAAAAGGAGCAAAAGAGTCATACTTGACTATGAATTATTTATTATTTGTCTTTGAGGTCAGTCACACACGTGTATACCTGGGGTGGAAAAACATCAGAACCTATGTTTGATCCCCGGAACCCACATTGTAGAAGGAGAGAACCAACTCTCATAAGTGGTCCTGTGTTCTCCAGTAGAGCTTCATAATGAGTACATGCGTGTGAGAGAGAGAGAGAGAGAGAGAGAGAGAGAGAGAGAGAGAGAGAGAGAGAGAAGGGGAGAAAGAGATGTATGAATAGAAATTAAAAAGCAATTGGACTTCTCACTACAGTATAAGCAGACATAGCTTTATACATAGACTCAGACATATCCTTGGCACTAGAAAGCTATGATTCATATGTGGTCATGAAGTCAGTACAATATAAGATTTTATGATCTTCTTTGGCCGTTCCATATATTTTCTTTGGCTTTTTCAGCTCAGACTTAGTAAGTTCATGGAACTAAATTAACTCTGTTTGAACACTCTCACATCCACTTGTTAATAGTTTGGTCTAGTGGTGGGTACTGGCACTTCATTAACATACATGTGAGTTGAACACTTACCGGAACTTTGCCTTACCTGTGGCTCCTTAGTCTTCTTTGGCATAATGCACAATATTCTAAGCTTGGTCTGTGTCAGATTAAAAAGATTTTAAAAGTAGAATTGTTTAAATTTTGGCTGCCCATTACTAGCCTATTGTTATATACTATGGGACTCCCTTCCATAGGCTCAAATGTTTGAATACTTGGTACCTGTTTGATGACACATTTGAGGAAGAGGGTGAAGCAGGTGTGCCTTGAGGATTTAGAGGCTGGCCCCACGTTCTGCCTCATGGCTGTGGACGCAGTGTGACCAGCCACTTCTGCTGCCATGTCAACTTCACTTTGGTGGACTCCATCCTGGAAAATGAAAGCATTCTATAGCAAATTATAGTTTACAAGACAATTGATCTCAGCAATAAGAAAACCCACAAATAGATACCCTAATGCCTTTTAGATGAAGATTCATTTCTTGCTTTTATCTTTTTTTCAACAAAGATCAGAGAGAAAAGCCCCTTCTGTAGGGGTTGATGACTCTGTAGGCCAAGAAATTCTGTGGGACTCGATGCTATGGATCTCGCCCTTCATGTGGGGTCATTGGCTGGCTGAAATTTAGGCTGCAAGAAGGATCATTAGTTTGATCAATCTCAAATTATCTAATTGGCCATTCCTTGTTTTTCTAGGCAGGGATTCTGTGCTGTGGGATTGTCCTCCATTTGCTTTATCTTTGTCTTCTTCCCCTGAAATTGGTGGGACCTGATGAGCTAAACTTGCCTGGTAAGGACACTTCCTAAACAATAGCGAGCATTTTAGATGGCGTTTCAGTGAAACTTGTATGGCAGAAGTTTAAAATGACATAGGATATACGTGGAAGAAATGCTTCAGGCTAGGGAGAAACTTGCTGTTTCCTTTGAACCAACCTATAAATAAGGCTGACTATGAATTCAAGACTTGGGTTGTGAATGAGGCATATTGTTGAACTTTAAACTCATATTGCTTATTTGTTGCACATTATAAATAAGTATATTTAGGTATTTTAAAATATTTATTCTTTTATGAACATCCATTTTCTTGCTTTTGGTTTGAATTTGCCAAGAAAATAATCTCTGACTCCACTGAACACTGTTTGTGGATACTTTGTGACATTAAATGATCCAAGAAGGTGGAAAAATTGTAATCAAACCTGTCCCTCCTCTCTTCCAGTACAGTAAATCAGTGTTTGTTTCTTTGTATGCTATATATGGGTGGTATACATGCTTGTGTATTTGTTTATATGTGTTTGTGGCCGTGTGTGTGTGTGTGTGTGTGTGTGTGTGTACATGTGTGAGTGCACATTTGTATCAGGTAGAGATTATTTAGTAATGCAAGGTCTCTTGATGAGCCCTGAGCTTGCTGAGCTGGCTAATTCAGTAGATTCACTCTACACAGAACTGGTCTTGCTGAACCACCTCCCCAGTCCTAGAGCCAAATGTTTATTATTTTTTGTATACTGTGAATACAATTATGTTACTGACTTTAGAAAGGTACATTTAACATTTCATCAACACATGGGGGAGCGGGAGCCTGAGAAAGCAGCAGCACATAGCAGCAGTATACAACAGCACACAGTAGCATACGGTATGCAGCAGCACAAAGCAATGTAAGTACACAGTATTACACAGCACACAGCAGAAGCCAGCAGCATACAGTAGACATCAGCACACAGCACACAGCAGCAAACAGCAGCACATAGCAACAAACAAGCACACAGCAACAACAAAGCAAGTAAACTTGTTAATAGGCTCTTTCTCTCAAACAAGTCCCAAATAGCAAGAAGTTTTATGTGGTGTTATTAAAACAGGAGAAACCTTGAAATAACTATTCCTACCTCCATATTGTGCCATAAGACTATAAATATAGGACTTCGAAATAAAAGACAGCATAAGTTTACCTTTTATATTTTTAGCAGATTTATCAATAGAAAGATTACACATAATTTTTTTTTTTTGGTTTTCTTATGCATTTCTCAGAGTCTGTCAATCTTAGCCCATATGTCATTAGTTGTTTCAATATCCTGCTGTCATTATGGATTATATCTTGAAACCTAAAGTAAATTCCTCCTTCTTTAACTTGCTTTAATTTATCACAACAAACAGAAAAGAAACTAAGTCGGGAAATGCATTTAAAATAAGATAAAATTGACAAATAATTTCTTCCTTTCATGTCTTCCCTTTTCTCTTCCCTTTCCTCCTCTGCCTCCCCTCTTTGGCATATTGCTTTTTAGCCAGGATGACCTCAAACTTGTTATTCACAGTTAATCTCTGGAGTGCGGATACTGTGTAATGGCAACATATCAGAGTCCCTTTTCTCTTTTAATGTACTTAAGAAATCACTCACCTCAAATATGAAAAATCAGGGACAATAGAAAAGCAATATCAATTTTAAACAGAGAGGAGCAGTGCTGTGCTGCATTGGGGGAATTATTTTCATGAATATACATGGTTATTTTTCTTGAAATCTCAGAATAAGCTTTTCAGTCTGCCAGAATTTCCTTTGGCAGCCAATTCACTGCTTTGCAAACACACAGGGACCCCCTACCTGAGCTAGAGACATACCCTGAAGAGGTAATTTTTCTTGAAAGAAATAATCTATACTTCTTCAGGAGTTGCTCATAGAAGGAGGGAAATGTTAAAATAATGTTAGCTAGATCTAGGTTTTATGATGCCTGCAAAAACTAATTCTGCAAACTGGAGATAAAAAATCATTTGATGTGAAGTCAAAACCAATAGCTCAGAGGTGCCCACTTCTGTTAGAGATAGGGTTCCTCACAGAGAAAATAGGGTGCCCATAAGGTTCCTGCTTCCTATGGATGCTCCTAATTCATCAGCAATGGGTGACATAGAACTTCTGATTAAGAACCCATTGAAAATAATTTGTAAGAAGCAAGAACATGTCACGTGTGTGAAGTTTTTCATGGAGAGATTCTTCAGGCTAATCATGTTGGGACTGACAGCACCTGGGAGCCTCAGCGTCTTGCTTGGGCAATTGGACAGCACACCTTGTTAGCACCTGTGCTTCTGTTAAAAAAATTAATAAAAGAAAGAAACCAATATATGGTCCTCAGCCAGGTCATTTTCTGTGGCAAAATAGCCTTCGTGCACTTTCAGATTTGGGCTATTCTAAATGCACTAATCAATAGGAAGGGTGAGTTCTAAATAAATACCTGGACTGGAATTTTAAAGATGAACATCTGAGGAAGGGAAGGAAGCTGGCGGAACTGCTCAGCGTCCTTGCTGCTGGCAGCCGGAACTCTCAAACCCCACCACGCATTTCTCCAGGTTAGCTTGTTGAGGAAGTTCCACTCATGCACAGAAAATGCAGGAGTCAGAGGACTACTTTTTTTTTTTTTCCTTTTTTGTAGAATCTTTTGTCAAGACCTGTACAGATTTGGGGATTTCGCTGACTGGCCTAAACAGGGAATAAAGAAAGGACAGACAACAAAGAAGAAACAACGGAAACACACACAGAAAAGCTGGAGACAGATGGGCTGTGTATTATGATGGAGACACGCCATTACCAACTTCAGCCAAGAAGCACATGTTTATTTTACACATCTGAAGCAGGGAGGTGGGCTTATTGTCTTCACCTAAATGCCCAGGCAGGTTTAAGGATACAGCCTAACAGAGATGTGAGTTTAACTAATCTCACCTCCTGCATGATAACCACTCAAAAAATATCGAATGAAGAAGTTAATCTCTCTAGCCTCAGTCTCTGAAGCTACTGTTTCAAATTTTAACTTGTCATTTATTAAATGAAGGACACTAGCTTGTGTTTAAGCCTATCTAAGAGTCAGCTTATTTTTTTGTCTGCACATGCATGATGGTGTTTGAGAGTTCTTGCTGCCAGTAGAAATAACTGTGTGTAGCACCATCTGCTTCCTTCCCTTTCTCAGGAGGGCTCTATAGGGGAACAGTTTAGGCTGTAGTCATCCTGGAGGAGGAAACTGCTTGATGATTTCTTCATACACTTAGTACAAATGAAGGCTTTGCCCATTGGCTGAGCCCATCCAGGAAAGCATTTGCCATTGCCACGGGCCTTAGACTTTGGGGTCCTTGACTCAATAACACACATTCATTTAGAGTTTCCTTTGCTCCTCGGATTTTTTGTGTGTATATATGTCCATCTGTGTGAGGGCAGATCATATATGTGCCGGTACCCTCAGAGGTCAGAAACGAGTGTCAGATCTCCTAGAGCTGGAGTTACAGGTGGTTGTGAATTGACCAACATGGTGCAGGAAACAAAGTTGGTCTTCTGGAAAAGCAACCAACATTGTTTAGCAGTAGAGACGTCTCTCTAGCTTGAGTCTCTGAAGCTATTGTTCAAAATTTTAACTTGTCATTCATTAGATGAATGACACTAGCTTGGCTTTAAGTCTATCTAATAGTGAGCTTTATTTTTGTCTGCACAGTGGAGATATTAGCAATCATTTTATAGAACTTCTCCAAAGGATTTGGGTAATAGTAGGCTCTCTACAGAGTAGCTATTATTATTCATGTTTTCCAATGGTAAATATATATTTCCTCATTCAGTTTTTTTTAGTGGTTACCATATTCCAGGTTTCTTTAGGTCCTTGGTAACTTTGTCTTGAATATCTGTAGTCAGGTGTACCTAACTCATGGCCTCATGTGGCTGACAATAGTTATAAATATGATCTCACGCAAAATTGTTATCTTATTTTAAAACATGAGATTGTGTGTGTGTATTTGTGTTTCTCTTTCTATGTGTGTGTATGTATGTTTGTGTGTATGATTTATTTTTGTAACTTGATGTCAATATTTAGCCAGGTAGACTTTGTAGATGACAGCTTTGTGTGGCAGTGTCAAAAGATCCAATGTACCTGAAATGCTGTGTGTGTTTGTATGTTCTGAATGCCACATTTCCTACGTTATAACCACTGGGATTTCTCAAATATAAAGATACTTTTCCTCATTTTCTAATAGGCAAGAAAGATGCAAAGTGGAAAAAAGTATATACTACTCTTCCAGAGGACCTAAGTTCAAATGCTAGCACAAATATTATAAAAATCACTACCATTTTCTTACTTGTGAAAGCATGTGCACACATAGGAACACACAGACACACACACACAGACACACACAGACACACACAGACACACACACACAGACACACACACACACTTACAAAGTCAGTTATTTGCTGTGGTCCCAGTTTCCATCTCTCCTCTGAGTGTCTGGGTCCCACCAGTGCACTGGCTAAGAGACGACAATTTAAGTCCAGAGCAGGTGAGGGACTCTTCACCTCTTCCTTCCTGGGGTATTAGGTGTCAGATGTCACTGCTCTCCATGTCTAGGAAGGACAGGATCCCTGTCCAGTGCAGGGTTGGGTGGGTGGCAGTTGTGGTGGTGGTGGTGGTGGTGGTGGTGGTGAGATTATTTTCTTAGAATGGCTCCTTTAAGTGTAGGCCTTCTCTGATGATTTTTGATGAAGTAGCTATCTGAGAAAATCTTAGCTTGTTCTTATTTCTTTATTTGTGGTGGGTTTGAATGATACATTTTATTTAGGGTGAACCAAGTGTTATATAGTTTGGGGGAACTATATGGGAATATCCAGGGAAGGAAAGGTCATTGGCTGAAGTTTAAGGCTAGTGAGATGCCTCATTAGTAAGGAGAGGTGGTCTAGGTGCTGGATCCTTGACTGGCTGCTTGTGAACACCTGTTCAGAGGGTACTCAGTCAAGTGGTCTGAGGAAGGTGTGGAAACAGGGAAGCAGCTAGGTCTACTCCCATGGGGCTCAAGTTCTGAGTTTTTCAGGATTTGAACTTGTTCTGCCTCACCGGTTCTGTGCTAATTCCTCTGGTGGCACAGTCCACATGCCCAACAATTTGCTACATTGAATTTTCCCAATGACAATTGTAAAATTGCATCTAAGTTTGGCACAATCTATGGCATCTCACAGGGATGACTGCAGGCTCAGAGAGTAGACTCTGCTGCGATTCTTACACTTTCACCACGTCACAATCACTTTGCAAGGCTTGCTGGGACAGATTTCTGAGACAAACCTTCAGAATTTTCATTCAGAGAATCTGCATTATGAACAATATTCTGGATGAATGATGATGCTAGAGGCCTAGAGACCATGTGGTGAGAACCACTGCAGCCAAGCAAGCCAGTCTGACTTCAGACAGAGGCTGAAATTGTACTAGTGTAGCAGTTCTACAATGATTCACAGCAAGGGCCTTCCAATGGAGCGTCATTTTATCCTCCCAGTGACCCTGGGAGGTAGGCACTATTAGTCCTAATTTATAGATGAGCAATGCACTATAACCATTTTTGAGCTTTTTCTCCTAATAGGCTGTGAGTTTTTTGAGACCAGATTCATATAATATTCAGTTTTGTGTTCTCAGCACATAGCAGGGTGTCTGGCAGGAAGTGTTTACAGAATGAATAAAGGATGCCACCCCACTCCGGTTTCATAGAAAGCTTAAAGTCAAGCCAGGTGTTGCAATATATATATATATATATATATATATATATATGTATATATATATGTGTATATATATGTATGTATATATATAATATATATATACATACACACACATATATACACATACATATATATATAGATATATATATATGTATGTATATATATATGTATATATATATACTGTTCTCATATTTGAAAAATGGAAGAAACATTTTTTTTCTGTTTTATCTCTGAAACAAATTTAAAAGCCATTTAGTCAAGGTGATTAGACTTTGATTACTTCTTAATTATTAACCACTAAAATACATATATTGTGCATTTTCCTTTTAAAGATATACTTATTTTAATTAAGATGTGATTATATCACATTCCCCATTTCCTTTTCTCATTCTATTCCCTCTCATGTTCATTCTCAAATTGATGGCCTCTTTCTCTATGAATATTATTGTTACATGTATATATATATATGTATATATATATATATATGTGTGTGTGTGTGTGTGTGTGTGTGTGTGTAAAGGCACAAAGGCATGAATTCTATCTATCTATCTATCTATCTATCTATCTATCTATCTATCTATCCATTTATCTATATATTTCTATGTTCTTTCAGTATTGCCTGTGTGCATACAATTTCAGGCCTGGCTACTTGTTACTGGATCACCTATTAGGGGGCTTATTCCTGGGTGGTTAATTCTCTGTCTTTCAGCAATCGATAGCTGCCAATAATTCTTTGCCTAGGAGGGCTGGTGGTCTTCATTTTGCATGGTTGTTCCTACTATTAAAATTGACTGCACAAGATATAATGGTCAGCAGTCATTGTCTTAGGGTTTTATTGCTGTGAAGAGATATAATGACCATGACATCTCTTATAAAGGAAAGCACTAATCTGGTGCTAGCTTACAGTTCAGAGGTTTAGTCCATTGTCATCATGGCAGTAAATATGGTGAGATGAAGGTGGACATGGTGCTTGAGAAGGAGCTGAGAGTTCTACATTTAGATCTGTGGACAGTAGGAAGAGAGAATGCTGTTCGGGCAGGCTTTAGCATTTGAAATCCCAAAGCCTTATAGTAGCATCTTTTCTGAGCTCTGGCTTTCCCCAGGGACACAATTCTTCCAACAAGGCCACAACTACTCCAACAAGGCCATGTGTCCTAACCCTTTCAAATAATGCCACTCCCTGTTAGCCTATGGAAGACATAGGCTCATCTTAATCATCAATGGAAAAAGTTATGTTTAATTTTCTTGATAAATATGTAAATATACATTTAACTCTGTAAATACACACAGGAAAAGAACTACCAGTGTTCATTCTCTGTAACACAATTTAGAATACCATAATCCTCTGAATTAAGTGCTTTATTTCTTTGTAAATAACTCATCAAACACAATGAACAGTGCTGCTTGCCTTCCTCACACTGTCTGACTTCTGATAGGGCTGACCTTTGGGAAATTGTCATATTCCTTTTGAATTTTAGATCAGCTTTTGAACTGTCATTCACTTTCTTCCTTCCTTCTTTTCTTTCTTTCTTTCTTTCTTTCTTTCTTTCTTTCTTTCTTTGATTCTTTCTTTCTTTCTTTGTTTCTCTCTCTCTCTCTTTCTTTCTTTCTTTCTTTCTTTCTTTTTTTCTTTCTTTTTTTGGTTTGCACCTGTCTTGATTTTTTTATTGGATATATTCTTTATTTATATTTCATTTCCCTTTTCCTGGTTCCCTGCCCCCCAAAGGTTCCACATGCCATTTTCCCTTCCCCTGTTTCCCCATCCACCCCTTCCCACTTCCCTATTCTGGTATTCTCCTACACTGATGCATTGAGCCTTTCCAGAACCAGGGTCCACTCCTTCCTTCTTCTCAGACAACATTTGGTATGTGGATTGTGTCTTTGGTGTACTATATTGAAGAGATATGTTGAGAGGGGGCAGCCTTGTCTAGTCCCTGATTTTAGTAGGATTGCTTCAAGTCTATCTCCACTTACTTTGATGTTGGCTACCTGTCTGCTGTAAATTGCTTTTACTATATTTAGGTATGGGCCTTGAATTCCTGTCCTTTTCAAGACTATTAGCATGAAAGGATGCTGAATTTAACAAATGCTCTTTCAGCATCCAATGAGATGACCATGAGGTTTTTTTCTTTGAGTTTGTTTATGTAGTGCATTACGTTGATGGATTTACGTATATTGAACCATCCCTGCATCCCTGGGATGAAGCCAACTTGATCATGGTGAATGATTGTTTTGATGTGTTCTTGGATTCAGTTGGCAAGAATTTTATTGAGTATTTTTGCATCGATGTTCATAAGGGAAATTGGTCTGAAGTTCTCTTTCTTAGTTGGGTCTTTGTGTGGTTTTTTGGTATCAGAGGAATTGTAGCTTCGTAGAATTTGGGTAGTGTTCCTTCTGTTTCTATTTTGTGGAATAGTTTGAAGAGTATTGGTATTAGGTCTTCTTTGAAGGTCTGATAGAATTCTGCACTGAAACAATCTGGTCCTGTGCTTTTTTTGGTTGGAAGACTTTCTATGACCCCTTATATTTCTTTGGGGTTATGGGACTCTTTAGACAATCTATTTGATCCTGATTAAATTTTGGTATTTGGTATCTGTCTAGGAAATTGTCCATTTCCTCCATATTCTCCAGTTGTATTGAGTATAGTCTTTTGTAGTAGGATCTGATGATTTTTGGAATTTCCTGTTTCTGTTGTTATATCTCCATTTTCATTTCTAATTTTGTTAATTTGTACACTGACTCTCTGCCCTTTGGTTAGTCTGGCTAAGAGTTTATCTCTTTTTTTGATTTTCTCAAAGAACCAGCTCCTGGTTTGTTGATTCTTTGTATGTTTCTCTTTGTTTCTACTTGATTGATTTCAGCCCTGAGTTTGATTATTTCCTGTGTTCTACTCCTCCTGGATGAATTAGCTTCTTTTTGTTCCAGAGCTTTCAGATATGCCATTAAGTTGCTAGTATATGCTCTCTCCTGTTTCTTTTTGGCGGCACTCAGAGCTAGGAGTTTTCCTCTTAGCACTGCTTTCATTGTGTCCCATAGATTTGGGTATGTTGTGCCTTCATTTTCATTAATTTCTAAAAAGTCTTTGATTACTTTCTTTATTTCTTCCTTGACTAAGCTATCATTGAGTAGAATATTGCTCAGCCTGCATATGTATGTGGACTTTCTGTTGTTTTTGTTGCTATTGAAGACCAGTCTTACTCCATGGTTATCCAATTGGAGGCATGGGATTAGTTTTGATCTTCTTATATTTGTTGAGGTCTGTCTTGTGATCAATTATATGGTCGATTTTGGAGACGGTACCATGAGGTGCAGAGAAAAAGGTATAGTCTTTTGCTTTAGGATGAAATGTTCTATATATATATCTGTTAAATCCAATTGGTTCAAAGCTTCAATAAGTTTCCCTGTGTCCCTGTTTAGTTTCTGTTTTCCTGATAGGGATAGTGGAGTGTTGAGATCTCCCATGATTATTGTGTTAGGTGCAATGTGTGCTTTGAGATTTAGTAAAGTTTCTTTTATGAATGAGGGTACCTTGCACTTGGAGCATAGATGTTCAGAATTGTGAATTCTTCTTGGTGGTTTTTCCTTTGACCAGCAAGAAGTGACCTTCTGTGTCTCTTTTGATGACTTAGGTTGAAAGTCAATTTTATCTGATATTAGAATGGCTATTCCAGCTTGTTTCCTGAGACCATTTGCTTGTGAAATTGTCTTCCAGTCTTTTACTCTAAGGTAGTATTTGTCTTTGACCCTGAGGTGTGTTTCCTGTATGCAGCAAAATGTAGGGTCCTGTTTCTATATCCAATCTGTTAGTCTATGTCTTTTTATTGGGGAATTGAGTCCATTGATATTAAGAGATATTAAGGAATAGTGATTATTTCTTCATGTCATTTTTGATGTTATTTTTGTTTTTGAGTGGTTATCTTCTTTTGAGTTTGATGGAAGAAGGTTACTATGTTGCTTTTTCCAGGGTGTAGTTTCCCTCCTTGTTTTGGAGTTTTCCTCCTATTATCCTTTGTATGGCTGGTTTTGTGAAAAGATATTGTGTAAATTTGGTCTTGTCATGGAATATTTTGATTTCTCCATCTATGTTGATTGAGAGTTTTGCTGGGTATAGTAGTCTTGGCTGACATTTGTGTTCTCTTGGAGTCTGCATGAGATCAGCCCAGGCTCTTCTAGCTTTCATGGTCTCTGGTGAGAAGTCTGGTGTGATTCTGATAGGTCTTACTTTATATGTTACTTGGCCTTTTTCTCTTACTGCCTTTAATATTCTTTCTTTGTTTGGGGTTTTGATTATTATGTGACAGGAGATATTTCTGTTTTGGTCCAGTCTGTTTGGAGTTCTATAGGCTTCTTGTATATTCATGAGCATCTCTCTCTTTAGGTTTGGGAAGTTTTCTTCCATAATTTTGTTGAGATATTTGCTGGCCCTTTAAATTGTAGATCTTCACTCTCATCTATACCTATAATCCTTAGGTTTGGTCTTCTCATTGTGTCCTGGATTTCCTGGATGTTTTGAGTTACAAGCCTTTTGCATTTTGCATTTTTTTTGACCGTGGAGTCAATGGTTTCTATGGTATCTTCAGCATCTTAGATTCTTACTTCTATCTCTTGTATTCTTTTGTTGATATTCGTATCTATGACCTTGATTTCTTCCCAAGGTTTTCTATCTCCAAAGTTGTCTCCCTTTGTGATTTCTTAGTTGTATCTACCTCTGTATTCAAATCTTGGATGGTTTTGCTCAGTTCCTTCACTTGTTTGTTCGTGTTTTCCTGCAATTCTTTAAGAGATTTTTGTGTTTCCTCTTTCATGACTTCTGTCTTTTGACTCAATTTCTCCTGCATTTCTTTAAGTGTTTTTGTTTGTTTGTTTGTTTCCCCTTTATTGGCTTCTGTGTCTTCACCCATATTCTCCTGGAATTCTGTAAGTGATTTTTGTGTTTCCATTGTTAGGGCTTCTAACCTAATCATGTTTCCCTGCATTTCTTTACGAGATTTGTTTATGTCTTTTTTGTGTTCCTCTAGCAGCATCATGACCAGTGCTTTTAAATACTAATCTTAATTTTCTGGTGTGTTGTGGTATCCAGGACTTACTGTGGTTGGAGAATTGGGTTCAGATGCTGCCATATTGCCTTGATTTCTATTAGTAACATTCCTACATTTGCCTTTTGCCATCTGTTTATCTCTGGAGTTAGTTGGTCTTTTTGTTACTGGTTGGTGTTTGAAGCTCCTGTGAACCTGGTGTTTGGTGCTGTTGTCGCAGAGGGTGTCAGTGCTCCTGAGGCAGAAACCTCAAAGTTTCCACTACTGTGCTGCAAATTACTTCCTCAGTTCTGCTGGGCTGGACCCAAGTCTCCACTTGGCTTGCTGCTGGGAGCACTACTGACCTTCCACCATCTCCTCCTGGCCTGTCTAGATGCCAGCTCTTAAGAATCAGTTCTTTATTTCCACTGATCTGGGCTTGTTGGTTGGTTCTCTATGGTGACCTGAGCTACTCTGTTGGTTCTCTATGGTGACCTGGGCAGGCCACCAGCTCCAAGATGAGTTCTTGAGTTCTTTGTATACTTGGATATTATCCCTCTGTCAGATGTAGGGTTGGTAAAGATCTCTTCCCTATTTGTTGGTTACCATTTTGTCCTTTAAAAATGAAACAATTTCATTTCACTTTTTGTTTTTGCCATGTGTTTTCACTCATCTCTATTCTTTGGGAGTGTCCATATTTATAAAATGCCATGTGGTGTTATCTCTTGCAGAGAAGGAGGCAATGCAGCTCAGCAGCTTTCTGTCCATGTATGAACCATGGGGCTTGATGAGTAACTAAGAGATGGTAAATGAGAGAATGTTGGTATCCATTCACAATGCTCGGTGGCTTTTTACTCTGGTTACTGGACTCCTAGGCTGAAGAGTCAGCAGAGAAGATTGTACTTTCCACAAATAATTGTTTTTTATATCCTTGTCCCCTTTTCAATTGGACATTTTATGTATTTATATTTCAAATGTTATCCCCTTTTCAGTTTCCTCTCTGGACCCTCCCATCCCATCACACCTCCCCCTGCTTCTATGGGGGTGCTCTGCCTCCCACCTACCCACTCCCACCTCACTGCCATAGCATTCCCCTACACTGGGAAATCAAGTTTTCACAGGACCAAGGGCCTCTACTCTTATTGATGCCAGACAATGCCATCCTCTGCTACATATGTGGCTGGAGACATGGGTCTCTCCATGTGTACTCTTTGGTTGGTTCCATAAATATGTTAACCACAGTTAATATTCTATCTTTGAAACCTGCATGATGTTTCTGAGGGTTGATATTTAACTATGGCAAATGAATCTCATGAATGCAGAATGCAGGTACTACAAGAATGCCAATTCCTGGAAGACATTTTTCTCCTATGTCAAAGTGAGTAAGATTTGCATGATTTCAGGGTCACCATGATGAAAATAGTGTCCATCCTTCAAGTGCTGTCTACTCATCTATTTTTAGGCTATTTAAGGATGTGATGACTTGGGACTGTTGGCATTACATTTGGGAGAGTGAATGAGGGTAAAGGAGGCCAATAAAATATTTATTTCATGAAAACAAAAAGTGTAAGTATTTGAGATCATAATGGAATCCAAATCTTATCTTTGTATGCTAACCAAAATATTAGGTAAAATAAAAGAGACTAGAACCATACAAAGAAGTCACATACATTGCACTGGGACAATAGAATGATCCCTGAAAGTATTTCAGGAATTTCCAAGAGTCCAAGTCCCCAGAGTAAGAGACAACACGATTCATAGCCACATCAGGTACAGTGGTACAACATTTTTTGTGCCTGTCTTCCAAATGGAGCAGAACTAGAGACAGGGAAACAAAAAGAAACAAAAAGGAAAAGAATAACAAAAACAGAAACAAAATCCCAAACTAAACCAAATAGAAAACATTCCAATGGCAAATATGAGATCCTTTTGTGAACAGTAAAAGCTTCCTCTTCTGGTGATAAGGCCAGATCCAATGGGCTTCAATTTTTATGTCTTATTTTAGAATTTTAACATTTTCTAGTCTCAAATGAAATGATACAATTAGTTCTTCTAGGCTTTTCTTTCATACTCATTAGCCTGTTTCAAGTGTTGTAGAATAGTGTCCTCTGGGGATAGCACTGCCATTCCTTCTTGAACTCTCAATTATCATGAGACACACACAAGACTGGGCCTATTAATGTTTCACTATGGATGAGCTCAGGAGGAGGCCACTTTCCTATTATAAACTGTTTTGTTGGCAATGTAGCTGCTTGTAAGTTCTCTGTGCCCTTGCTCATCATCCATCTTCCTACAAGTATCCCCAATTAAGCCCATTGGCATACTAAGCTAGATGAATGGTGTTTTTGTTTTTGTAAAAAAAAAAATCTGTCAATGGTACCCTACTTGTCATGACCAATTTTTATTAACCTCTCCTAGAAGAACGATTCTTTAGGTTGTCTGGAGGTTGTTCCTATACCAGACCTACAGGAGGATACCCATGATATTCTTACAATTATTGCACTCTGAGAAGCAACTCAATTTGGAAGCCTGTGATTATCTTGTTTTAGGTTGATGACAAACACTAACAAAACAATCAGTCAAAATCCCTGGTTAGAGAAGGTGTTCACTTATCATGAGCTCTGCCAGGTATCACAGAACCTTTCAATTATGGTGGGATCCTGAGTGCACATAAGTATCTATCATAGCTCAGTCCCATTGTTCCCAAGCACCTAGAATCCATTACATCCAATATCTGTGTACCAACTCTGTAGATGTGTGAAGACAGTTTCTTACTGTTAAACTGTTTGCTCCCCGGGAAACACCATTGTACCTAGTACTAGACTAATCTTATCTATGTTTTCCCTTCCGTGTTGGCACTTAACATTTATGAAGCACTTTTAAACTTTCTGTCTTAGTTTTGTTTTTGCTTTTTCTCAGTAGCACAGTTGCCCATAATTCAAGAACTATGTTCCTGAGATTCAGCGATGTCAAGTAATTGACCAGAGTCCCAAGGTTCCTGCCTAAGCCCAAGGCTCTGCTGATTTTGGTGCTTCCCTGCTTTGTAGAGAAATTACAAACTCCCCTTTAGGAGATTGGCAGTGCCTATGCTTATCATGTAAGCGTCTGGGACATAGACTCCAAAGACCTAGTTAGAATGTAGCATGTCAGCCACCCAGTGGTAGCACACATCTTTAATCCTGGCACTCAGGAGGCAGAGGCAGTAGGATCTTTGAGTTCTAGAACAGCCTGGTCAACAGAAAAAGTTCCAGGACAACCAAGGCTAAACTTGAGACCCTGTCTTGAAAACAAAACAAATCAAAAACAAAACAAAATAACCCAGAACCAACTAAACAACAACAATCCACCAACCACCACCACCAACAACAACAACTAGAAATCCATGGTGCCATGGTAGCTCCCTGGGCCCCATGCTGTGTGTCATATACTCGCTAACAGTACCTCTTCCTCCTCAGACAAGCTCTGCTAAACAGGACACCTGACATTTTCAGAGCTTGTTGTGAATAATCTGTCCACTGAGCTTTCTCAGTCTGTTTCATATCCTTTCTCATCTTACAAGGCACGATTCCCTCCTACTAGTGGTTCCTTCCCAGATCCATGTATTTTACTTGTTTTATGTAGGTAAAAATCAATACCTCACTACCCAGTTGTCAAGCTGTGAATATATTTTTATTTCCAATTCTTCCATCCATGCCCGATACTGTAGGGAGTCTTAAGAGTTTTTTTTTTCCTACAAAAGTGCACACATAGCTGTCTCCAAATGCTGTGTGTGCAGCCTTTGGGCCAATGTTCCCTATGTCCTGCTCTTTGGAATTACATACTGTGTATGCTGGGAAGAACAGCTGGAAATTGGCCAATTAGTGTCTTGTTGGCAAGATGTTGAAAGGTGAATCATTAGCAGGGTTGGTGATCTTTTGACCCCTACTTCCTCTAAAAGCTGATTAGAAGACTATTTTTGTTCTTCCTTGCCTTCATGTAGGCATATCTTTCATGCTTCTGAAGTTGTGATAATTTGGTATGTCTGGCTAACAAATCTGTCAGCATATTAGAGCAGACTTGAAGAAAGAAGATTATTTCAAGTGTTTGTAGGCATATAAGCAACAGCAAGATGTTCTTTGAGTCAAACTGAGAGGCAGTAGCTATTGAAAACAGTCTTCTCAAGGAAAGTTTACACAGTTCCTTCTACACACAAAGACAGCCTACTGCAACCCCAGTGTCTGCATGAGGCTGGCACAATATTTTGTTCTGAAATCCCTTCTGCAACCTACAGGGCTTTCCTCTAAATAGAAAGTAGACCCTCTATGAAAAAAAATCAGTCTTGTTTTCTCTCCAGACAGGTGTGGGCAAAGGGAGGTCAATTCTGCTGGTACTTTCCTTGCATGCACAGCCTTGAATTTCAGCAATTTGTGAGCAATATAACTTATTTACCTGCCTCAAAAAGACAAATTGTGTACTTGGGTCACAGTTGGGATTCTGCAAGTGTTGCCAGACTAATGGTATAGTTTGTTTCTGGGGCTGAGTTTTGAGAGGTATTTTCTTAGCGGGAAGTGTGCTATCTTAAACGTTATTGCAGATATTAATAAATGTTTCAGGAAAACAGGTCACTTTAGCACATCAATTGAAACAGTTGGTAGACAAAATTCCCTTTTTGAGTATACATAAGTGAGCTGGTTTTGAATACTGATGGTCAAAAACTGACATAGGATAAACCATAAATCTTTGAGGTCATCATCTTTCTTTCAAGATCAAAAGCCAGGATGTCCAGAGGAAACAGGCCAAAAAGTATAATCTCAGGCAGAATTTTCTTGAATAATTAATTGTACACTGTCTCCTACTGATCTCTAGATACAAGTAAAATAGACCATGAGCATACTGGTGCTAAAACTGCCAAGTAGTTATGGTAAATTTAGAGGCTTTCAGATGGCTAGTAAGGTCCCTCACAATCTAGCAGCTTAGTTTTCAGTCTGCTCTTCTGTATCCTGCCCACTCACTTACTTACCCACTCTTTCCTATGCTGGCTCTTTTTCAAGTCAAATAAGCTTTGGATTGTGGCACAATCAGATCATGTTTCTGTTGGATTTCAGACCCAGTACAATTGGCTGAGGTATCTATTTAACATTCCAAAGCAGACCTGGCCTCCAGATTCTCCCAGCAACCCTCAGTTCCTATGTGAACTTTCAGGCCCAAGGGGCTAGGCTTCCTCCCCACAAGAGGCTCTTCACTCTATAATACAGATCTCTCTCTCTCTCTCTCTCTCTCTCTCTCTCTCTCTCTCTCTCCCTCTCTCTTCCTGCGTGCACACACTTTCTTTCTTTCTCTTTCTTTCTTTCTTTCTTTCTTTCTTTCTTTCTTTCTCTTTCTTTCTTCCTTCTTCCTTTCCTTTCCTTTCCTTTCCTTTCCTTTCCTTTCCTTTCCTTTCCTTTCCTTTCCTTTCCTTTCCTTTCCTTTCCTTTCCTTTCCTTTCCTTTCCTTTCCTTTCCTTTCCTTTCTCTCTCTCTCTCTCTCTCTCTCTCTCTCTCTCTCTCTCTCTTTCAATTCCCCTTTATCTGGCAACTTCCTTGGCCTATTTCCTTGGAACTGGTGAACCCACCAGAGAGCTGTCCCCAGTAAACCTGACTTTATACTTTAATTTAGCTTCAGTTGGCTTATTTCATTGGTGGAGATATCCTATCTGTTTCCACACTTCAATCAGAAGTAGTATTTCCATTGTATCACCTTAAACATCAGAAATCTTCTTATATAATATGTTAAAATGTATAATTGCACATGGATTTATTTCTATAGTTGTTCTTGTTTCAAGGTGGAATACTAAAACCAGTTGGTGCCTACAGTTCTATTCTTACAGAGTGTGAACACTGGGAGGTCACCCCTCAGAGGCCTAGAGACATATTTCATGGTTGTCAGGGCACAGAAAAAACAGGGCAGATGCAGACAGGAGTGTGGACTCTGGTGCTATATTAATCTGTTTTTAAGTCTACTCCCTAAATAGGGCTTAATGTTTCAAAAAATAGCATGAGAAGTAGTAAGTTGCTTAAAGCATGGCATGAATTAGTTTTTCAGAGAATTCCTAACTTCCTTGAGATGCTTTGTATAGAATGACTTGGGTCCTCAGGCTCATAGATAAGCAACAAAGAAAATAGGGTTTTCTCATCAACAGAAGGGATATGCATACGTGTTTTCCATCCAGAAGGGTAGGAGTGGATGTTGTTTAATAACATGGCAATGAGTTAGTTAACTGCTTTATGATCCAGGTGGGTTCCCACATGCTTCACTCACCAGAAATCTCGGGATTCAAGAAAGGCACACACACACACACACACACACACACACACACACACACTAGCTTATTTTTGATATGCCTTGACTAGCTCAAATGCTGAGCAGTTCTAATCTCCAGCTAGCACACATACCCCCACTCCCCTGTACTCTTTACACATAAACCTGTTCTATCTTTGCTGACGTGTTACCTTCTGGGCAGCCTTCCCATGGGGTTGCTTTCTCATTCCATCTACATTTTGGATAATTTTCCATCTGCATCTCTAAATATGATCTGTCTCCCTCCAAATCATCAAGATTCTTCTTTTTCCTCTCTTCCCGTTCCTAGCCTGTGCAAATCTATAAGTCCTGTCCCTTCTCTCTGTGTCCAGCCATTGGCCTCTGCCATCTTTATTTTCCAATCCAAACCAATTGGGTGCAGGGACCCATAGTACCTTATAAGGAGACATTGAGATTCTCATGTAATTTGGGAATCCATTAAAACAAGTCCACAACTATCTTTTGCTATTTTGTGAGCCAGGCTTCACCAGAATCCCCCAGATTCCTGAGCATTGCTTCTCAGTCCATAGAGTCATTGTTATGAACGCACTCCCATGTAGTTTCCAAAACAGCTAGGCTATTGTGCTTACTATGGACTGACCCCTCCTCCCTAGTCCCTTATCCAGAGCACCAATTCTATGTCATTAGAATACATTCTCATGGAAGAGGTCATCATAGCTTCTTTGCAAAATGGCATGTGCTTTGTGAAGGAGTTTCTATGCAGTGATGTCTTAAGCTTTGTTGTGATAATTACTACAAAGACACTTTTTCTAAAGTTGTACTGAACTTAAATATGTAAATAAATGAGTGAGTGAGTGGATGAATAAATAAATAAACAAACAAATAAATTGCTTGGGATTAGGCTCTAGAAATGTTAACCAGCCCAGGTAAGTTATGCTGAACTAGGATTTCCTCTTGCTTTTCTAGGTTCATTTCCCTGCTGGTCATAGTGTTTGCAAGGACTCCCATAGGTTTACCTGAAAACCCCTGCCATGACTTGTTTATTACAAGGAGAAAGTAGTACCATGTCCCAAGATTCATTTATCTGTAAGTCTTTCTGGTGAGAATGTCACATGGCATGACATTTTCACAGAGCAAATTGAGAGTTCAGGGTATGCCAGCCATGGCCATGTAGGGACTGAAGGGTGCTAGTAGAATGTGAAGGTCAGGTCCACTTTGATGTGTAAAATAGAGACTTCAGCTGCTCCTCCTGGTCTGAATCCCAACATATTAATCTTATTCACCCTCCTATCCTCACTGTTTTCCCCTGGCCTGTGTCTCCATCGTGCTTGTATCCCATCATCACTTCTGTGCCAGGAATCCAGACTGGGAGACCATCCATTTACCACAAACTCATAACTCAGACGGTAAGCTAAGGGGCTGTCATACTGGACCCTGACACCTACTGTTACTCAGTTGTGAAGCAGGTGATAGAACTCAGGGAAAATTCACTTTAGGAGCACTGTTGTCCAAGGAGGAAAGACATTAGCTCAAATTTGAAGGAAAAGAATGGGCTAAAGTAGAAATAGTCCAAGAAGGGCAGGAGCGTCTGGTGAAGGGCAAGATCACAGAAGTAATGACTCAAGAACTTGTGTAAATCAAGTTATGGACAGTCATGGCACACCCATTCCATATTGTTAAAGGTCAAATGCAAAATAGCTTCTATTGGCAAAGAGACTATAACCTGAGTCTCAGATCCATTGTTGATCTATGCAGTAACCCTTGAGATGAATACAATGTCCTTCAGGGAGACTAAAAGTTTCCAAAGACTAGAAAAGTCAGGGAGAGTTCAAACTCACTTTAGTCAATTCCAGAGTAATAGGATGGGTAATGTGATATTTCTTTTATAAAACTGGATTTTTAATTTTGTTCTTAATTCTATTCCCTAAATATGAGAACAAATAGTTTGATACTTCTTTTATAAAACAGGAATTTAATTTTGTTCTAAATTCCATATTGTTATACAGGCAAATAAGTCCAATGCCATCTTCATAATTAATCATTCCTTTAACCTTATAAATTATAAGAGATAATTGGAAACTGGACCCTTTTATATTACTTAATCTTGGTCTGGGTCTACAGTAGGGTCTACCAGCTCATGTTTTACCTCCCTGGTTTCAGCTTTGAGAGAAACTATTTTTTCTTGGTGCCTGATTAAGAGAAGTTGATATTGCCATTTCTAGATCCCGAATGGTTATATCCTATATCTTATGGGGCCTGGGATATCAATTTTGTAGTGGGTAGAATGCTTATTTAGCATGTACAAGGCCTTGGATTAAATGCTAGCATATACAACATACAACACAGAGCACACATCCATACACACAGAGAGAGGGTGGAGTAGAGGGAGGAGAAAGAGAAGGAAGAAAAGGGAAGAAGAGAGGCAAGGGCAGATGGAGGGAGACTATGCAATAGGCACACACTCCAAAACCAAAGCCGATTTCTAAGCCTAGCTCTAATGCTTATAAGATGAGACCACAAGTGAAGCACTCAGACTTTCTCCTTCAGTTTTCATTGTCTTTCTAGTGGATCAGGGAGGAGCCTTAAGATGATCAAAGAGAGCAATATATATTTTATAGTATTTTTAGGACACATTACACACTAAATTTTTATTTATATAAACTTATGTAATAGGATCTTTTGGTATACAACTATCTGTGTTTTTGTTTCTTGCTTTTTGTCAATACAGGGGATCAAACTCAAGTTTTTACACAAGCTATAGAAGTTGTACAATTGAGCTACATTTTTAGCCCTCTTTGTTAAATTTTAAAAGTATAGGCACAAAAAATTAAATATATGAAAACTTTCATTTATATTTGTTACATTTGAATGGATTTTAGGTGAGACTGCCATGTAAATGTAGTTACTCAATAAGTTCACAAACATGAGTGTAAATTTTTCAAGGTTAGTAGAAACAGTGATGGAGCTGGGTCTGAGCTAAGGATTGAAAAAAAAACAGCAGCTTTCCTAGAAGAGATAGAAGAGAGGAATCTAATGTCTAGGCTAGCCACAATTTTAGGGCTTTCAGTTGTACATAAAATATGTTTGAAGCTAATACTGTGTACCAGTGATAAACCAAGCTCTATTCGGGATTCTAGCTGCTTAGAGCATGGTGGGGGGTAATCTAACACTACTGTAAATGACCACTGTGAACCACATGCATCATGTTAAACTATGCCTCAAAGCACTATCCTAGAGAGATTAGTTCCTCAAAGCAGAGTTTGCAAAAGCTCATTGTTGTCATACTTGGGTTAGGTTCTAACCAAAACAGTATTTTAGGTGCTGTCATGACACAAGCGGAGAAGCTAAGGGAAAGACCAGGCTTCAGGAAGCAGGGTAGAGCAAAGGACTGCCCTGCAGAGTTGCATAAGTCACAAGTGTTTGCAGTCTTTGTTTATGCTTATTTATTCTGGGCCCAGCAGTACAGGCATAATGCACAAAATAAAATATTGACTCATATATCTCCTCCTTATCATACACACAGTTTCATTTGTCCTTTCTCTACCCTCAAGTTTATGCTTTCCTGGCATAAAGACTGATTGTAATTCTCCTCTAACAGGAAGCATTTGGGAACTGACAAGGAGGCATGGAAAGGCTGTGTAATCTAAAGCAATAAAAAGGTTCATTTGAATGGGTGTCTAACTTAGAATTCCCAAAGAGTACTCTTCTGCAAATGCAGACTAATGTGTGGTCCCACTAGCATGCTGGCTGACGGTTATTATCCTATCTGTCATTTCTCTATCACTTAAGTTCCCTCTACATGTAACCACTAATTTAAATCCATCTTCATCTTCTTTTTCTTTTTTTTTCTTCTTCTTTTAAAAATCAGAACCATTTTCTCTTGAACTGGGACAAAGGGATTTAAATTTATAGCTTCTATGAACAGCATGAAAACCTTTAAAATTACACAGCATTGATGGATTTTCATCCCTTTCTCTAAACACAATATAGATCTGTATATTGTCCCTGGGGCTCATGTAAAGATTCCATACTGACTTGCAAAGACATGGGCCAGACATGCTGCATCACTGCACATGCTTGCTCAGAGGGCTGTCTCAGCAGGAAAGCTGAAAGGGAAAGCCCACATTCCTTATTACCTATAGCACACAGCATCTTAAACGTTTTATGTGGTAATGATGTAGTTACTTGCACCTGCGAAGTGTAACAGTGATTTTGAATTGCATACCCTGGGCCAGACCCAAAGAGTTCAGGAGAGATAAGGGAAAAGTGAATGGGCTGATGGAAGGTTTCATACACTTCTGGGAGAATCCTTAACAAGAATTCAAGCAAGAATCCTATTTGGATCCAAGGAGAACAAAGTTATCTTTCTTTCACAAGGTATTTTCAAGTCCTAGCTTGTACTTCCTGTGCCGGTTACATCTAAGGCCTTATTATAAGCAAAATTATGAGAAACATTGTCAAATGAACACATAAGAAGTCTGACTGAACTGCAGAATCAAGGAAACTTAGAGAAACAAAACAGAGAAAACTCATATTTTGTTTGACACAGACTATTACGTATTCTTGGCATGACCTCTTCCAAAAATATTTCAAGTCACACAACATGGTAATCTAGAAATTTTTCTCTACTTTCTCTTGATTAATATTGTAAACATGTGAGTCACAGGAGATAGGCAGAGATCTTATGATCCTCATGAAACTAGAAGAAAGAACTAAGGTTACAGGATGTAAATAGGTAAATGGTGATATAGGGTGACAACTTAGACATTCTTCATCTTATGTTTTAGATTTACTTTAATTAAGTGGTGTATGTGTGTGTGTGTGGGGGGGGAGATGGTGTAGTGTAAAAGGGTGTGGGTGCCACAGAGTCTAAAGAGGGTATCAGATCACCTGGCCTTGGAGTTATAGGTGGTTGTGGGCCACTTGGCATGAGTGCTGGGAACTGAACTCAGGGTCTCTGTAAGATTAGCCAGTACCCTTAATCACCAGATCATCTTTCTTGTCCCACCTATGATTTCTTTTGGTTTAAGTTCAATGTTCATTTGTCACATTTTAACTGAAGCATTGCCCCTTCCTTAAGTCTTCATTTTTGAGCCTATCTTATGTCCAGACTGTTTAAAGTTTAGCAGAGACTCAAGTCTTGGTGAGATATGGGCTTCTTTCTGTAATCTTGAATTAAAATGAAAATGCTGTGAATTCTTGCTAAGAACTCAGACAACAGATAATATTTGAGTTAGGAAATGAAAAATAAGCAACCATCTTCCAGGCAGAGAAAAGAGGAATGTAGAGTGTCCTGGAAAAACTATCATTAGTTCACACATAGTTTCCAAGATGAAGGAGGAGATGTTCCATCCATGGCAGTTCGTGGTTTGATTCAAGTGTAAGGGAGGACTTAAGTAAGGCACAAAGGAATACAAAGCTCAGATTGCATGAGTGATCTCTGTTCTACCACTTTGAATATACAGAAGGGCAATCTAGAGGGGCTGATACTGGATACTGTTCGCATGATAGTTTCTTACCACAAGCCGGATGTTAGAAACCCAGCTACTTGTGCAGAAAGTCCTGCCTGTCCATCACTCTATGCATGAACTATAAAGGCTCTTAGGGCAACAACAGGACTCCCAAATGAGAATGGAAAGCCATGGGCTGACTGATTTGTCCACCTGAAAACTGTGATTAAAATCTATGATGACATGGTAGATCAACACTCTTGCTAGAACTTTAATGAAAGCCAGAATTTGTTTCCAGCTGAATGGACATACAGTATCTGGCTCTGATTACTTATGTAGCATATAGCTCTGTGGTGAACCCTAGCCATTCTCTATTAAATTCAGCACATCCTGTGCAATTATATTTATTCCATTCATTTATTTATTCAACTCTAGTAGCAGGACCATAATACTAATGATTGCCTATCAGAATTTCAAAAGTGTCACGCTTAACTGGGGACATTCCTAGCTTCATTTCCAGATCCAGGAATAAGCTTCTATGTGGACTTTCCACCTGTTATTTAACCTCTCAGAATTTGGGGAATATGAGCCCATATTGTGCTTTGTGGATAGGAGGTTTTTATGTTTACTCACTATAACTTCCAGATGATGATGTAAAAATAATCTAGAGAAGTCAAGTCTCTTATCCCTTTGGTACTCTGTGGACATCATGCCTCTACCAGTGAACCTAACATTACCATAAGTCTTTTGCATGAAGTATTTAATTAACATAATGTCCCTGGACAATTTGAGATTTGGCCTATTAAACTGATATTTCTAAAATGCCCTGCACATGGCTCTATGACAGACTCTAATCTTAAGGTCAAGGTAGAGAGGAGATGAAATTTTGGAGGACTCTGTGAAGCCAGAGAGGCAAATCATGGTGATTTGAATAAGAATGATCTCCATAGGTTTATACATGTGAATGCTTAATAGTCAGAGAATGGCTCTGTTTGAGAAGGATTAAGAGGCGTGGCCTTATTGAAGGTTGATATGTACTTATTGGAGGAAGTGTGTTAAAGCCAGGCCTAGTGGATCTCTCTTCCTAATGCCTGTGGATCCAGATGCAGAAATCTCAGCTACTTCTCTAGCCCCATGCCGATGATTCCATGTTTTCCACCATGATGAGAATGGACTAAACCTCTAAAATTGTAAGCAAACTTCAATGAAATGCTTTCTCCTAAAAGAGTTGCTTTGGTCACAGTGTATCTTTTAAACAGTAGATCCTGGACTAATACACCCATATAGCAGAATGAATGATGATGTAATCCAACAAATTTCACAAGGATGATCAATATAGAAATGTAAGTAGCAAAGGTTGTTTCAGTGATTCTTGATCATCTTGGACACAGCACTGAAAATATCTTTAACCTAAATATCCAGTCCAGATTATTTACCTGACTTTGCCTGTAAGATTGTGTGATTTGACAAAAATCTCAAAAATAATCCATTCTGTTTTCCATTCTTGGGTGAGAGGGAGTGGACTATATTCTAGCTACATTAAATGGATAGAATGGTATTTGCCTCTGTGAATAAATAGAAAATGTTCTTTTGATGACCCATTCGAATATCACCCTATCCCCTGGAATATAAATTTATTCAAGGAGTCTAAAATACTTATTGATTCCTGTTGAAGCTCTCTCTTCTCACAATTTGCTAAAGTTTACAACAATTCAATCATTTTCTTATTTTTCTTTCATGTTTTATTTCTAACATCTTTGCGCATGTTAAATTGAACAATATTTATTTTATTCTTTGGATTATAATATTTTTACAGTCATATCATTTATACTCTTCAACATGGAGATAAACTAACTTTCACACCTTTTATTACAAGGTCATTAAGGCTTAGAGAGGATGAATAAGTTGATTAAGTTGTCCAAGGCTTAGTTGAGAGTGAATATAAATTTAAGCCTGTGTCACTTTCTGTATTATTCAGGGCTCTCTAAAGAACCATAGCTAATAGAAGAGAAAAATACTAACAATCAAAAGGGGATTTATTAGAAGGCTTACACAATATAGTCTGAGTAGTTCAACAATTGGTGTCACATACAAGTGTGGGTTAAAATGGGTGGCCTGCATCTGCTCAGTACTTGGGCCCTTCATCAATGTGGCAGGACGCAGGAGTTTGACTGCACAGTGAGACTCCTGGAATTGGCTCATGTCCCTGGCCTGAACAGAGGCTGGGGACAGCAGGTTCTAACTCTTGGGTTCCACAGACACAGCTGGATACCATGGACGAGCTGAGAACAGGAGTGGGGAGTGAGGGCCAGCAGGCTGGCTCAAACTTGGGGCCAAGGGAACAAGAGCAGGGAGGAAAGATCCAACTGGTTCCCTTTGGGATGAGAGTGTGGCTCCCTAAGGTGGGTGGCTTGGCTTGGTGGAGACTATGGTTGAGAGTGCAGGGAGGCCTCCTGCAGAAGATTAGACTTGGTTCTTTAGAGGAAGTCCTGCTCCGTTGCTCCAGCATTGCAGATCCAGATGAGAAGAGGCAGATCAATTCGTGGTTTTAAAGCATTTATTGTCATGGCAGAGAGTTGTGTTGAGAGAAACCATACCCCACTTTCTCAGGGTGAGCCTGAAGTTAAATACCTTTTGCAGGGTGGAGTATCTGGGAAGGGGAGCTTAATTGGCTAAGCCCTAAAGGCACCTCATTAAAAATGGAGATGTGGAAAGCATTCAGATTGTAAACAAAGAATAGAGAAAAAACAAAACAAAACAAAAAAACAAAACCCAAAAAACTATGTATATAATCCATTTTTTATATAGTAATCCATTTTTTTAAAAAGGCCATAAACTTGAAAAAGAGTAAGGAAAAAAATGGAAATGTGTCTTGAGGCAAAGTTATCTGTGGCCATGTCTTCTACCTGTGGAGGGGCTTGGGGCATTGCCCTTACATGACTGATGGCCACAGACCTGTGGAGTGGAGAGCTTCAGCCTCGTGTCAGGAGCCTGGTGTCTAGGAGCATTGCAAACACCTACCACTGCCTTGAAGGATTATTTCCTGCTGGGTCATAATGGTTTGAAATGTAGCTTTACCAGAAACCAGGCTACTTTTTAAAGGTCCCACATACAAGAGAGAGAATGAGAACCTAGTAGTTACTAAGTGCATGAGGCTTGAGAGCTCAGTAGTTTCCATCTGGCTTTGAAGGCCCAGAGGATTCCAGGACCACTGCTGATCTTTGGTTTACATTGGAATCTGAAGAAGTTTGTTCTATTATCAATGAAGGAATGGAGCAGTACTATTATAAATGAACTGGCTAGCAAGAATGAATGTGAGCATGGAAAAACAAAAGGTTTCCTTATTTTGTTATGTTATTTTTGGTTTTGGTTTTGGTTTTTTTCTGTATCTGATCTATCACTGAAGGTGCCATGTAGATTTAGTATGGGTCCTTCTGATTCAAATAAAGGAAATCTTTTGTAGGACTTTGCAGAGGCTTGTGTTTTAGTTGAATCCAGATCCAGTTAAGCAGACAGCAAAGATTTGCCAACACACTCCTGATGCTTAATCTAATTTTTACGTTTTACTACCTCCAGACAGAAGTTCACTCATTATTATCATGCATATTTTACTCATAATGGCACTTTTGGACTTACCTTTAATATTTAATACTTTAATATTACAGGATAGAAAGTACAAGCATACACTGATGTAGCAATGGTATGTATAGTTTTATTAAAACTTGTGTTGTAGGTGTGTACCAAAACACATTGCAAAATGGATTTATTACTGTGTGGTGATAAATCTAGACAAATAATGTAGTGTATGTCCAAGTAGTTAAGAGAATCTGCTTAGATGTCTTTATAAAGGGCAAGTATCTATATAACAGTGTTGGCATAATACACAGCAGTAGATTATTGAGAGTGGATAAAACATGGTGCATGCTTCTAGAGTCACAATCCTCTTCTGGTGCTTATTACCTTCTATGATTTTTTTTCCTAAAAATATGAATGATACAATATGTTAAGCTTTGTGAGGACAAGGGTTTTTGTTGTTTGGAGCCTATAGTTCCTAGGTAGGGAGCAGGCTCCACAACTCTTTGAGTGGATGGAAAGAGGAGTGGAGATAGCCAGCTTTTCTCTTAAAGAAAAATCCTCCCAGAAAAGCACATCTTCAACACAATGAATCTACATTCACCCGTTTCAACTTTTGCCTCTCTTTTTCCTTTTAAAAATCATTTGTTATTTAGGCAAGAGCAATGACTCAGTGGATAGGTACACTTCCTGCTCCTGCAAAGGACCTGGATTCATTTTTCTTTTTGTACACAGCAGCTCACAACTGTCTCTGTAACTTCAGTTCTTAGGCATCCAAAGCTCTCTTTTGGCCTTTGTGGGCACTGAGCATATGGGGTATACATACATACATGAAGGCAAATTCTCTCTCTCTCTCTCTCTCTCTCTCTCTCTCTTCTTCCCTCTCTCACTCCCTCCCTCCCTTTGCCCCTTCCCCTCTTTCCATCCCTTCCCCGCAAACACACATATGTCTTAAAAAATCAATATTCCTCTATGTGAAAAATGGTTGAATAAGCCACCAACATTTCCTTGGGGAACACATGAGATAAATGCCCATAGTGGCTATTTCTCTGTACTGATGTAGCTAGAAGCCTCTTCCAATGACAGAATATAAAATGTGTTTATAGATGAGCTATGTAAAGGAAGCAAGCTAGATAGACATCCTTTCATGTCTTACATTCCATCTTTGGTTCAAATAAAATCACACATATTAAGTGAAGAGTTCATACTTCATGAATCAAAAAGCCTCTCATAAAACTCTGATTTATCTATTAATTTTTTTTGGAAATAGTCTTACTATCTAACTCAGGATGTGATAAAACCCACTATGAACTAAGGCTGACTTCAACTTCAATTTCACTATTTTTCTGCCTCAGCTTCCTGTGTGCTGGAATAGTAAGTGTGTGATGGACACCTGGCTTCCTATTTGTGTTTTAGGAGAGTGACTTAAACATACCTTTCAACACTTAGGATTTTTCTAAAGATTACCTTATATAGTTTTTATCTTAATCTTTTTTTTAATTTGAAATGTATCAAAGTCAAACATTTATGCAAACCTTGATAAATAGTAAATTCAACCTTTACTTTTTTAGGGCACAAAAGGATTACTTTCTTAAAATAAGCAAGAAAAGAAAGTGAGATATTCCTCATGAGCCATAGTAATGGGTTGTATCAACAAATAGCACTTGGAACCTAGGATCATGATTTGAGATATTTTTGTTTATTTGCTGTTACTCCTCCCCCAATTGTTATTGATTTCTTTTTTCAGAAACCAAGCATATTCTCTAAACATATATCTCCTAGCTGCCTGAATTATTAGACACTGTGATGGCTTAAATAAGAATGGCTCCCATAGCTTCATAAATTTGAATGCTTGGTCACCAGGGAGTGGCACTATTGAAATGATTAGGAGGCTTTGTTGGAGGAAGTATGACACTGAAGAATAAAAAAATTAATTAATTAATAGCTATCTGTAAGGACATGGGCTTGTCACCTTTTCTCACCTTGGGCCTCTGCCTCCTGCAGGTGGCCATTCTCGGAACTCTAGAGAAAAACACCCCCCCCCACTCTCTTGAGGAAAACAGCTCTGGAATAACCACAGGGGTCCCAACAACCTCTATGGAATGTTCCAAAGCCCCAGGAATGTCACTTAATGTAACACATAGTAAATAGTAAATGTGTGACTTTAGACTTCCCCTATTTCCTCCCCAGTCCTCCCCCTCTTTTATGGTTTTTGCCTTTATAAGCTTGTCACAAGTTCAGGTGGGGTCGAACTCCTCTATCCCTGTGTGGTGTATGAGTTTCGACCCCAGCATGCTGGCCTGAGATCTCGTGACCCTCACTCAAGTCTCACGCACCCAGTAAGGCACTGAGACCGAACTCGCTGTGATCACAGGAGGAAGTTTATTGAAGATGGGATTAAACGAGATCTCAGGCCAGCATGCTGGGGTCGAAACTCATACACCACGCAGGGGTAGAGGAGTTCGACCCCCACCTGAACTTGTAACAAGCTTTTCAAGCCCAGAGGTTATTCCTCAGAGAGTCAATCAGGATATAGATCTTAACTACTTCTCAAGCACCATTTTGGCTTTTGTGTTGCAATGTATCCTACTAAAATGATAGTGGCTTAAACCTCTAATATTGTTAGGCAACTTCAATTAAGTTTTTTCTTTTATAAGAGTTGCTTTAGTCATGGCATCTCTGCACAGCAATAGAATACTGAGTAGGACCCTAACATTGTGATGAAAATGAGGTAAAACTTTCTTGCACAGTAGTGGAAATCAAGCAGATGGTTCTCATTGGGTATAGCGTGGAGTATCACATGAGCACAGCAGGATACTCTTCAGAATGGGAAAGGCTAAGGAATGCTTCTCAGAGAAAGCAGTGATTGGAACTGACAAATAGAAAGGGAGGGAGAGATCACAGAAGAGTCAAGGAATAATCCTAGGTTCAAGGAAGAGATTTCTCTCATGGAGAAACCACAGCTCCCTTGCCCTCTAAGCTCAGAGGGTTTATTATGTAGAGTTGCACATAGAGACTCGATGATTGAATACGGGTGAATAAGGAGGGTGTGATCACATAGACAAATGATATACAGCTGGATAGGAAGAGGGGTTTAGCTATTCTCAGTAGGAGCAGTCTCTCTGGTGTGGGAGGGGGGCAATGTCAGTCCATACAAAACCTAGGAGAGAAAGTTATGC